>VZTZ01008587.1:0-14022 GCA_013400955.1 Drymodes brunneopygia | reverse complement strand
TTACCAGAGCTGCAGGGCATCAGTAACTTATACCCTGCAAATTATTCAACATTTGATCATCTATTTCTTTTGTTCTGGCAGAACTTTTCATCTGCCTATGCTATATTAATGGCAGTGGGTTTGAAAACATGTATTGATAATAGTTGTTGGAGCAAAGGGAAATCTGCTTGCTTTGTCTTTCTTGTCTTTAGGTGTAGTTTCAGTATCTTTGATGTACAGCAAGGCATTTTATGGGGGTAATTGTATCTCACTATAAATATGTTCACCTTTGTCTTCCTGGGAGCTGGAAATACGCTTTGACTGTAAGCATTTATTATCAGTAGGACAAACAAGGTAGCTAGTGTGTTGCAGTGAGAGCTACTCTGCCTCTTCTTTTATCATTATTTAATATTTCAGTTTTGTAATACAATAAAAAAATTGCTTTTTCCTGCTTGAGGAGAGCATGATTTAGCTGGATTCATTAAAGGCATTCATTAAGGACAGCCAAATATTCTGCTCCTGGGTCTTGGACATGAACTTCTGCAGTGTGTTCTAAGAAAAGTCTGTTACGTGCTGTCTAGTTTTTGGAGCCAGAGTGGACAAAGATCAGGGTAAAGTAGTTTGACATTTTCTGGGAGACTCCCAAAGTGAGCAAACAATGAGTCAGCCTCAAGGATGCAATCAAGGAGTGACCCCCATGTATAACAGTCAGGGAAGTTTAAGCCATTCTGAGAACAGGCACATATGAAGCTAATCAAATTGCTGACATACAGTTTTGCTGTGGTAAGTGCTTGTTCCACATTCAGATATTAATGCCTTTGAGGAACTCAGGAAACTTTGAAGACATTGTCTTCCATCAGGTGGTTTTCTGGGTACTCCCAGAAAAAATATGGATGATTCTAGTGAATTTTCAGGCACATTTGAGCTCTCCCTCAGAGACACAGACATGAAAATATGTCATATGGAAAAGTGCTTTTCCTTCAATTGCAGGTACATTCCTAGAGATAGTCAGCTATTATATTTTTAGTTGATATTTTATCTACTTAAAAAATACTGTAAAAAAAATTGGTTCTGCATTTCCAGATGGGAATTATTTTTTTCAGGATGATGCTTTCACAGAGCAGTTGAGGCTGGAAAGGATGTCTGGAGGTCATCTGGTCCAACCTCCCTGCTCAAGCAGGGTCATCTAGAGCAGGTTGACCAAGGCAATGTCCAGACATTTTCTTTTTGAATATTTGTATGCAAGAGAGGGAAATTACTTGAATGTCTGCCTCTATTGTTTTTTTAAAATTTATTTTAATGCTATTATTATGATATTATTATAACAATATGATATTATTATAACATCTTTTTCTCTACAAGGGAATTATTTGCATAAAGAGATTTCACCTCTGACAGATCAAATATCTCACGACAATTGAATTTATGCTCTTAGTTCATGATTATCAAATAAAACAAAGAACTGATAATTGGAGTTTCTCTGCATAGAAAGCAAAGTGCTAATTATATATAAGCCATTAATATTAAGGACAAAGCTACTGCGTTTCATATCTCTGGAAGACATTTATTCTTTCTTGAATTTATAATATTGTCTCCATGAAAAAGACCTTTCTTGGTTGATGAAACTATCTTTGCTTTATGAAGTGTCTGTGTGTGAGGACAGGAGTTGAGCTGGAGCTCTGCAGTGGTGTTTGTGCTTTCATTGAATAGTGAATTAACCAGTATTGCACATGTATCAGTTTAGCAGTCTCAGGAGTAGTTTCACAGTGATAGTTTCATGAGGTTCCTGTCTAATATAAGTAAATATTGCTTGACCTTTCCTACTAATGATGCAGGAATATACAATGGATAGCACTATAAAACAGCCAGCATTTTAAAGCTACACAGGGACCACTGTTCATGTTTAAAATGATGGGAGATGGGCTTTTTACCTCTTCCTCTGAGGATCATAAATTGGGACTGGCTTAGGATAAGTCACTGAAACATCATTAACATAAAATGAGTGGATATCAACTTGCCTTAATGGAAAACTGAACAAATAACTGAGTGTTTGCAGTTCATTATGAGCTTCAAAAAATAATATCAGCTAAAATTAGTGTTTTTCTGGGGGAAGAAGATGCCTCTCCAAACTGAAAATCTGGAATTAATGTTTGATTTAAAATGTTCCCTTTGAATTGGAAGGAAAACAATGCTGCTGAATCTTTGTATGAGAAAAGGAAATTAAATGTAGTTTCACTAATTTGTTAATAGATGGGAAAGCCACAAGCTCTTTTGCGTGTCTCAGGAATTATCATTCTCATTGGAAATCTTGTTGCATTTATTATTATGCATCAATATTTTCATGGTCATTGGCTCAATCTTAAACAGTGTGAAATGGCTCTAATAGGACCCAAAAGGCATTAAACAGGGGGACAGAAGGTCGTTGCTATACTTTCTCTTTCAGTTATTGGTTTATTTCTGAAACCAAGACAACTAAGAGATTACAACAAAGAATGTAAACCCTTGCATGGCCTGCTGATATAGTTTTAATTTTCTTGGATGTTTTGCCTGCACCTCTTAGTCTTTATGCCTCCAGAAGTCATTATACTTGAAGTGATAAATTAAAACCTATGCAAAGAAAGGAATTTAATTAAGTTATCCCATAGTCTTAGAGGTTAACCAGCATGCTGTGGACAAAATTGGAATATTGCCTCTTTCAAAGGAATAATTTTTACAATATTGACATAAAACTATTTATCTAGAACATTCAAAAAAATGAATTTACTTTGAAATATATTTAGAACAAGAAAAATGTTACTTTACCTAGATGTATTATTTCCCAAATAAATAGATTTGGCTTAAGTTTATTCTATTTCAGTGGAGATAAAAATCATGACCTATGCTACAAAATTTTAACTTTTTTGGCATGAATTTAATTAATATTATTTTTTATCAGCCCAGTCGATAATTTTTCAATATTCTCTACTGAAATCTTTGTTGGATACAAAGTTGTTATGAGCTTGTGTTTGTTGGTTGTTTTGTTTTGAAATAGGTCATATGCTAGATCAATGTTTTGATCCAGCATATAAGTTCTCTTCCTTTATTCACTCCATTTACATAGTTCATATAAACTTCCTTTCTTTTTGTATTTCTCATGTTAATGAGACTAAGTCAATTACTTGATAACCTTTGCTTCCTTTTCCCTGTCACATGAAGATGATACATGAATACATGAATATTTCCCTTCTGCATCTTTTACTCTTTCTGTTTCCAGGAGTTTGACAATTTTTGGTGTTCATATTCTGTAACACACAGTTGTCTTTCAGCTGTGATCAGTGTTTATGATTTTACTTTGTGATTCCCATAACGTAGATGTTGCCATTAGTATAACCTTAGAAATGTCATAATATCTTTTGAAAACAACCTTCATAATATTTTTGCTGTTTTACTTTGAATATTTCTGAATTTAATTATGGAAGTTATACTGTCAAGGTGAATTTAGAAACACCATACAAAATTTTAGGAAGAAATTATATAAAATAAAATTTCCTTTATGATAACTCTGGCAATAAAAGCTTTTTCTAAGGCATTGCATTGTTAGAATATAAATATTCAAGCAAAACAACAGTGACAGAAATTCCTCCACATTTTTCTGCATAATCTTTCACATACTTAAGTGCATATCACAGCAGTGTTTTTACCCTCTTTACAGAAGACAATCTCATAAAAATGTGGAGACTTTCTAGATATTTAATCTCAGAGTTTAAATTCTTCTTTGCCCAGAGTATTTGACCTAATAAGGAGATACTAATAGCTGTGCCTTTACCTTCATATAATGAATTATTCTACTTGAAGCAAATGACTTCTAAATTGACATTGTGTGCAACCAGACTACAGTTCAGCTTTCTGTGGATAATGACTTCTATAAGAATAAGATACATTTAACCCTTAGGTATTCCATGGAAACCACACCAGAGTGCTGTAATAGCAATGCTTTAGCACAAAGTTTTGAGTTTGATCCAGATTTTTAGTACATCCTATAGACTCCAGTCTCCTAGGTTAATAATAACTGCAGCAAGTTATGGAATATATTATATTATGGTACAATTTTGATGTATATAAAAATTTTGATTCTGATATTTATTGATTAGCATGGATATATATCAGCAGTATCTAAAACAAAAAGAATACTATTGGAACAAAGAAGGAAACTGTAATTCCCCAAAAACCAGTTCTGCGCATTTTAACACTATCCATTTTAATCTATTTTATCTATTTTAACACTATTTAGAATATCCATTTTATATTCGTACGTGCTTGATGAACTTATCCATATAATTCATACACATCTATCAAAGTAAGAACATGAACACTGAAACAAGGATGGACAGAGTAAATTTTTGAAAATTTTCTGACCAGCTGGAGCCCTACTGATACTGAAGTACTCTGTATCTCTCAAATCCATTTTAACTACCTCCCCATTTTGGGGAGGAAGATATTATTGTCATTCTCTTTATTTATTCAGATAAAACTTCCTCCTAATTATCACTTTTGCACCAACATATCATACAAATTGTGAACTTAAAACGTGTTGACATGTTAACTTCTTTACCATCTAAAACTGGTAATGAAAATTTCTTGTGATTCAAATTACATCACAGCTGGTAGTTTACCAGAAAGTATCAAAGAAGGAAAGCAGCATAATCATAAAGAAACCCAAATTCTTTTTCATGCTCCTCAGCTGATATTTAAGAAACTTTTTGTGGCTTCTGATAGAATAGAGGTAAAAAACCCTCGTAACTTCTATCCACACTATGGTATTTAGCCAGTAACTGTTAGAATGTTCTTCTCTAATATGTAATATCAATTTAAGAATGAAAATGTATGTTAATACTGCACTTTTTTCTTTCACCCCCCAAAAGAAAGAGCTTTCCCTTCATATGCCCCAAAAGAGATTTATTATGATTTTTTTTAATCAAATCAAAAATAGACTTCAGATCTGTTCAGAAAAACATTTCCTTATCATTAAATAAAGGAATGTTTTCTGAGGAAATGCATGTTTGGCTGAAAAAATCGTTATGGCTATCAGTGTTTCTGCATTGCTCTGGACTCCCAAAAAGATGTGTTTCAAAGCAAGAACCTACTTAGCCAGTCTGAATTCCCTTCTGGAGAGATCACTCTCACACACTGCCTACAGATGGAGTTCAGGGAAATTAAAGTCTCCAAGATAAATAAGCCATTCTTAATATTCCCTGAGGCACTTTTTAAAATGTTATCTCATGGCCTTAATGCAATTTATCTTTCTTTCTCATAGACACTATACTAAGCTTTTGAAATGGTGTTGTGATATGCAATCCTTTAGTAAGGAATATTTTTTTTTGTCTTGTCTGATCATAGTAGCTTCTACAGCTAAATTTATTTACTGCTTCTTTGGCCTGTTTTACTATTTTTCCTTATTCTAGAGAAATCATCACAAAATCTGGAGACTTCTAATACACTGAATTTTTTTGAGCCACTTTCCCATGTCTAATCTCTCTTTAAAACAACTGGATTTTATAAGAATTAGCAATTTAATTTTCTCTTCTAGAATCTCTGTAACAACCCATTCACATACAATGGCCTCAGCTACCATTATGTTTTGAAATTAGAATTATGGCTGAACTTTAACAATGGACATAACATTTTCCTAACCCAATTATGATTTTTACACTCTATTCAGCTGGCTGTTCTGTATCTGGCAATGGCAACTGTAATCACAAAATCTCTGAAAAAGGCACTTTAGTGGAGCAGTGATAATGACAAGAACATTCTGACAGGGAAAGCCCTGTCTTAAGGCATTGCTGGTAATGTTTTTATTCTGTGGTTAGAAGGTCTAACTCTACTGCTACATCTGATTTTTTTTTTTCCATGGTAGTGCTATAGCTGTATAGTAATAACTTTAGAAAATTAGTAATTCTTAGGGGTGAGGCTTTACTGTCTGCATTGGTAATGTGCTTTTACAAAAGTGTTTTTCTTTCATTCATTAAAAATATTCAGGATCAATGAGACGCTGGTGAAATTTGGTTACTGTAAACAAATCCAGATTCCTTTGTCTGGGACAAATTTCAGCTGCCTTGAAATATTCCTTTCTACTTGTTCTCAAAGATGTGTTGAATCAACTTTTCCAGTGAATGTTCCTTGGGTTTTGGACATATTCTGCTTTTGAGAGCATGGTGAGTTGAAATGCTTGGACAAATATCCTTAAGAACACAGTTAATAGCGGTGTCAGAAAAAAGCCCTAAAATCCTGTTTGTCACCTTTATGCTCCATTCTTCCTTTTGTTTTTCTGACAAAAAATGCAGATTACAATGAAAATTTTTTCATAGTTGCTTTTTATAGGAACATTCCATTTTTGTCAAAGATAGTACACAAAATTGGAGGTTTTTGGCAGAAAAATAAATGCCAATAGATTGGTTTAATGGATCTATAGATTTTGAGGTATTTTGTCAGCAGTCACATACTCATTGAAGGATTCTCAGCCAGACACATGTCCAAAGTATGCATTAGCTAGAGATTTTTACAGTGCATCACAGTGCTCATGGAGTGGAAAGACTGTAACTCTCTACAGGAGATATAACTTGGTATTATGAGTTCCGTGCAGAGATGACATCTAGGAAGTCAGGGTTGGTGTATAACTTGAAACTGCACAGCTTTCATTGGATGTCATTGTGCTAAAATCTTCACAATCTTTTCCTATGATTGATTTTCACTGTACCTGATGCATGTGAGTTTGTGTGGGATGATCTGGGAGAAGCTGTTTAGGTCAAATGAATGGTGTTTCCTTTAATGTCTACTAATTTCCAGTATAGAGCTCCCTGCTTTGCAACTGAAATTGTTCTTGATCCTTAATTCCAAAGAAATAAAAAACAGCTAGCCATAATCATGAATATTGAAACAATTTGCAAGTGTGTTTAACAAATTTAAGGCACTTTCATAAAGTCTTCTTTAATAAATTTACCTTTCATGCTAGCACATATATATAATTCATTACAAGTATTAGTCTTGAAGTGTTTAGGCTATTGCGTTGTCGACTTGTAAACTGTATACACTCTCTTTGGGTGGAATTCAAGAAAAAAATAGTATTTCTATTGGTTCCTGTATGTGCAACATTACCCATTTGTTACTGCATTCCTAGTTTTCAGTTATTCAAAACCCCTATGTGTCTACAGGTTTAGAAAGAGCAATTCTCAATATGTGAGAAAGCATTTTCTTGAATATGATGGGTATCTTCCAAGGGACATGATAAGCAGCTGTTTTGGGTCAAATATAGTTGGTACCTGTTATCATCAGACCAGACACAGTGCCAAGAAAGTGATCTAAAAGGGTGGAATTCAAAAACTCAGTTAATAGTGATAGAAGTCTAAATCTTTCTACTGCAGTGCCAACGAAACTGAGAATTCATTGTTAAGAAGGAAAATGAAAAATTAAAGTGATTCATTCTTTCAACTGTATTCTTTTTTTTTTAGTCTCTCATAATTAATCTGTGGATTTTTTGAAAAGGTTATTTAAGTTGAGGCTGTTTCATATATTCCTGTGAATGATGGCATTAGGCGACTAGTCCTATCAAAGTTTGTGCTCTATTTAAAGTCAGTTGTCTGCATGTACTGGATTGTACTGGATAAACACACTAGTATTTATGTATTTCATGATATATAGTGATGTATAATGGTTTGATATCCAAACAAAAAGTTACTAATGTTCATCTACATACAGCTATATATGCGTAGCTATATATGTAAATTCAGAGAACAATTATTTTGTCAAGAAATGTGGGCTTGAAAACAGCATGAGGATGCTGCTTGCAACGAAGGTCACACATGGCATGCAACTGGTCAAGGCTGTTCAGCAGTGCTGACTGCCAGGGAGGTCAGCAGCCTTGCAGTGACTCAGAAGCGCAGCCCTGAGTCTCTGGCCGAAGCAAGGAGCTTCGAGCTGCAGGCTGTGCACTCTGCACAGGTGAGCTAACTGATACAAATAAGCTGAGAAGTAGTGACGGAAGGGTCTCCGACTAGGAATGATAGATGACAGAAACAAAAAGTCTGTGCATCCGAGCACTGAAGACCCAGTGCTCACTGGGCATCAGACTTTTATTGTAAGTAGCACAACCAATAGGAAAGAGGCTTAGGGGAGGAACAAGAGCAGGACAGGGGACCCAAGGCCAATAGGGGGTGCTGAGAGGAGGGGGCTGGGAGAGAGACAAGGGGGGTAACCAATAAACCATCGAGAAACAGAGAACATTCTAGAATGGGGGAATGATAGACAGGGGATTGACAGGATACTAAACCAATGGAGAGAGGGCAGCCTGCCCACCAAAAACCCACCCCAACTTGGGGCCTACCACTCCTAGCCCCGCCCCAGGAGGATCCTCTTACTTTCTAGGCTTCCTCCACCGGGGCCCTTTCTGGGGTATGGGATTATCTTGGTGGTCAGGTCCTGATTCTCTGCCCTAGGGCTCTACCCAAGCCTCAGGGGGCACTTCTACACTGCCACAATAGCACATGCATAATAATGAAAATGCAGTAAAACTGCAAAGTATTTAGACTGCATTAAGAGGCAAAGGAGAGTGTGGGCCTGAGAATTCATTTCCACTTTTCCTAATGACATAGACTGCTTGTCAAAGCCATTAACAGTTCCTGAAAGCCAAAATTACATTAATGTTAAAATTCCTAGTATGTCTGAATTTACATACAAAATAAATAACAGACATTTATTGAAAATATCTTCTCAGGCATCTCAAATCTGTTCTCATGCCATGTTACTTGTACTAATAAGAAAAAAACCCCGTGCATAATATTTTAATTTCAAATGGAATCCCCAGTTTTCAAATAGCTTGTTTTCAATATAACCAACTAAAAAATCTATAATAAACACATCAGAAAGCACAAATATTTGAAAAAAAACTTGTTTATAATAATTTCATATTGTAAAACAAAGAGAATCTAGAAATGGATGAAGCCTACCAATATTAATTTCACTAATACACAAAGGGGACACATCTCCTTTTTCAATCTTTTAGCCTTTCTACAATACAAGAGTTAAAATGAAATTAATCTAGACTGTAGATAAAGAATAGCTTTGTGTGTGGTAGATCAGATCATTAGCTGGAGAAAATGTAGATCTTTCAATTGCTTTCTGTGGTTATGTATCTGACCCAAAACAGATTCAAATATTCCCTCCGAATAAAAAAATCCCCAAATCATTAATTTTAAGTAGCTTTATCTCTTATGATAAAGAATTTCAAAATTATTAAATGAGAAAAACATTTCCAGAGATCCAAGAGATCAGTCTGTCTCATCAGAAGGCCCAGGGCTGAATGAGTAGCACTGATCTCCTTCAGTGATGGATCTGACAGAAACACAAATGTTGGTCATCAGATGACCCCTTATGGCAGTGAGATGAGAAACGACAGAACTATGGTCCTGTCTCTGGGGTGGTTTGTTTTGTTTTGTCTTGTTTGTTTTCCAAATTATGAGGTTAAACTCTAGTTGAAAATTTGCATTCTTTTAGGGTGAGGTGATTCAAGAACGTGAGCAGTTTCTGTCAGTCTCAGAAAGGTATTCCTGCATTTGCTAGCAGAATAGTCAACAAAGTGAATTTAATGGTCTTGAGGACTAATTTAGATGTTGCCTACTGTTCAGTGTAGTTGATACAATAACTGCATCTGTGCAATGGCATTAAATTTTCAAAAACTACCTTTTCCTGTGTTTCCATTTTTATAAATTCCTAAAGCAAAGCAAAATTAGAAACACTGAGTCAGTTACCTGAGCTTTTCCTTTTTCTTATGAGATCAGAGAAAAAATGTGTCAAGTAAAATATGGTGAACTGAACTTTCTTAAACAGTCAATAAAATGAGCACAATCTTGCATCTCCCAGCAGTGTAAGTGACCAAAAGTTGCACTTAACACAAAAAATGTTACTGGTTTTTATTCAGATGATTCATTAACAGAAGCAGTGTGTTGCACATTCTGAAAAGGCAATCTCACTTTCTTCCAAGGGGTTTATTTATAGTGAATAACACATTTTTAGTACATATTTTTAATAGTTAGTAATAAACAAGTTGCACATATATTATAGTATAATATGAATATTTTATAAAAGTCAAAAGATACTGCTTTTTTTAGCATATGATATGTTAAATTACTTTGAAGTATGAGCTATTTTTTAGTTGTTTAAAATTTGGGTATAGTCTTTCCATCAAGTGCATTGCATAGATGGTGAACTCTAAAATTATTTAGGAAAATTATTTCTCTTTTTAATTATAAGTATAAATAAGTAGTGCTTGATGAAAAAGTATTTAAAATTGCATTTGGTTTGTGTGGCGAGGTTGTGGTACCAGGGTCTACAGGGGTGGCTTCTCTGAGATGCTGCCAGAAGCTTCCCTTTGTCCAATGCCACCTGGCTCCAAGATGGACTTGGTGCTGAGCAGGGTCCAGCCCATCAGGGATGGTGGTAGTGCCTCTGGGATAACATAATTAAGAAGGAAAGAGAAAATTGTTATGCAGAATTAATTGCAGCCAGACACAAGAGGAGTGAGAATATGAGAGAACCAGCCCCTGCAGGCACCCAGGTCAGTGTAGAAGGCCAGGGAGCAGGTGCTTCAGGCTCTGGAGCAGAGATTTCCCTGCAGCCTGTGGTGAAGACCATGATGAGTTGGGCTGTACCCTTTCATCCCGTGAATGTCCACAGTGGAGCATTGTCTTGGTTTAGGGATGGTATTCTCAATTTAGTGTTCTAGCTGAAACCCTAGACCACAATGCAGCTCACTCTCCATCATAGGGACTGCAGAGTTTGGAATCTTTTTCATTTTCTAAAGTCTTTTTCATTAAATGAGTATGTAACTTCTAAACCAAAGGAGCCGCCTTCATGTTCCAGCCAGCTCCAAAATGTGCATGAAAATCCACGAGCAGTGGATATGGTGGTTCCACTGGCATGGGAAAACCACTGGAGCCTGAGTAGGGTAGACTCCGAATGTATGAATTTGTTTTGTTAAAATCAGTTGACAGGTATAATTTCAAACTACCCCCTTCCCACACTTGCAATCTCTTTCCCAATACAGTGACAGCATGACTTTGACAGCCTGTTAGACTTTATAGTGCTTGGAAACTAACCGTGTTGAACAACTGACATTGGCTTACTGTGAGATGGAAACAGAGCACAAGTCAATGAAGATTATACAGTTTGATTGTTTGGTAAATGAAGATCCATGAGAACTGAAAATCATATAATCTTTATTGGCAGGCTAGTGTTACATAAAAATGTGACATGAAGAGTGTAAAAAAGCATGGAAAAACATCTGTGTTATGAAGAACAACACCAGAGCATAAACGATTCCCATGATTTAATTAGAGGCCTCGTAAAATATAGACAGATAATATTAACCAATACTTTAGGTTTGATTTAATTTCTTTGCATCATACAAGGGCTGACAGGTCAGTCTTAGACACAGCTTGTTCCTGAACACTTAATAAATGCTGTCATGGTTGGTTTTCCCCATATTCAAAAGTACCTATGGTTGCACTATACTAAAGGAAGAGAAAAGCACATTAGAATAAAAAACTTAATGGACATTTTTGCAGTCTTCCTGGGAGAGTAAAGAAGCTAAAGGGGAAGCTCTAACTGTTTTTTGTTTTGGGAAATTATGGGAAAATTTTATGTAATAAATATTTGCTATATAAAAACAGTTTTACATTAACTTACTCTGTTTTGTTATTGTATGGGGGAATATATGTATATATTTAATGACATACATTAAAGAACTGCTCTCAAGTCACTCTTCTAATAGTACCATGAACAAACATTAGAAAAATAATATTTAGTTCTTCTGAGAATAAGTTCTCCCTTCAAGCTACATACGTTTAGGCTCAGAAGAGATAAACTGACCTTCTCATACAGAGTGAGACTCAGGAAAATTCCTTTGTGTTAACAAGGTTCTTGATGATGTTAATGTACATAGAAGAAGGATGCTGACTTGCTCACACTGCTCAAGGGGGAAAGTGTATGCATGTGCATGTCAATATGTGACAGACATCTCTGAAAGTTGCTTCTTATAGGCATAATTTAGTCTTTTGTGTTTGCTTCTATCCTGTTTTCCTCTGAAAGCAAATTTCAGTTTTACCACTTAAAGTGAATTGATTTGCTTTTATGAGTTACTAGGGTCTGAGGTTTTAAAGTTGAATTAATAACATTTATTAAGTACACAAAAAAATTCAAAAAATTAATATCATGTGATCATGCACAATATTAATATCATAGTTCATTTCAAGGAGGGAGGTATCTTTTTAAAAAATAAACCCAGCTTGCAAATACCTACTTTTTGAGGATATATCTGGCTATATATATAATTACTCTTATTAGTAATAGTCATATATACAGTAATGGAAGTATCTTAAGGTATACCTTATAATTGCTGAATACCCTTAAGCATACCGAAAGTAGCACAAATTCTATTAATAGAGACTTCACATGGCACTATCTTTCTAGCTTTTTAGTCTCATACTATGCTTTTACTGTATTTTTCATATCATACAGCCTAAGCATGATGTTAGTTGAAATTCAACTCTCATAGTCCTGTTTATTTTAACACAGAGGTAAAGAAATGTTGATTTTCTATCAGAGATAGTTCTCCTGAAATTGTACACGTCTTGATTCAATATTTATCTATTTACCTACCTGAAATATGTTTAAGCCTTTATTTGCTTAACTAAAACTACTTTCCTTTTTCATTAAAAATAGCAAACAAGCAAAAAAGCAACCAGAAGATTTGTAGTAAGTAATAAATATGGAATTTTTTATTCTTAGGTCATTTGTTCAGATAGGTCACGATGGATAATGACCAAATGTTGTTACAGTGTGAGGGTAGCTAAATGAATTTGTGTCATTGTAGCTGTCAAGGATATGTTCATATCCCAAAAATTCTTGTCCATGGTCATATAAACAGAATGTTCTTGTAGCTAAACACCTTGTTAGTTTATTAAGCATATAAAGTCACTTTTATGTGTCCTTAGCCTTTTAGCCTTTTTCGCTTTGTGAGAATATGAGATGCAGCTTTAAAGGAGGTCAGCCATTAAGTTTTACTCATCAAAACTCTTAACTTTTACTGTTGTCACTGTTTGCCTCTGCTTCTGTAGGAGCAAAAGCAGTGCAAAGGGGCTACTGGTCATCTCTCTCTGAAGGACGTTGATGGGTCCTGTAGGAACTACTTGTTCAGTACTGTCCAGTTCCCATATATGCCTGTTATCTATCCTTATATGAATAAATAATGTGTTGTATCCTGAACTCCTGGTATGATTTCTAAAGAGAATAGCAAGTCTGATAGAAGGGAAGATTTAATTGTTAGGAGGTCAGTATTTTAGGAAAACAGTAGAGATTGTCCTAAACAAATACACACTGGCTGAGAGAAACAAAATGTAAATATACATATTGCTAGGTCTGACTGTACCCTGTGAGTGTTTGGAACCATCCTATTTACTCCACATTGATTATTCCAGAGTAGACATCTGCAGCAGTGTTTTGTAATATGACTGTGCAAAAACTTAGTTACTGCTTTGTGCAATAATGCAATATGTTTAAACTTGGTCTCATACTACTTCCTCCTTTGTCTTCCCAAATCTTAAACTCCTCTAGAAGAGCTTAGCTCTAGTGACTCTTATGGTAGAATCGTCAAACAGCCTTTAAATTGTAATCCCAGAAAAATTTATGGCTCAAAGCTGATTGAAAGTCGCCACTGTAAAAATAGGTCTGACTGGAAGCATCCAATAGGAATTTTTCCCCCAACTTTCTACTTGTACTGTTGGATATTTAAATTTTTTTATGATAAATTTCATTTATAAAGAATCAACCTTCTTCAACATAAAAAAAAGACAAGTAAAGAAATTCTATTAATAAATTTCTAAAGCAAGTGGGATGCACTCATCTTGCTTTTCACTGTAATGCCACTGCTGAGAAACAATGGTTTGATTAAAAAATGGTTTTTTTAGAACTTAAATGGGTACTTCTGTACATACCATCAGAGGAGGTACCTTTCAT
>VZTZ01008586.1:189892-206417 GCA_013400955.1 Drymodes brunneopygia | reverse complement strand
AACAAGATCCAAACTCCGACATGCCCCAACAGACAGAAAGAACGAACATTGGCTTAGAAACAGTGGCTACTTGTCAAAGTAATTCTGGCTGCTCTAGGAGAAAAGTCTCTCCTATATGTCTAACTCCCTTTCACTCTCTTCATCTCCACTTCCCTCCTCTATTCATCATCAGGTTTTTGTTCTGAAAGGCTTTTCTCAAACTCAGCCATCATTTAAAATCCTGGGATAGTAATCATAAAGCAGTCTGGCCAGTATTTTAACGAGCATACAATATTTCCGGCATTGGACATGATTCTGTTGTTTAGCCTTTTGCATCCAAGAGTGAGTGTGACTGCATGCACCTCTGTGTGTGTGCATGCATGTGCACGGGGGCTTTTAGTCATTAGTTGGCTAATTTTCTTTGTTACTCATTCTACCTGCCATACAAGGAAGACTCCTATTGGGCTGTGCATAACAGCTTGAATTCCTATTCCATCTGATCTGGGTTGTGTTTGATTCATTAGTTGCATTGTGGCTGTTGCATTAAGTTGCAGTCAAAATTACAAAAACAGTGTGACATGCAAGAGTGCATGAAAAGCAAAATGCACCCTTTGCTAGTGTATCTCTAACTGCTCTTAGGAAGCTCCTAGGGCTTTGTGCAAGGCTTGCCTATCTTGTGGTGTCCATCACTGTCTGTGTAGTCTGCATCTTCCTCCCGTGTCAATCCCCGGCAGCCTGGAGCCTCAGCATTAGATCTGGGAGCTTGCTGTGTAGTGCTGTCAGTGGGAAAGGGCTTTTACTGTGCCTCACAACCCCTGTTGTGAGACATGAGATGGTGACCCTTCCACTGCTGCCCTGGAGAACTCAACCCCATTGGTCAAACAGAGCCTCTGAACCTGCAAATGTACGGGTGCCTTGGCACAGCAGCTCTGCAAACCCTGCACTGGTCAGGGAGCAGCAATCTTGTGTAGTCAGGAACTAGCTGCAGTGCTTGTGGGGCATCACCATAAGCCTGAAAATGTCAGAGAAGGGAATATCAGGGCTTTGCAATGTGGGAAGCTACAAAGGCTGCCCAAGTTGAGGACCAGTGGAGTCTCAATGCAAGCAGGAGTTAGCAGCAGGTGGAACAGGCCCTGGCAGAAGAAATGTCTTTGGGAACAGCTGGTCTGGGAGGACAGAGCTGTTGAAATCTCAGAATCACAGATTTCAAAAGAACTTTTATAGACTCACACACATCATCAGCTGAGAATGGATTTTATACAGATGGGAATGGGGAATGAAGTGTCACATTGGCAGTCAATGGGTGAGAGCAGCACCCCTGTCCACCAAGGTGCTGAAATGTCCCAACATCTCCCAATATGAAAGAGTCTCCTATGAGCCTGGACTTCGGCCCTGGATTGCCCTTTGGAAATCCTGTGCAGAATAGGTAAATCTCTGGTTGTTCTTGATATTTCTGGGATTTTTCAACTTCTTGTATGGAAGAGAGAGAGAGCTTAGAAAGATGATCTAAGGTGGTGGTTAGGTTTTGGCAACACTGCAGCCTTCTTTCAGGAAGAAGATTGTAGATGGTGGTCTCAGATTCCCACATTTATTTTTACTTTAATTGCATTTTCTTCTAAAGCAAAAAACTGTTATCTTTAAGTACAGTTTAGAACTTTTAGTACAGAGATGGTGAATTTCTTTGTATCCTCTCATGTCAGAGAAAACTGGTCAAGTCACAGTACCATAATTTATTGTAATCCCTTTACATTTTACCTTCTGATTAAAAAAACTGTAGTGCTCTTCTCCCAACAGACCTAATCTTCTGTGTTTTCCTCTCCTCACTTCCTTTTCAATGTTACAGATCATGACAGCAAAGGCATTCAGTGTACCCTACCATGGTACAAAGCAGGTGTACAAGCAGAGTCTCAGAAATGCCAGCTCTATCAAAACCACATTTTAATACTCCACTCATGCAACTGATTCTTTTCCCCACCACCATGGTTTCAAAATCTGTAAGCTGTAGACACTGTCACTGTAAAAGCAGTCTTTGCTATGTCAAAACAAAGAGGAGTTGGTGGTCTCTCTGTAGCTAAGATTGTGATTAGCTTTCCTTGTTAAGTTTGGAATTAATCCCTCCCATTGTGGTTCAATGAAATTGGTCCATCTGTGATGTACGTGTAGCTCTTGCTAGACACTAACAGCTTTAAAAAGTCAAGTGTGATTGAATGTGAGAGGATGAAGGTTGTCATACATAAAAACTCAATATTACAATTTTTGCATGTCTCTGGTGGCTACTGGATGGGATAGAGGGGGAGGATGATTTACAGAAACAGGTCCAGCAAGAAACCTAGATTTACATTTTTATGTTGTCTTAATTGAAAGCCAATGCGCTGGTCTGTGTAAAGAGTGAAGCATAGCAACCCTAGAGGAATGAATTAACCAAATAAACTCTTCCAAATTTCTGGCTTGGGTCTTGTAGTAACATGAAAATAGATTTTCTCCAAATCAGGAGAATGAAAAATTGCAACAATCTTGCTTCATATTAATAGCAGTTGATTTACAGTCTCTTAATTGTCCTAGGTTGTTTTTTTTTTGTTGGTTTGGGGGTTTTTTGGGTTTGTTTTTTTTTTTTTTAGTATCCTGTGTTGTGTCACTAGCAAAATGTGACTGCTTCCACCTTCAGACTTCTTAGTTTGCTACTAGTCCAGGCAGTGTTGGATTTAGGGTGATAAATCCTTTTTTACCTTTGTAAGCATTTAAGCACAACCAAGCATCAACACATAGCAAAGCACCACCTCTTCTAATAACATGGCAGCATTTAATTTTTTTAATTCAAAAGGCCGGTCATCCTCTTTCCTTCTCTGCTCAATATGCAAAAAAATGTTGGGCAGCATGAAGATCTGAAAGGGTAGCTGGGGCGCTTTGCGAGGGCCTGCCTTCAGACCTGCTAGGAGTGTTTGCTAAGATAATTGCTAAGTCTTCCTGGTTTGGAGTGAGGCCTCAGTTCTTTTTTAGTCCCAGTGGCTTGGCTACACCTACAATGCTCCTGCATCTTGTTACTTCTTCTTGCCCAAATCAACTGGCAGTAGCTTTTCTCTCCAGATGGCTCCTGTGGTTCATCATCACATACTAAGTATGACACAGGTAAGATTACTCTGTACCCGGTAGTGTCACCAGGGCACCCACGACACTCTGCATGCACTCGGGAAATTACAAGTACTTCCACAGTTTTCCCAATGTAGATCTTTCTGATGACAATAAAGTTAATCCCAAGAGCAGTCTTCTTTGGTGCACTTTCCCTGCTTAAGTTTTGGGATGTGTTTCAATGCAGCAGTAGATGGAAAGCCATCCTGTTACTGTGTATTTGTGACAGCTAAAACTTTGAGTGTTCAGGTCTGAAATGAGTGAAGTCTGGCTGTGAATGGGAGAGGTTCAGGAACTGTTTGTCCTGTATTTTGCCAAACACAGCTCCAGTCCTTCATTCTTCTTTGGGGGAGAGTAGCTGAGGGTTACTCAGAGAAGACTGAAGTGATGTTCAGAAGAGGCATTCCAGAGGAACAGGCAATGTTAGAAGCTCCCCCTGTCCTGCTAAACTGTCACACCTGTTCAGCATGACTCATCAGGGAGCTGCAGCAGTCAGATAGCAGCTGATTCATCTATATCTCCTCACAATCCTGTAATCTTTAATGCCCTCTCCAGATTTTGCTGCCATCGTTCGTGTTGTCACTTGGAGACTGAATGTTGCACAGTGCCCTCTCTTACTGCCACCTTCCATCCACTCCATTCCCCATTCAAAAAGCACCTGTGTAAATAGAAAAGCAGGAGAGGCAGAATATGTTCAGAAAGTTTGGTTCTGTCCTTTTGGTAAGGAGAAAAAAAGAAAAAAGAGAGAGGGAGCATCATACAAGTAGGCAGGTCCCTAGCTAAGACTGGGTGCTGTACTTTGGGGGTGTGCATATCTTCCTCCCAGGTATTGCAGTGCCTGGATTGTATGGGTTCTTCAGGATGTTCTTTGCAGTCCTTGACCAGCTCATGAGAGCCATGGCAGTTTCTCTCCAAAATAAAAAAAAATAAGGTTGCAAGAAACCATTATGGCTGTACAGGATCTCAAATGCAGACAGTTCTATAGGCTTTATAGGGAGACCTCTGTTTCTCACACACATCATTTGAGAGTCATGCAAAAGACGTTATTCCTTTTCTACAGGTCACGATTGCCCTTAACCCTGAGTAAGGACCTGTGCAAGACCCATCTTCTTCACTGCCTTCTGTTTTTCTTGTGCTTGTGTTGTTTATCTTTGCAACACCCAGAACTGGATAAATATCTGCCACTATTTAACCCAGTTTCACAGTGAGGTCATATATCTGTTCATGACTCCAGGCATCTTGAGCAATTACTTCATTGTGAGACCTATTAGGAAAAGGACTGTGAAGCATTGGTTCTTTGACACAAGGCAATGCCTAAGTGTGGAGAGCAGCTGCAAAGGAAAAGTTCAGTGTGATTCCAGTTTCCATGCCATCATTCACTGAGCTGTTTATGTTGTCATTTGATGAACATCTTGTTCTTTGAGGCACTGCAGTAATCTTGAGGTCAGCACTGGACCTTGCCTGTATTTTGGCTTGAGTGATGTCCCAGAGCTCCCAAGAACACATTCATAAGGTAGAATGCCTAGCCTAGCAATCACTCCCACTTTCTGTACAGCTGGCTTCCTCACATTCCCTGACCAGTGGATATCCATTAATAAAACGGCCATGCCACTTCTACTCTGCCTTTAAATAAGTAGTTACTGAAGATGAAGCAGTTTCACTTCGTCCAGTCCAGGAGGTGACAATGATGGAGTGGCCTTGTATGCCTACAGTGGCTCTGAAATTCATTCATTACATTGCATCAGCTGTAAGACCCAGATTTTGATTACTTAAACTGCTTGGTTGGCTAGTGATTAATGTGCCTGGAGAACTGAAATATGTTTTTTCTAGAAGACAGAGAGGGGAATCTGTGTGAAGTACAGGCTGTGGCACACATCTAGTTGTCAGAATGGTGACCAGAACAGATTTTAAGTGTAGTGCAGTTCTGGGGATTTTTAAGGCAAAAGATGGTGTTAATGCTACAATGCTCTGTATTGCATGAGGAGCACACTGGTATTGCTGCAGAGCCATCCATGCATCCTTGGAGTAAATGCAAACTTATATCTCTGGGTTGTAGGTCTTTATAGCTTGATGGAGGCCAGTGGAGCCCATTCAGCCTGAGATCATGTGAGTGGTGGCCACTGGTAAACTTGCAGTTTTGCACCTCCACAGTGCAAAGGAAGTGTTAGAAAGTAATTTTTACTTGTCATATACTAGGAGATGTCAAGAACATTGCAAGAGAAAGTCCTAAGTTACTTATGCAGATTTTTCTACTTGGTTTCTCAGAAAACTCAGCTTTTAATTTAGGGAAGTTTTCCTTGTTGGAAAATCTCCAAGGAAGTATGTTGCTGGCACTGCCATCTGTCTCTTTTCCGGGGAAGTGTATCTAGTGAATGAGGAGGAATGCTAGCTGGCAACTAATAGCAAATTTTACCCTTACGTTTGCCAATTCTGGTCCTAAAGACCACTGGTCTGTAATAAAGCAGCTAATGTACGACATAAATAAATAAATAAATCTCTGAACTAAAATATAAAAAATTATAACTTGTTCCAATAAAATTTAAAAGTATTTGTTCTAGAGACATCTGTGGCTCTAAAAGCTATTTACAGAAGCTCTGTCTTTGGGGTTCTGGCACACCATAGTGCAGACTGCTTGGGGTTGGCTAGGTGTGGGGTTGGCTAGGAGATATGCTCCCTCCAACGCATCGCCTGTCTTTGGACCATAGGCACAACTCAGATCAGTTGTACACATCTCTCCCTTTTTCTCCAGCTCTGGGCTGGATATTTGTGAGGAAAACAGGAAAAGGGGAAGGAGGGATAAAATAGTAAAGTAATTTTTATTCAGACAAAAATTTGAAAGCTAGTAGAAGGAAGTACTTTTTCACATAATACACAGTTAGCTTATGGAGCTCACTGCCAAGGGATACAACTGAAGCCAGAGATTGCAGACCTGTTCAAAACAGGATTAGCATGAAAAACAACATTAACATGAAAAGCATGATTAACATGAAAAGCAACATTAGCCAGATTCATAACAGTTAATATTTAAAAATAAGCAAGAGATTTTGGAAAGAATATAAATCCTCGGGCATCAGGACAGAAGCCAAGTTCTAGCTAGCAGGATTTAGGAAGAAATTTTCCCTGGGGCCTGCTTCTTCTATAACTGAGTCATAACAGCGTTTCTTGCACCTTCCTCTGAAGCAACTGATGCTGCCACTGTCAGAAAGAGGACATTGGGTGAACTGGGCCCTCATCCAGACATAGTCTGACAAAATCAATTTTCTTTATTTAAATAAATTCAGAATTAAATAGAAATGAAACAAAAGTTTTGGGAAAGCAGAACGAGTTTTCTCCCTTCAGATTCTGGGAGCAAAAAACAGAAATTAGCCTATCCCCACTCTAAAGCAGGAAACCTGATACCTAGCCTCATATGTTGATGCAATCTATTGAGTTCAGCAAGACCTAACCACACACATCTTTGTGTATGAACATCTGTATGAGTCCAAGAGGCCACATCATCCTCTTCCAATGTAAAGCTGGAGCCAATCAAAACCCTTTTTTATTTTTAATGCAGCTTTTTAATTTTTAAAGCAATCTCAGTGGGACCTTCTGTGCAGGAGAGGAGGTGTGCCAGTTCTGCTAACACAGCAAGAGGTTTGCCAAGACTAGGTTTCTCCTAGGACCTTCCAGAAAAATCTCAGTGAGATGCAGCCCCTATGAAAGAACAGCATGTCAATGCACTTGTTCCTAGTGAAGAGTTTGGGAAGGGTTTGCCTGTAGAGTAAGGAGGTTCTGCAGAAGGATCTGGACATGCTGGATTAATGGGCCAAGGCCAGGGCTAAGGCATTCAATCAGTCCAAGTGCCAGATCCTGTCTTCTGGCCACAACAGCCCCAGGCAGTGCTGGGGGCAGAGTGGCTGGAAAGCTGCATGGTGGAAAAGGACCCGGGGGTGCTGGTCAAGAGCAGCTGTACATGAGCCATCTGTGCCCAGGTGGCCAAGAAGGCCAATGGCATCCTGGCCTGTATCAGCAATAGTGTGGTCAGCAGGACCAGGGCAGGGATTATCCTGTACTCAGCACTGCTGAGACCTCACCTCGAGTTCTGTGTCTGTTCTGGGCCCCTCAGTTCAGGAAGGACATTGAGCTGCTGGAGTGAAGAGAAGGGCCCAGAGAAGGGCCACAAAGCTGGGGAAGGGTCTGGAGCACAGGTCCTGTGATGAGCAGCTGAGGGAACTGGGGTTGTTGAGCCTGGAGAAAAGGAGGCTCAGGGTGAACCTTATCACTCTCTACAACTCCCTGAAAGGAGGGTGTAGCCAGGTGGGGGTCAGCCTATTCTCCCAGGCAGCCAGAGACAGGACGAGAAGGGATAGCCTCAACCTGCAGTAGGGGAAGTCCAGGCTGGACATCAGGAGGAATTCTTCATGGGAAGGGTTGTTTAATATTGGAATGGACTGTCTGAGGAGGTGAGGGACTCCATCCTTGGAGATGTCCAAGAAATTACTGGACCTAGCACTCTGGTCCAGTTGACAAGGTGGTGGACAGTCAAAGATTGGACTCCATGACCTTAGAGGTCTTTTCCAACATTATGATTCTGGGATTCTGTTTCAGGTGGGAGAGTATGACTGCAGCAATGCCATGGGGAGGACAGGGAGAGGAGAAAAGAGAAATTTGGAGAAGGTACTGAGATAGGCAAAGAGGAGACTGGCCCCAAAAAAGGTGGAAGTCAGATACATCTTTTTCTATTGAATAGGCATGTACAAAAAATACATTTTTTAAAGAACAGCTCCTACTCATCTCTATAAACCTGTTGGCAGAAAGTTCTCTCAAAGGAGCCAGCAAAAGCACCACTAATCAATTTTGAAAACTTCCCTAGGCAGCATTCAGTGTCACCTCTGACAGAAAACAGTCCCCACAGAAAGCCACAATTGGAGAAAATCAGGCCCTAGTAGTAGAAGCAGGCAGCTGTTCAGTTTTTGGAAATGTCTGTTCTCATTTTATCAGGTTATTCTTTGTTGCTTCAGGATTTGGCATTCTCTGATGTCAAAATTGAGCTAATTTTCTTCTTCCAAACTGCAAAGCAATCTCTTGTTAAATCTAGGGAGAGGATGATATCAATACTGGAAATTTTTCTATTTTAAAATCAGTTTTGCAAATGGGTGAGGGAGGAAATAGAGGGTCTCTTCTTCATTTAGCATCATGCAGGCTCAACAACATAAGTCTGGTTACTGGAAAGCTGTCACTTCAAAAAGAAAATTCATTAAAGTGTCTGCAATAATTTCCTGTCTAGTGGCCATTCTTGGACCAGATGTGCCATCAGGAAAATGACAAAGAAGCAAGAAATAAAAAGTGAGAGATATACCTATTTATAAATCTGACCAGCTGTAAGACTCAAAGAACCCCTGAGACCTGTGGAATGAGGAACATGAATTAAGATCTCCCCATTTCCTCCTTCCCCTCTACCCTGAAAAATACACTGTGGAGTGTATTATGTCTTTCAGGAATAACTGGCTGACTTTTATCTTTGGTTTTCTCCTTTTTTTCTTCCCTGAAAACTTTGGATCAAAGTCGTTGCTTATTTCCTTGCTGAAAGTTAAACTTTGGCTACAAGTAGGTCAGTTAAAGTTCCGTAGTCTCCTGGGTGACCATATCTGTGCAGATCTGTTAGAGCAGAGCTCGTGAAACAGTTATTTCTCCTGATTCATATTAAACAGATCTGGCAAATAATACATGATACAGGGAGAAAAGAAGAAGAAGAGAGCCTCTGAGGGGACAGTGAGAGAGGTAGGCCTCTAGATGTAAGAAAACAGACTTTAGGAAACAGGCATATTCCTAACAGTCCTTTGTGATGGTTCCTTTCCCATTTTGTTAGGTTGCTTGAGGTGATAAAGGACATAGGTGTAATTAGCCCAGCTATCCATTTCCCAAAAAGAGAGCCAGAACCAAGCCACTCAGCCACAGTCTTGGTCTTTGCCCAGGAGAATCAAGTGTTTTCTCTGTCTCTGCTACTGACCCTCTGTCTATCACATCACCTCTTATCTTTTGTCTCTCTGCTGACTTTTTGTTGGAAGGACCATAGGGACGGGTCTTCAACTGTGTTACAGATGTTTCTGAAATGCAAAGTTTATTCCTATATTTTAGGACAGCTGTAGTTCAGTAATTTTTTGTTGTTGTTTTTAAAGTCATTAAAAAAGAGCTCTTCTGTACATATCACTATTGTCAAAGACCCAAGTAGTTTTTAGGAAACATACAAATTAGAATAGGAAAACTATAGGGAAAACGTCCTAATGCCTTAGTACAAAATGGTAATGCTGCCTCCTGATTAATTTCTTATTTAAAATAGCAGGGTAGAAAGGGAATCAGCAAGAAGTTAGAGGAATAGCAGCCAACTTGGAATAACTCTCAGGGGTTTTCCTATGTGAGGAGTTTGGTGCTGAAGTATTTGGGGGACAACATGGGGAGACTGGTGATTTTAAAACTGGCCTTGAGAGGATTGGCAGGAAGTTCTGTTCTCTTTGTCCATTAGCACAAAAGCAAGGATGTTCTCAGTCACGTTGCTTGATGGACTAAAAAGCTGATCAAAGTCAATCTTATACTGCTTGTAGTTAAAATGTGGAGCTTGTTGCCACAAAAAATCATAGTCTGAAACCAGAACAGTGATTTGTTGGATTATATTTCTGAGCATGGAATTGTCAGAAAAGCATGGGAACACTCAGTGGAAGCTGTCAGAGACCTTGATTTTTCTTCTTGGAACCATTTGTGTGGTAAAGGTACAAGTGGCAGTATCTGGCCAATTTCAAATCCTGCAGCAAAACAAGAATACAGGACAAGGTGATGTGTAGGTGAAGAGGAAGATTGCACTGGCTCAGTCCAGGAAACAATGCAGTTGAGATTGGTCAGCAGAAGGAAATGCTTCAGCTAAGGAATGAATGGAGTCTTTGGCTAATCTATCTGGTTATCAGACACCAAGCTTGCTGGGGTCCTTCAGGCCATTCGACAGCATCATGAGACAAAAATGGCAGCTTTCCAATGGCAGCCAGCCAGCTGCTTCTAGGCAGACAGGAATGCACTGCAGTGCTGCAGAGCTCTTTCACCTTCAGTCCCAAAGCACACAGGCAGAAGGACCTTCTACCTGCAGCTGGTACCGAGTTTGTCATATCCCCACAGAGCAGAAGGTCTTCTGAAACTTGTAGGGCAACCCACTGAACAAGAGAGGGATGGTGCAGAGGTGAGTAACAACAGCAGATGTAGCGCCAGTCCTCCCTACAAGCCTTTCTCCTGGGTCTGTCTTTTGCTGCCAAGTGATGGTCAATCCTTACAGACTTGTCTTCCTCCTATTCCAACGACCTTGCTTGCAACTGCATAACCAAAGTGAAGGGGCAGGGACAGCACAGCTAGGGGTGAGCTAGTGTGACTGTGGCTAGTGCACAGGCTGAGCTGGTAAGCTGCTGCAGGCTGTGGGACCTGTGTCACGGCTGATGAACATCCCATGACTTCCAGAGAGCAGCCCCAGTGTTTGCTTTCTGTTACTCTGCTTTCCTCTTGTAGATCTTCTCTGCAGGTAACGCAAATCTCTTTAGGAGATTCTGTCCTGGCCCCAGACTGATAAAAAATTAATGGATTTGCTCCCATGAACAGGTTCTGTGTGGATCTGAGCAAGGAACAGATGTAGCTAGGCTTTCGCTCTCCAGAAAGAGAGAGGGGGGAAAAAAAAGAAAGAGAAACACACAGCATGTTAAAACTTGAAACCTGATTCTTTACAGGTGGATTTGGATTAAAACTGCTCACTATTTCTCTGCACTACCAGACTTGAGACCATCTGTAGCCCATATCAAACAGACTAATTTGGATGTTGTAACAAGAGATTAGTTTTCTTTCAATATCAGGCTTGTGTGTTTTAAATAATTTGTCAGATGAGCAGGAAAACTTCCTGTATGCCTTGTTAACTCAGAGAATGTATGATCCCAAAAAGTAAAGCAGAGAGACTATGAAGGACAAATTAAACATGACAAAGGAGTCTTCTAACTAATCAGCCAAATTTTCTGAAGTATACAGGCTAAGGACACTGAAAAACTGTAAGGCAGAAGCATAACCAATGTGTGATACAGGAGCTGACACATTTTCACTTACAAACCATAGCTGCAAAGCAAAATCAATTACGTTTTTACTTTTCTCAGCACTAATTGAGTAAATCTCACAAGAAATCAGTAATATTTTAGTTCTTGTTGGGATAAGTCGAACTGCCCCAAGAGCAATCCCAGTTTACATTTGTGATTTTTGGTCTGCCTTCTCTATGGCCTTGAAATTCATTGGCCTTGTCATGTATTTTTTTGCTTTAATAATGCATCTGTACTCTTGCGGGGGGAAGGGGGGCTGTGAAAAAGGGAAAACAAAACAGAACAGTGATTGCACAGACATTCACATATACTGAAGGAGATAGTTTCTGCCTCCAGCAGCCAAAGGAACTTAAGGACACTCAAACCACCCTAGTACCAGTGCATGACTGTATCAGCAGTTAAGTTCACAGTTAAGAAAAGCAAAGCCTTTTCTTTCTTCATCCACCCTGACCTTCACCCCGGGTTTTTCACTTTCCTGCATTTTTGCTGTTTGGAGCCTTGAAGAAACAAAACAATCAGGAAATAAGACCCTGCACAGGCTATGTTGCTTCAGTGTTTTGGGATTGATACCAGAGACCAGCTGTTTGTCCCATGTATGTTCTGGCAGTGATTGGGTTCCCTGTTAATCAATGTGATGCTGCCCATGTTGAGGGCTTCCTCTAGCTTGGAACATGAGAGTGATGTCCAGCTGTCCATGAGCTGATGTTTGCCTGCAGCTGAACTGTGTTTGTAGTGATTTCAGGAACAAAAGATGTTTGAGCCTACATGGTTTTGGAATGTGACAGCTTTTCTCTGTATTTCTGCACGGTAGGGCTAGGGTGCATACAGAAGTCTGAATCTCAGGGCACCGGACTCCTTCCTAGCTAGTGATAACCAGTTTGCTCTCCTTCAGATGTTTTGCACATCCCGTTTGGGGCAGACTGAGGCCCTTGAAATAAGATAATTTATTCTCTTAATAGCCCTCTATAAGCAGCCTGTAAAGTTACTTTCCTGGTTTGGAGGTGAAAGGGCAGAGAAGAAAGTGTTTATTCAGCCCTAACTCCCAGCATGCTAATGAAGAAGCCAGTTGGTTTTGGTACTGCTTGTAGCTGGTGGAGAAATTCCCAGAATGTGATTTAGGGGGAGCACACCAGAGTGTCACTGGTTCTTCCTGGTGACCAGGAAGGAAGCCTGGAGACAGGCTGTATGGCCTGTCTGCCTGAGCCATCTGGTGCTGCTCTGCCTGCTGACCCATCTGTGAGGAACAAGTATATCAGGTGCAGACACAGAGGTGTTTCTGTGGCAGCACCCTAGCACAGAGGTCTACCAGGGTCCATAAAGAAGCTGGCTGTCCTTCTTCTCTTGATGTGGGGCCTTAGCAAATCATGCAGAGGTGCCCATGGCCAGAGAGAGTACCTGTCACTTGTGTCTGCTTCTTAGGTCTTGGTCAGTCAGAGAGATATAGCAAGACTGGGAGAATAGGTCAGCAAGAGGAAGAGAAGAAGGAGAAGGGGGAAGAGGAAGGCTCTAGACCTGTTTTGTAAGTCCCATGCCCTCACAACAGGACCTCAGACCATCAATGGATGGAATGGGATTTTGTTCTACTTGGATTTCCCTTCCACCACATCCTTGTCCACATTTGTTCAGCCCTTTGAGGATTCCTCTATAGAGGTTTATGAAAATGAGAAGGCAGGTGGAAGAAAGATACAGTTTCATCTGCTTCTGCTGCTTCCCAAGAGAAATGAGGTTGTCTCTTCCCAGCCACTTTTTCATCTGGTTTTAGCAGTACCTCATCTGTCGTGTATGGCAGAAAAGTTTCCTGCTTCCCTTAAGATTGCAGTACTTTCAAAGAGAGCATACAGCCCAGAGTTTTGTGCAGTAGACGAGATCAAGCCCAGATTTCATCTAATATGAAATAGGTGCATGCAGTTACAAGGAGGGTTTTTTGTAGGCTTGTTAATGTGTTGGAAGAAGAAATCCTGATAAGCAATCCCAGCATAAGCCATTGTATCCTCACAGGAACCTTAGAAAATGCTAGAGAGTCTGGATGTACTGTAGCTATAAAATGTTCCTAGATTCTTTACCTCCATACACTTTTAGTTTCACCCCAGTGACCTTGAAATTGCATGGAAATCAGAAAAAAAGAGAAAGAAAATAGAAGAGCTGTAAAGATGCTTCTCACTGCATCATCAACTTTTAGTGCAGCCTCACTTTCAGAAAGGACTGATGAGGGCAGTCTCAGTTAGTCCAGCTGGGTACTCATATGCTCAGGTGCCCAAATTCATTGATCAGCTCAGATATTCAAAAGCAGTGCTTGACGTCAAGGGCCTGCAAGCATTTGGCAACAAGCCATCCATCTCATAAATCATTGTTCTTTCACTGAAAGCTGCCAACTACTCCTACTACCATGAGAGATTTTTGTTGTGCATGAATGTCTGAAAAAAACTTAGAAGATTAATTAAACAGAAGTAATAAACACTTGCCAGTGCCTTTGATTTCAGTGAAAGCTGTTCATATTCAACACCTATGAAGAAATGTTCTGTATGAGATCATTATTTAATTGAAGAAATATTTAAATACAGACATAGTCAAGGGCAAAGCTGAACTCTGGAATATGCTCAACAAATCTTGCCAAACTTTTTTTGTCCTTTTTTTTTTTCGTGGTAATGTGCTGATTCTAAGGAATGAGGGAATTGATCCAGACTCATGAGCCGGGAATTGGGAATTGCATGTGATATGTGATTCCACATGCTTAAATGTCCACCTGGAAGTGCGATCTTTCATTTAAGAAAGTTTTGCAGACATTATATTTAGTAGGCAGGAAACGAAACATTTGAGTTTTGTCTCCAAGAGACAAAAATAGCAGTGATACATAAAGGATCTGAAGATCTGGAAGTCTTGGGATCCATAAGCACTCTTCTCTTTCACATATGTCTTTTTCTTTTCAGAGTTTGCTGACCCTTCGAAACAGAAATACTTAGAACACTGAAATCTGTTTTGCAAATTGGCTGTGTCATGAGCAGCTGAACATGCTCTTTAGAAAGTAAAAAACCATAATTGTGGATATATTGTAATGGTCAGAGATACATTTTCTACTTTCTTCCTTATGTTTTTACATGAGTATCTTTCCTATAATTCTATGAGCTAATTATTTCTTGAAGTACTTAATTTACCTTGGACTCTCTCAGTCAACAAACCATTGCCAGAATGCATGTCACCAGCTGCAGAATTTCATTTGGTTTTCTTGACCTGACTCTTTGAAATCTCACTTTTTGTGAGGTCACTGTAAAATGATCATGGCTGACAAAGATGATTTGCATTCATGCTTATTTTCTCTAAGTGTTACTTTTATTGTAAGTTAAAAAGAATTCTGGAGATGATCTCACAAAATGACATTGTATCATAACTGGGGAGGGACTGAAGGAGCATTACTAGGCTGCAGTATGTAGGCTGCAATGTGTGAAAGCACAGGCTGAACCAGCACATGATTTGATCAGACGGTAAAATTGGCTCCACGGGTAGCTGGTGCAGTGCTGGAGCAGAGCTGTTTTAGCAGGAGGGGCAGGAAGGATTGGCATGTCTGGGAAATTTCTGTCCTTGATGGGCATTACCACAGTCAGAGGATGCTCCCACGGCTCTGCTGACTGTAGCTTGGCACCGAACATTGGTGACCTGAGCTTCTCCGGACCTGCTCACCAAAGTTTGGCTCTGGACAGGGCTTTTCAAGGCATTTGAAAGCCTGTGAGACCCAGTCCTGTTGCCAACCAGTGGGTACTCCTTGTACACCTTTTGGGAACATATGTGTGCCTGTTGCATCAAGTACTGCTTTAGGCAGGCTGTCTGTGCTAGGTTTTGCATAGAGTTGCATAGAAGCCCAAAGTTTAATTAAGTTTATTATTTAACAGACTAAGAAAGGGGGGGGTCTTTCTTCAGCTTCCTTATCTCATTGCTGGAATTAGCTCAGATAATTGCCTTACTTCTTTTGAGCTCTATTGTGTGGTAATTTCCTCTCATAATGTGTCTGTCACTCTCCACTGAAAATCCAGAAAGGCCTAGGTAAGTGCTAGGGGGAAAAAAAAACCCACAGAAAAGCTGAATCTCCAATTTTGAATCCAAAGCAATAAGCTCTAAAATGCCTTTTTTTTCAGACTAAGTAGCTGAACTGAGGCTTTTCTTTGTGACCCTTTATTTAATACCAAGGGCATGTTCTGTATCAAGGGCAGATACAGATAACAGACCTGTCTCAAGAGAGCAGTCAGTCTAGGAGAGGAGCCAGGCACACCAGAACATGCAGGGGATGCAATTACTGATGGGTCTGGTTACTGTGTCAAACCTGCTCCTACACATGAACCGTCTCCCACCCTCTCTTCCTAGACCTGATTACTCACTTCTCCTTCCTTCCAGACAGACACATACCTGCAGGTAGGGAAAGAGGACAGCCCTGCTCCTGTTGGGTGCAGAGAAGTTGTCCCTTTGCCATTCCTTTGGCCAGCCTTTGTCAAGGCATGGTGCTGCTGGAGCCCACAGACCCCTCCTGTCCTCATGTCCTGTAGGGCCAGTGCTGTGAGGGAATGCAGTGGGGTGGGGAGAGGAAAGGGAAATGGCTTCAACTGGTGAAGAGAAGGGCTGCGGGGATGACTAGAGGGAAAATGGTGACAAGAAACAAAGAGACAGAATGGACTGCTGGTCTGACGTAGCCTAAAATAAACTATCGGGTAGAGGGTAAAAGGATCTGAGAACAGAAAGGGCAAATGTTGCGCTCTGTAGGTCCACTGTTGCAACAGTGAGAGCCAGATTTGGATTTCAGCTCTGTGTGGAGTCAGAAGTATCATTTTAGGCAGCCATAATTCTTTTTGAGATTGGAAACCGTCTAGTTAGTAAATTTCAGGCAGTAATACAGTCAAAGATGAAATGCCTGAAATTTGCCTTTTCCTATTTTATCTCAAAGTGATAACATCTTCCATTTCTTTTTCAATGGGACACACTCCACCAGATCACATAGAATATGTGTGAAAGATGGGAGTTAATGAATGGCATCCTGTTCTCCCTCATTAGTAAAATGTGTCTGCTATTGACTTTGGGCCAAACACTGATTTCAGTTATAAGACAACAGACTCCTAATTCTACTGGGGGTTCATACTGTTACCATTTAAACTCAGAACTTAGAAAGAGACTGCTGGTTTTTTAGGTACTTCCAGTTTTGGACTCCCTAATTCAAGGCAGCTTCAAGGTAGGATGAGCTCAGTTTCTTGTGTTGGTCTAACCAAAACCAGCGGTATGCCACAGCCAAATGCTCATATGTTTTATTTTAGGAGAACTACTTTTTGACTATCTCAACTACTGGACAC
>VZTZ01008586.1:71082-189837 GCA_013400955.1 Drymodes brunneopygia | reverse complement strand
GGGGGGGGGGGGGGGGGAGAAGCATTTTTAATAGAATTTCTTGAAAAATTGGTATTACTTTTCAGGCATGGGTAATGATGTTCATGACACAAACAATATATACTGCATCTATCTGATAGATATTCACAAGATATGCACCAGACAAAAGCTGCATGTGTTGACAATATACCTCAAAGATTTTTGTAATTATTCAGTTCAAAGCTTTATTTTTTCCTTTTTTGCCATTTTTCATGTAGTGTATTTCATCATAATTTAGAGCAAATTCATAAACAAAATTGTTTCCCTGCAGCAAAAACTATGACTGTCAGTCTTCCCATTCTTTTTCAAGGAAGTAGAGAAATAAATATTTATCCAACTCCTTTTCCAAATTGTTTACTTTCAAATCCCTTCTAAAATATTAAACATTCACCTTGCTATCTCCTTCTTCATAACTGCTGTCCATTGATTTCTTGGAGCTTTTCTTTTGCTTTGATTAGTAGTTAGGAAATAAAACTTAGGAACTGAAAAATTGTTTCTCATGCTTTTGGAAACACAAAATTGTTTAATATGCTCATCGGGCTTGTTGAGCTTGTTTGTAACTTTGCAAAGTATAAAAAAGGGGTTTTTTTCATTTAATTTTTTCTAGCATCATCTCTTAATGGAAATCTCTTTGATATCCACATTTCTTCTGATCAGCATGAATAATGAAGGGAAATTTCTGCAAGACCACACAAAACTAACAGACCAAAGCAAGGAGAAAAAAAAGAAGTTAAGCAAATATATTTCATATTATTCTTAGTTTGTTATCAGTGAATTAATTTTCCATTGGTCAACTCTGAAATCAGAGCTATCATCCACTGATTTAGACTTATCTTTCCCACATGTGAGTGTTTTAATCTAGTCTTTGTTTTTGTCCCTAGCTAAAAGGGAAAATTTTCATCTAGGTGCTCAAATTCACTCATTTTCATGCCAGCACAGTCTCAAACTATTTAATTTGAATAGCTCCTCTTAGCATTAGAAGCATTAAAGAAAACTTCTCCAAGGACCACACTTCATTGGTGCATGTAAATAACGGCAGAGAAGTCATGCAAAAACATCAGAGAGAAGATCTCTATGTCTCCCTTCCCCTTCCCTCAGTGGCATCAGTTTCTTATTTCATTCAAATCATAAGTGAGTTTGGCAGATAAATTCTCCTGGACTGTTTGCCCTTTTGTCTCAAAGCAGGATCCTTGCACAGTAAAATGCAATTTCATCCCTTTCAGTGGGTTTCATAAAGGCCATGGAAATTAATGGAATCCAGAGGTCACATCTACTGCACTGTCAGAGTAAGAGATGGCACAAGGCACATAACTTAGCTCACCACTGGCATATTACAGGACTTTCATTGCCTCCATGATATGCCTGCTGCTGGTAACAAAATTACTGGCTTTGATGGAAGGAAGCAATGTTGAGTAAATGGAGGAAGACAACATCCTCTGCCACAGCACATCTGTGTCCTGCTGGCCAAGGTTAAACAAGACAGACAGCTGACATAGGCCTCTGATACAACAGGAAAGTTGAAAAAGACATGAAGTCAGCTTTGCTTGGCTGTAAGAGAATCACCCTGAAGAAAGAAGAATCATTTTGTTTTACCCTGACATACTCCAACTTTGACTTGTCTTCACTGACCTTGAAGTATTTTCTGGCAAGGAAATGCATCCTGCAAAATACAGGTTTAGGCTAGGAGTGATGTTCTTAATTTATGTTTACTGAGATCTTTGTGCCAGGAAGCTTGCTGAGTTTCTGGAGGTGCAGATTGATAGGGAAGACTACAAGAGAGGCCTGACAGCAGAAAGGGAAGAGGCACCACTCACTGAAAGCAGCTCCCACAGCTCTCAGGCACAGCCTTGTGCCAACAGCAGCAGCTCTGGCAGCACAGAGATGCGATGTCTGGGCACAGCTACTGGGCTGCCACACATACCAGGCTGGCATCCCAGTCCTTTCCCCCACACACTTCTCAGCCCTGGAGAAAATCAACCAGTTACTATTTTTGCCCTGTTAAAAGGCTCAACCTTCTCTCAAGATTTGTAGGATTAAAAAAAAAAAATGGCCATTACTAAATCCTTTATTCTTTGACAGGCTGGTAGTGTGCTCCTTGCAGTTCAATCTGCAACATTACTGGGTACAGCAGCCAAGGAACCTTTGAAAGCAGTATTTACAGGCAGTTTGCAATGGATTACATTGTTTTCCTGGCTGTGGTAAAATGCTGAATTAGTGCAACCAGCACACAACATAGACAGAATCCTTTCAGCATTTGTTTTCTTTTCTTCAAGCTGCATTTTAGCTTTCACTCGAAAGGAAAAAGGGAAAGTCTAACTGTCTGGATTGCAATACAAGATAAGCTTAAAGGTTTATCAGCAAAACAATAAAAATACCCAGTGAATGATTATATATATATATGGATATATATGGATATCCTACTGTTCTAAACTAAACTCAGGTTTTTTAAACAGCTCAAACTGTTGATCTTCTTGTTGTAGCTCATATTAGAAGACAATTATTTAAAATTTTTTAAAAAGCCTACATCCTCTGTATCCTCAAGAGAGCTCTACTTCTGTCTCTGTCAAGCATTTCCCTATGATGTGGGCCCTGAATACTTCGTAGATTCCCTTTTCACTGATTTGTGCAAAATTTCTGTTCTGTGCTCAAGACTTTTAGGAACTTTTCTCTCCTCCTAACCTTAGACCAATATATCTGCCCAGTAATTGTAATATGTGAAACACATTCTGCTTTTTGGTGTAAAGAACACCTAGTTTTGCTGGACTCAGGTGTTTTATTCTCTTCCAGTTTTTGGGTTATCTTTCGGGCTCTGTTGAATTGCTGGCTGCAACCCATGGAATAATGCTATCTGACAAGTAATGTGAGGAGGGAAATTCCCAGGGTCTCTCTTGTAGGGTGGTGGATGGCAGTTTCCTGAGTCACCTGTGAGAAGCAGTGACACATTTGATACTCAAGGTTCCCATTAGCACATATTTTTTCTAAAATGTAAACCCTGTGGCACTATAAAATGGATGTGGCTGTTGAAAAACCATAACAGTTCAGCTGTAGACTGAAAGAAGGTTTCAAGATAAACAATGACTAATGAAAGTATACTTTCATTTTGATACAAAATGACTCAAAAAATTGTGAGCAATGGAGTGCTTGGAAGGTCATTGGTAGGGTACTATGTGCACTAACAGTTTTCTGCAAGGAACCTGAAAGATTAGGCCCAGACTGCAGAAGAAAGGTGAGCCTCCATCTTTCTTGTAGGCTCCCTTCAGGTACTGGAAGGCCACCAGTTGGGTGGGTCACCCTGAAGCCTTCTCTTCTCCAGACTGAACAAAACCAGTCCTTTCAGCTTTTCCTTGTACACGAGAGGCTCCATACCAGCAGAGAGTCCCTTTTGAAGCTGAAGAGCAAGGACCAACCATAGGACTGCCTTAGCAACTTGCTTTATGCTGGAAGGCAGCTGCCACGTGTAAACAGAGCAGTTCTTTTGGCTACATGGCTGCATGCACTGTTGCCACATCTCCTCCCTTAGCTGGACAAAAATCTTTGCCTTCTTAAGCATGGTGTTCATCTGGACTACACATTCTCCTTCACTCGGAGCCTGTCTTGTCCTGATCAGGCTGTTGAACCATTTTCTCATTCCTACAAATCCATCCTTTCTGCAGGTCTGTATCTGCCTGAATACATGAGTACAAAAGTGGGTCTATTAGCACAGCAATTGCCTGGAATCTGTTAACATTTCATTATAAATCTGATTTTTGACAGATTTATAGCCAGATTGTAGAAATTAACTGCTGGAAGAAATGTGCCATTTATTCTCAACAAGAACACAGTTTATTTTTCAGCATGGTTGTTACTAGACTGTTTTTTGGAGGCTAGAAAAATAACGTTATGCTTGTTTTCATGTATTTCTTTTTAAGTGAAAAAAACTTCAACCTTTTCATAAACACTTAAAAACTGTCTGGTAACATGTTTATTGCATAGTCCTCTCTGATGTTTCTTGAGAACAGGAACAGATTAAATGGCATTACTGTATCAGCATATTAAAATAAAGCTTAACTGAAGAAACAACAGCTGAATAAAATAAGGTTAGCAGGTGAAAAAAATGTCAGAACAGAACAACTATGTCATTAATAGAGGGAAAGTAGTCCTTTCTATTGTGACAAATATGCTACTATTCATTTTTTAAGAAGCCTGAATTGACAGCAGGTATAAGGGACAGCATTCCACTCCCCTTGCAGGAGCTTCTGAAGTTTTGCTACAAAGCTTTGCCAGTGAGCCCGCAGCTGATTACTGCACACCTTTTAATGCAGGCAGTGGAAGAAATCACAGGAGTGGGGGTAGGGGAAAGAGAGCAGTCTCTCAGGACTGGTCTGGGTGTAAGAACTTGCTTGTCTGCATCACAGCTGCCATCTGCAGCAGTTCACAGAGGTCCTGGGCAGGGTTCACTGAGGACACCAAGCTGGTGCCTGCTAATGTGACTGCTCCTGACACATCACGCAATCCTTTGAAGCCTGTCAGAGTCAGTCCCACCAGGACTACATTACGCACTTAGGAAGAAAAATTCTTTCAGGCTAGGCAACCTGAAATCTTTCTGCTTTGCCCTACTAGTCATGTTTTCTAGGCCATTCTTGTTTGTCTTTTTACTGTCACAAGTATGGTTTCCCTGAGTGCCACTTCATACACACTCATTTTCAAGCAGCACTATAAACAGTGACAATTTCATACCTCCAGGCAGGAATTTAGGGAGGGAAATGAGAAGAGGCTCCCTTGCTACAGAAAGCTCTTTCTTTGATAGGAATTCTAAGTGTTTTGACAGTTTGCAGTGAAAGGACCCTGCTTACAGAGTCCAAAGGATCTTGTTATAAGCAAAGCATAACCTAATAATGTCTCTCTCCACCACTCTTCTCTGGAGAGAGAAATTCTAAACAGGAAAGTATAACTGTATTTTTCAGAAACAATGGGACCCATGGCTGTGCTGGTGGATAGCACAGTCAAAATTTCCCTCTGCACCCACCCCGAGAGGATTTTTCTCCATGGTCTCAATGAGCAACTCCCAAAGAGGACAGGAGACTGGATCCTCTAGCAGAACCTGAATAAGAGACCCAAGATCTCTGTCTGGGATTTTATCATACCTTTTTCCAAGGGGATTGATACATTTCAAGTTAAGGAGTAATTTTTAACAGCAAGACTATAAAGTCTGTCTTCTTGTCAACAGGTTATATTTCAAAACTTTGTTTTGATTTGTACAGGAAATTTAAAATAAGATTTAAAAAAAGTAAAAAATCCAAGGCCTTGGAAATCTCTAGTGGAATACAAATATCCAAGTAAACTGGCAAATCAATTCAGTGCATTAGAAAGGAAGGTGTCTTTGATAAGCATTCTTGTTCTTTGCTTATCTTCTTACCTGCCTGTCTATTGGGAATCCTTTCTTGTAATGCTTTCTTATCAAAGATATCAAGGAGATATTTGGCAACCTGTGAGCAACCTTTTGTGTTTTCTGAGAGAAGCTGCCTTTGCTGTATCTTTAACTCAGAACTGAAGGCATATTTCTGCACTGGTCTGTGTCAGAGCTTGTCACAAGGGCTATCATTACATCTTAAAAGCTAATCTCTGCTACTCTGCTCTTCCCCGCCACCCAGGGATCTCAGGCTGGTTAAAGAGATTGGGCTTCAATTGCCTCAGGTTTAGGACATGACTTTCATGCCTCAGGTTTCCAGAGCCTTCCTCTCATGACCACCTCCATGAAGCAAAAGGCCGTGAGGAAAGCAACAGATAATCTTCTGTGCTTTGGGGATGGGGGCATGGGGAGGGAACATGTCCTCAATGACTTTGAAGATGTGCTTCAGAGTCAATGAGAGCTTGTTTCATTGTGGAATTAGTAACCTATGTGTTTTTCACTGTAGAGTATGCAGTAGGAGACAGATTAATGGGTGCCTAAGAATCCTGGAATGGACATTAAAAATTATTTAAGGAAAGGTTGCAGATACAGCCTCCTCTTGCAAATTTATTTAACATGAGGCATTTCAGTGGGCAAGTCTTGCTTTCAACAAGGGTAAATGCTTAAGGCACTGCACTGAAATCCATTCTCCTTGAGAAGAACTTTATAAAGACACAGGGGAAAACATGGAAGTGAATGTGACAATAAATTAGGCAGGTGCTTGAGTGCAATCTCAAATTTGTGTGGGCTTATTGGCTCACTTTTAGGTATATTCTTGCCGCAGTGCTTTCCCGAAAGAGGATTCATGACAGGGATTATCATGTTGAATTTATATGAAACATAATTTGTAATAAAAAGCTTTCATGCTTTCTTTCATAAGCTGCTAAATAGTCTTTATTATCCCTCTTCTCTGTGAGTAGATAGAACTAAAGAGGTAAAGACATTTTGCACTGATCTGCGCAAGTATAATTGGTTACTTGGAATTAATAAGAAAAATCCTTCAGAGGAAAGAGGAACAAGAATAGATTTTGACTGACTGTGTTATAATGGAATGAAATTATTTCAGTACTCAATGTGATAAGGAAATAGTTATGTCAGTATCACTACATGCCCATTAGGGCAAACTTGATGGTACCAGATGGAATCTGTAATACAGTCCTCTGCCACAGTAACTTTCAGGAGTAGTAAAACGGCAGTGCTACCTGAGCTGAATCTTACTGCAGCTAATCAGACCTAGATTTTCTACCGTTGTTTATTTTAGTAATTGAATGTTGGTTACAGCACAAGTGAGTTAAATGATCAACCCTCACAGAAAGCATCATATGTGGACTGGAATAGAGAAAAAAAATCCAGGTTTTGCATCCTGAGGCAGGGAAGGCAGTGTTAGTTCAGCTGTACTTGCTGTCTCATTTCCCAGGAAGCTTGCTGCCATGCCAAATCTGCAGTTGGATTTGGGTAGCTGGCAGGGCCTGAAGATAATGTTCAGCTTCCCTCTGGACATTTTCATGAAAGACAGCAATCTGTCTTCATAATCTTCATAGTCTTTGTTTGTTTGTCTTTTCAATTCTGTCAAGGTTCTTTTTCCTTGCTTTTGAAGTGAAAAGTCTTGAGTTAAAACCTTCAGGTATGGTGGTTTGTTCTATAGAGAAATGATGTTCTTTGGATTAGGGTGCCCCCCATGCTGCCTTGCAGAATCAGGACATTTGGGACTTGAGAAAAAAGTCAAAGTTCTCTGCTTTACTGTCTTGAGTACAGTCCTCCTGCCAGCAGTTTGATTTCCACATAGATCCCATCAGTCACCTCTCCAGGCTGCAATGCAGCCGCAGATGGTTGCAACAGCACCTTTCTTATTGATTATACAGGGTCATGACAACAATGGGAAAACATGACTTGCCCAGGGATTTGGTGCAGTCAGTTCTCCTGAGGCTGGTATCTACGCCTTGGCACTCAGCAGAAGATGGCTTCTCACCTGTCCAACAGCTCTTGTCTCTTCTGAGTGCAATGACTCCCTTGGGAGCAGGACTAACAGAGGAGGAACTGGACTATCCAGGCAGCTCTTGCTTTGTGAAGCTCCACCTCCACTCTAAGTTTACTTTTCAGTTTCTACAGTCTCCTCTACATCTGCCCCGCTGGTCAGCAGCCTGAAGAGACCTTTCAGAGCTCTGTGGATGAGCTGTGAGATACACAGGAGTAAGACATGCATGATGAAGCACCTCCTAACAAATGTGTTATGGGTCGTTTAGCATTACAAACTTCAAGCCCAGTGAGTTATGTACCTTACCTTGCTGCACAGCGAGCATGGAGAAGAGGCCCTGTGGCCTCTGAAACAAGACGGTCCAGGAACCCTTTCCTACAGTTTATTTGGCCACTCAGGTTTTTTCTGCATGATTGGATGTTCTCTAGTACAGCAAAGCACTCCAAACTGGATAACATTCACTGTATCATGACATTTGCATTCAGCTCCTTGTCTGCTGTTTGCTTTCGTCTAAGGTCTCTAAATTTTCGGACCTTCCCACTCATTCCTGACATTTGCAAGGCTGTCTCTCAATAGTAAAAGCACTTCCTTGTCTCTCTGTCAGTTTAGCATTCCTGAGCTTAGGCCTGTTTTTCCTGCACTGGTTCAATCTATGCATATTTCCTTTGCACCTCTTTTCATTTCTTTTCTTTTCTTTTCTTTTCTTTTCTTTTCTTTTCTTTTCTTTTCTTTTCTTTTCTTTTCTTTTCTTTTCTTTTCTTTTCTTTTCTTTTCTTTTCTTTTCTTTTCTTTTCTTTTCTTTTCTTTTCTTTTCTTTTCTTTTCTTTTCTTTCTTTTCTTTTCCTTCTGTCCCTTCCTACCACACACATTTTTCCTCTTGGTGTGCTCTGGTCTGTCATTGTCTTGTGTTTTGCCATTCATGTCTCCCTTCACCAGGTGGGGAATGTTTTCCAAAGGCTCTTACAGACCTTTTGCTTATCACACCACCCTCAAGTGAGAGCAGACATCTTTCATTGCAGTGACAAAGTATGCCTTGTCTCAAAGCCCTGTTTCAACCAGGTCTTTCTGTTCACTACTATTCTTCCACAGTCTGTGTTTTCCACACTTCTGAAAACTTCCTTTTGCAAGCAGTAATTTCATTTCCTCACTTGTGAACAACTTGTGAACTTTGTGTGTCTGTGCCCATGCTTTCTACCATCTCAAAGTTAAATGAAGCAAACAAAAATTGTTCTTGATCAGCAGTGTTTAGCATGTGTCACCTCTTGACCCTCTGTGGTGAGCCAGATGCTGTGCAGGTCTCGCAGTCACATGCCTGCCAACTGGGTCAGTCTGTTGGCCTATCGGGGAGGAAGCCATCGGGTGGTGCAGCAAGCTGAAGCGTCTGTGCTTTGTTTTTCTTCTTTTTTTTTTATTATTTTTTTTACTTTGCTTTGCTAAGGTTGGATTTGTGAAAGGAAACCACCACTGAGTCCATGTCATAGGGGGAAGAGAGACATGCCGCCTTGGTTCAGCAGGAGTTTATGTGCTCTCAATCTTTCCTGAAGTTTCTATCTTGCAGACCCGGTGATTTCCTGTTTCCTTCTTGCTGGCCCTGATCTTCATAGAGATAGTGCCAAAGTGAGAAAGTACTGTCTTAGGGCCAGAGAACAATTCCACTGACTTGTAAGCACTCATACCCAGCTGCTGGCTGAACAGATCCTCCTCTCCTGTGGAGGTCCCAGGAATCTGTTACACTGAACGTTATTTGTGAAGAGAGAGGCTGAAAAAAATTTTAACTGGGTTGAACAGCCAGTTTAGGGTATTAAATCACAAAAACAATGTGAAAAATTCTGAGCAGCCCCATGAAATAGACTGTAAATGCTTCATATAGAGACTTGGTTGTTTTGGAGAGGTTTTTTCTCTGGTGTTTGTCTGTTGGTGTTGGTAGTTTATTTAAACCTTTGGTATGTTCACATCTACATGAATGCAGGTTCATGGAACAATTGTTCCAGGTCTAGAACAATTAAGTATGAAGGACTACATGAAAGACATCTTTTTATACACCTGGTATAATGGAAAGTCTCTTCATAAAGGGGCTAATTTTTTATTACTCTCAGGTTTTGGCTTCTCTTCTCCTTGGAAGTACCCATATGGCTTTTCTGCTGCCCACAGTCACACTGGAACCAGCAGCTTTCCTCATTCAGTGCAGTACAGAAATGCCAAAGTTTTCTGTACTGTAGGTACCTTGCAAGTTGGATTAATCAGGGAAGTCACAGTGAGTTGAAGAGGCTCAGTACTCAGCGGGAAGAACATGTCGGTAGTTTCATGGAGATACTGAGGAATTAAGTGCTACAGCCAAGGTTACACAGGAATCAACATACCCCACAGATCAGGGCTGTGCATCTCTAAACTGTACACCAGCAAGTCATTAGGAACTGGACTGTGCTTTCAAAGAAATGAATGAACTTCAAGTGTTGGAATGTGAGTTAGTAAAACTGGTTTTCAACTGGGAGCAGATACTCTGTCATCCCAAAGCTTGCTTGTGTGCACGCTCTCTTCACCTCCTTCTCTCCCTTGATCCATCCTTCACTCCATGCAGGTCCCTTTGTCTCCATTGGCATGAGCCACAGGCTAACAAAAGGAGACTGGAAAGGTGTCCATCTGCAGTCCAATAAGGTGGCGTATTTACTTCCAGCAAGTGGCCTTCCAGTGAGGATGGCACGCTTCCCTTTGTGCTGCAGATGTCTCCACTTTGTCTCCACTGAGTCATAAGCATCTCACTAGCCACCTTGCACGACTTTGAGTGTGTCCTCTGATTTTACACCAGCTTTGCAGAAACTCTACTCAAAGAGGCATGGATACTATTCTGTTTAGGTTGCAAAGCTCTTCCCTCTTAGTCTGAATTGAGTCAGAGATCCCTTGGGGCTTCTCTCAGTGGACTTGTCTCATCTGTGCAGAGTCTGTGAGTCTTGGTGCAAGAGCCACTAAACATCAGAGCATTTTTTGGAAAACAAGAGAGAGAAAGAGAATGCATTTTTCTGTTTCAGACCAGAAAAAAAGGGTCAGAGATTCCCCAGATAAGAACAGAATTACATGAAGTTTTGTCTGCTTGACATGAAATGAACCTAAGTTAGTTTTACAATAGCAATTCACCTTTTAGACAACTGCTTTTGTAAAATGGAATAGCTTCTATTTTTCTTCTTGTTAATGTCTTTATGCAATTCCCATGGATGGGAGCCGATCTCACTGTTTTTCAGTGCCATGTGGATATTTGCTTTACGACTAGTGACCTTGTTCACACTGACTGCAGTTGCTTTTTAAATATGGTGTTTCTGCCTTCAGGGAAGGCAAAAGGGAAGGTAGGCTCGGCAGTATTTTCAGATATTCTCTCATGCATGATGTTTTCAAATTGTGATTTACCTGTAATGTGTGTAACTTAGTTCTTGCAGTAAGCTAAGTGTTAGGTATAGGACTCCAGAACAAAACAGCTTTTCTCTCCTGTGCTTGTATAGCTGAAGAAAACATTGCAAACAAGAAAGTAGGTACAAATTTTGACTAGATGGAGAAGTAACAATGCGCAAATTCATTCTCCAGCTGTGTGCTTTACCTCATCACTTCTGGTCATTCCCACTAAATATCTTCCAAGACCATGTCTGCTAGAGATGTATGGAAAGGCCATATTTTGGGGCTAGTTATGGACTGTATGAAATGGGCTCTGATGAACACCTGCTCCCAAACACCACATTTCTTCTGTTATATGGCTTTAAGTGAACCCAAACCCATAGTTAGTGTTTCTTGTATTTAATTGGCAAAGTAGGCTTACAGTGCATACACTGAATACTGGCCATATGCCACAAAAACCATGCATACTTTGCAAAGAAAAATTAATATCAGAACTAACTCCCCGTAGACTTCTTTCCTCCCATCAACCCATTACAAGGCTCAGGCAGGCAGGGACTATGGTGCCAGCAGATCAGTAATGGAGAGAAAATTCTTGTGCAGGATTTATACAACAGTTTTGAACATGTGCTGCCCAAAACATGGGTAAAGGTACTCCTCACAAATATATGTGAAGCCGTTGCCTCATGAGATTTCTCTGAGAGCTGCAGATTATTCCCATCTCTAGTAATCACTTCAGAGCAATTGCTGCTGTCCAAAGCTCACTTACATCACCTGGGAAATCACTGTTAACTTTGAAACTCCATGGTGTTCTGGTTTTGATTGAGCTTCTGCTTAAAGTAAAAGCAAGTGAGATTATGGTAACAATTACAGACAGCTACGAGCCCACTCGTTACTGTATCTACCTTCCTTTGTCAATTTAAAACATTACCTTAGCCATCAGGGTAGCAAAATGGTGTTTGTTTTTTGTTTGGTTTTTTTTCAAAAATGTTGCAGACTATTGCTTTTTTTCCCCTTCCAAATTAATTCTCTAGCTTTCTGAGCTCAGGGACTTCCTCAGAGCATTTGGCTCACAGCTTGAAGTGTGTCCCTTAACTTTATTAAAGTCTGGATAGGTTATCAGCAGTGATAAGCATAATATTGTTTGCATGTTGAGACTCACAAAGGCTTCAAAGTATACATTACTGCACAGATGGAATTTGTTCACCCAATTTGTTACATCCTAGGACATGGTATGGCACAGCCTTTCATGTCAGGCACCTCCTGATCCATTTCAAACCAGCAGAGGAGGAAAGGCTCTTCTACAAGGCAAATCTCCCCATCCTAAGGGAGGGGAGGTCCTCAAGGATGGTGGTCAAGCCTCTGACATCAAACACAGAGGACCCTTCACTGCTGAGCGGATGGCAGTCTCTAGGCCAGCCTTTTGTCAACATTGGGTGCAAAGTCCTGTTTGAACTGGTGCTGGCTGAAAGAGTGTCAGACTACTCTTAAAACATGACCCTTTTTCCTGCCCCTAGACAAGACATAAATTTATCCTGGTCTGAGAGGTTATAAATCATGCTTTGAGGGGCCGGGAAAAAGGAATGTGTTATTAAGAGGAATTTGTACTCCATGTTTGCATTTCATTAACACTTAGAGGCCCCAGCCAAGATCAGGATCTGTGGAGATGTGACACTATGCAAGTGAGTGCAGGGTGGGATGCAAGTGAGATACAGGAGGGAGCTTCAGTTTTGGAAGAGGTCACAGGAGGTTTTTCCTGGCCTCTTAGAGGACAGCAGCCCATACAAGCATGGCAGCATGGAAGAAAGAGAAAGAAGCCAAGGTGGTGCAGTCTCCCAAGTGCTGAGTGCTAAAAATGCATTTACCTGGAAGATAATGGGGAAATGCATAAAAATGAAATATGACGGACTGCATTATGCTATGGTTCAAAATGCATGAGTGGTATTTGTTCATAGTCAGTCTGCTAAAGCCATGTTTTCTTCAGCTTCAATGTGTGCAGGAAATGGTAGAATGTCACACATCACCTATTATAAGCATGCCCTTTGGGTGCCTTTGTGCTAGAAAAGGCTTCAAATAACAGACAGCTTTTCTGTAGGTGTTTTCAACTTTCTAGTCAACTCAACTCTAGTCAACTAGTGAAATCAGTCACTAGGTAATAGCACTGTTTTACCCCAGAGTACAAACTGCCTTTCAAAAACAAAAATATTGGGATTTTTTTTGATCACAGTAACAAAATTTCTAACTACTATATGTCTGGAAATAAACAAATGCCATGCAGGAATCGCCACCACTTTTTACAGTTTGCAGGTAGTGACTTCAGTTAGTTTTAGCCCTTTAAAATTTGTGGGCATATTGTCAAGAGTTTAAGCTCCACTTGCAGTCATGTGGACAGACAGCCACCACCAAAGGGGCTTATTACACTCCTTGGAGGGGATAAGTTGAGTTTCTTTCTGTAAGCAGTGAAAAGCATATCCTTTACAGAAATTGCATTGGCAAATCCTGAGGCTGTGATTACTTATCCTTCCCTGGCAGCCTCCCTATAGGTTGCTAACTAAACAATGCTCCTGCCTTCTCTAGGCTTTCCCTAAGTGCAGCAGGGAGTAAGCTAAGAAACACTGTGATCAGGGTGATACTTCCATTTAATAGTAATTTAGACCCCTAATGGTGTTTAGCAGCATTGATGGCCCAAAACCTCATGCTCATCTCATGCAGATGAGCCAGACTGCAGGAGATGCTAGGCTGGCCTCTGGATCAAAGATTCCTGTGGACACAATGGTGGCAATTGGATATGCACAGGAAGGAACAAAACCTCCAACCTCCCCATTCTCTTCCTCCTACATAGTCAAACCAGGGTAGCCACAGCTCTTGTTTATGAGCAAGGAAAGAGACACTCAGCATTCAGCCATTCACCCTCTCCTCTTGGAGAAGGAAGTGGCTGGACTGAGGTCTTGAATAAGCACAGGGCCTCAGGTTTATCTTCACTGAAAAATACCTGCTTTGAGGCAATACCAGGAGGAAGTAGCATCCAGGACCTTATTTTATTGAACACTATATCAGCAATCTGTAATGACTGTCACACCCCAAAATCACTTGCATGCAATTAATGCAATAGAAGTTACTGCACATAAATTACACATTTTTAATGAAACACATATGAGTGTTGTGAAAATTTAAGGCCACTTGATGGACAGGACTAGGAAAACCCTCACTTCCTCCCAGGCCGAGTGTGGGATTGTGTATCTCTGAGGTATGTATTTAAACTCCATTCTCTGTGGCAATCAACTAAATACAGGGTCAAGTGATTGGTGCTTGTGGTAGAGCAGATAGAGAGCTCAAAGGACTTGCCAGATCCTCCCTAGCCTTACCTCTTCCCTTGCACACAAGTATTCTTACCAGTCAGAAAGAAAAACAGCCTCTGACCTGCATTTTCATTCTTATCTTTTCCAGCCACTTCCACATCTACAACTGGGACAAGTCATCTCACAAAATGTGACATAAAGCAGAAAGCCTTCTGTGTAAATGGGGGAGAGTGTTACATGGTTAAAGACCTCCCAAACCCCCCAAGATACCTGTGCAGGTAAGAAATTTGCTATTTGCTTCTTTTGTTAGAGCTATCAGGTTTCACAAATGGTTTTGTCTTCAAAGGAGCACCTGAAAAATGTCTTCTTCTGAATTTGCATTTCTTCATTTTTTAACCATGTGGATGTGGAAAGAATGCCAAGAATGACCTCTGTGTTCTACAGAGGCATATGAAACATAGCAGAGGCTAACTGGGAAATATTTCTACATGATAGCGTCACAGCATCTTCTATTGGTGTTTATATGGCACAAAGTAACACAACCTGAGCCTTATGTTAGGAATAATGAAACAGACATTATAAACTAAATATTCTGCATTTGGAAAAGAAAAAAAAAAAGGATGTGGAAAACTGCATTGAATATTACACTTTGTATAGAAGAAACTGTTATTTAATTACCTGATGTAGTAACTGAACAGTTTCTGGTGAGACCAGATTCAAAACTATTGTGTTTAATTGCACAAAAAACAATGAATGTCATGGTCATGGTGGAGGTTGCAGTTTTGTGTGCAGATCTTCATTCATGAAGTCATATGATTTTAGTTTAGTGGGGTACTTGTGCACCTTTTTCAGGTGCTGGTTGTACTGTACTGGACTGCTGCAGTAATTCCTTACATCACAGAACATCCATGAAGAACTACAGAACTAGAATTTACCTCCTGCCTGGGAGCATATCATGCAGCTTTTACCCCTGAAGATGAACTAGTTATAAGGACTTCTTCTCACTAGCTTGAGAGAAAACAGCATTTAAACCTTGAGAAACATCCTTGGTACCTAAGAGGGTTGAATGAAAAGGGTGCACTTTTGTGAGGAGATTTCTGTTTTTCTGACAAAGAGATGGTGATCCGTGAAGACTGTCATCTGCTGTGCCTGCACAATTTCTCAGTCTCCTAGGACTAAAAATTAAAAAACACTAATTGTAAAGATAACTTTGGTAGGTGAGTTAGGTGAAGGTCTGTGATGCTTTCTTTAGGCCAGGAAGAAATTGACAGCTTGTCTTTGTTGGGTTTTTTGGGTTTTTGAGTTTTGGGGTTTTTTTTAACTAAAAGAAACAAACAAAAGTCATCGAAAAACCCCACCAAACCTCACAGTGTTCTGGTTTGCCTGTACATTTTCTCTTTTTTCGTAGAACGATGATACCTGGATATCATGGGCTTTGTTTTGCTTTGGATTTTCATGGATTGCTGTGCTGCTGAATCAATGAACGTTCCATTGAATTTTAAGATCATTTTTAGCTAAAGTGAATATGGAAAATTTGTATGTGCTGTGAGTTGGATTCTTTTTTGAGAAAGACAAAGAAAGATTTGTGTTAAATTTACACGGTTGTTGTAAGCCAGCATTCAAGATGAGCAGTTTGCTATGACTGTCCAGAGCGTGTACAAGAGCCTGTATGTTTCAGCTTCCTATCCAAACACTGTTCAGAAAACTCCAGTGATGGTAGAGCTGAGTATGGAGCAGACTTGCTAATCATTAATATTGTCTTGTTAGTTTCAGAGGTATCCCATCTTCACTGGTGTGGGGACTTCTTCATTTTCATTCAGACATCTGTGTATGTTCTTTGATGATGTTACAGACTGGTTAATTTTTTTAATAAAATGTCTTGGGGACAACTGAATAAAGTGGGGGCTGTTTTCCCCTATTGTAGACAAGAAATAACCTTTAATTCTAGGGCTGTATTTCAAGGAAAAGGCGATTCTCAGATTTGGCAGATGTGCCTCTGCCTGGGTGGTCCAAGACCTATTTGGAAAAAGCATCAGAGCTGTAAGCTTAGACAGGGTGAATCTCATTTACAATAAGGCAGTGGAGAAGGATTCTTACCCTGAGAACAGTCAGAGCCACCACTATTTTGCAGGACCATTTGCTATGCCCTCTAATACTTGCCAGAACAAAAATTTTATGTTGTGTAGTAAAACAATGCAATACATCTACATAAGAAATAAAAATGACTACTTAAAAGTGAGGGTGCTGAGAAACTGAAGGGATAAAATACAGTTTTCTTCTTCTTGAAAAATGAAGATGTCCACTTTTTATTCTAGTATTCCAGTTATCTAAAATGGGTATCTAACCAGTACACGTTGTCTTCATTTTTCTAAGAAAATAAATCTACTCCTAGAACATGCTTGTGGAAACAGAATGTTTGAAATATGGTACTTGCTCTTCATATTTCTGCCTCAGTAGCAAGTTCACATTTTTCCATATGGTCCATCTGTTGAGAGCAAAAACAAAATTTCTAAAGCATGAGCCATATCATTCTAAATTGGTTTTATCCCTAACCAAAAAAACATGACTCAGACTTAAAACAACCATGGAATTTTCCAAGTAATCTCTAGTTTTATAAATCCCCTATTCTATTTAAAAAAATAAAAGGGGGGAGATCCTAAATTTGTCTTCTGTCAAAATCTGGCTATATATATATTTTTTTAAAAAATTATTTTCTAAAATACATCGGAATGATCCAGACAGGGTCAGATCTTGCTCTTCTGGATACTGGTGTGAACTTCAAGAAAATTCACTGCTTTCAAGAGGTAACCATATGGAATGCTCAAGAAGCGTGTGAAGACTTAGTAAAGCATTATACAGCTACATCTATGGTAGCATGTATGTTCCCCACATGTATTTTAATTAAGGCCCTAGACTGAGCAAAACAGTCTCAAAATAGGACACATGAACAAGGAGGTTTTGAGACTACTTAAATAAACTAGTGTATAAAATTTTCAGAAGCTTGAGAGGAACATGAGTCACATTTTGAAAACATCATAGACTTAAGAAGCCTGGATGATACTGGCTTCCTATGAGAGTGAGATTCCTAAGTCATTTCTGTTCAGTAGGAAATGTGTCTCCAAGTTCACTGAAGACCAAAAGATTTCAATAAACGCAAAATTAAGACCAAAATTCCTAGCATTTCCTTCTTACTTGAAAAAATCTATGTGAATATAATATCTGTTACAGTTTTAGAGTGTTCTTTTGAAATACCATGCCATGAAGGCCTTGATAGTCTGACTAATTGATTTCTGACTTGCAGACATCATCTTTTCTAGTGGTTTTGCTAATATTGAAGAAATGAAATTTATGTCCAAATTTCATTGGATGAAAATAATGCTACTGTCTCAACAGAAGTGTGCTGCTGCTTTTCTTAATGCAAAAGAGTGAATTATGTACTTCTTAATGATATGGCCATTTTCTATATCTGTCATCATGTAAAGGCCTTTGTAGAATAGAAATGGGCAAAAGTTTCTTCAAACTAGCAAGTTTGCAAGCTGAAGTTCCAGAAGTATTCATTCAAGAGACAGGATAGAAATACTAGCTCTGACTTAGGCAATGAAATGGATTACTAAGTACTGTGCTTCCTATGGGGAAAAAAAAAACATTCTCTCCCACAATGCATTTGTTTATAGACAGTGATTGAAATGGAAATACGAGTTCCTGAGCCATTCAGCCATTGCTCTCCTGATGAAAAACAGTCTGATGATATGTGTTCAGTGTTCTGAGAAGTGTCCGCTGAACACGTGCAAGTGCTGCTCTTTGCAACTCCTGTGTGTAGGGGGAAAAAAGCAATTCTTCTGTTATATGCAGTTCAGTATTTTGGTTTTACCCAGTTAATACAATAAATAAATGGTCCAAGTAGCCTTTTTTAAGGCAGAAAGGAAATTACAAGTCTTTCACAGCACAAACATATACATTTTTCTCTAAGTTGTTTGACCCCAACTTTTGCTACTGTCCAGGAGGAAAATGGTACATGGACAATGATCTAGAAAAAGAAGTCACAATAAGAAATAATGTCTGAAAACTTTTACTAGGTCAAGGTGTTTGGGAAGGGACACACCATTGCAAGCTGATGGTAAAAGTACGGTCTACAGGAAACAACATTCCAAACTGCACGGGAAACAGTGCTGCAGTGCACATCTGAGCAATAAAATGCCTTTAGCATTCACACATCATCATCATCATAAGCGGACAGCCTCATCTCAGCTTTCCTCTCAGCTGGCCCACCCTGGGCTCGTTCTCAAGGGCAGGTGCTGCAGCCCATTTGCTGACAATGGTTTCAGAGCAAATATAAACACACCTGTACTGTTTTCGGCGCCATCTCGACAGGGCTGACCCTGCTTGGTCTGGAAGTGATTTCAGCATTGTCTATACCAGTGCTCAAGTTGTTTTCATCACCTCCAAAGCTGCACCAACATCTGAAAACAAGTACAGACAAAGCAAGCAACCACCAACAGCCAGTGGCAGGAGGAAAACATGAGGCTTTAAATTATGTTCCTTGGGAATTTGTAGGGTTGAGCCTGATGAGCAAGATGCAAAGGCCCCTGTGAACTGAAAGCCAAGCAAGCCCAAATGCCAACTTTCCAGGGACAGCCATTTAACAAGATTGCAAAAGTGAAAAATATTTTTAGTCTTGATTCAGTAACACAGATCAAAATGCTATCAACAGCATTTTGCCTTCTATCAAAGGTGCAAAAAGTCTTCTGTCATGCCCAGTAAAAGCATCTTCTAATGACGGTTACCCTTCTTGTATTTTTCTCAACTGAATATATCTGTGGAGACTGGGATCTCTCCACACTGGGTACTTACTAAAAGATGTGACTTTGGCTCTGAACAGCTTAAACTCTCTTCCTTAATAAACAAATATATCATTACAGCCAATCAGCCCCAAAGAATCATCTGGAGATCCTCAAAATATACCTTTATTACACGAGTATCATTCCTGCATGGTTTATTTAAACAAGTCGCTAGTGTTTATCCCTGACACTGATCCTTTGCCAAAGGGATTTTCCAACAGTCTCACTTGAGCAAGGATAGCATCCTTGTTTCTTAGGGCTAGAGGCAATGTGGAAAAGCATTATTTGAAATATTGGGACAGCTTTCAGCATACATGAAACTCAGATGGATAGAAGAGATGGAAGATTCTTCTGACCAACATGCATTTGCAAATCAGAAGGCTTTTTAGCACCTGACAAGTAAAAAATGAAGAAATTTGAAAAAGAGGCTAGCACCATGTCATCAGCAGGAGAAAAAGAGTCAGAGATTGTTACCCCATGGGAAACTCGTGGAGAGCATCACAAAGACAGGCAACACAAGTGAGATGTGTTCATGGAAGCAGAAATCAGGTAATTTCAGGTTACATGATGAGTAAGAGTGGAGAGAAGAAGGAGAAAGAGCAAAGATTGATGGCTGTCGATCCTTAATGTGGTGGACAGTCATTCACACTAAAGTCTGAAGCACAGGAAGCCTGAATTGTCATTTTGGGAGCCTGAGCCCTGCCCCAGCATGGAGAATGAAGGTAAAGGAAAAATTGATAGGCAGCAGCAGAAAAGATGGGCAAATCATAGAAGAGAAATTCCTTCTCTGTGATCAAGGGGAAAGCTGCACTGAAGTTTTCTGAAGAAGAACTTATGAACTGGAAGGACAGACAACTCTGGGGCTGCAAGTCTTGAGATCACTTCTGCTGTCTCATTTTACTTACTGCCTCGACTGACATTTCATCTTTTTGTGAGCTGTGTTGAATACAGTTCTCTGTGGGTTTGACTTTGTCTTCTCACTTTTTGGATTTTTGTGGCTCTTCTGTGATCACTGGATTAACTATTCCTCCTCAAAGCAAATTACCAGAGGACACAACATGCCATCACAGAAATAGGGAAATCATGGTATTTTCATAGATTTTATGTGACTAATGAAAGCAACAGAGTAAATTGTTGTTATGTACTGCATTGCAAATTTTATAAAAGACTTCAGTCTGGTCCCTTCATGAGGTGGAATAAGCAGTGAGCTGGTACACATTTTTGCTAGCCATGATTCTTCTTTTTCAAAACAGACAAGCAATACTTTTTTTCTCTGATGGATTTTTGCTGTAAATTTTGCCAAGTTTTATCTTCCAGAAAGGTTACACTTTCTTGCCTCTCTTCTGATAACTTTTCACTCACACCCTACCAGGAGGTCACTTAATGCACTCGCACTCGATAGACCAGCAGATCTAAGTCTGTTAGTGCAGTGGTTTTGGTGTACTGTTGCTTATCACGTTTTTGCCCTTTAGGTGCCAACCTGGATTCACTGGAGCAAGATGTACTGAAACTCTGCCCATGAAAATCCAAAACCAAGAAAGTATGTTAAAATAATCTGAACTTTGCTTTCTTCCCCAACTACAGCAACAAAATCAATAGTACTTGGTGTTTTCACAGTTCAGCTGGAACCGGCCTCTTTACTCACTAATTTATTACCTGATTTTCTGAAGTACAATCTGTACACCATGACATTATTGACCTCCAAAATACTTCTCGTTTGTGTGATTTTTGATCTTTCCATTCATTCACAGATGCATTTGTTTTGCACACGCTGGCAGTTTTCCTGTCTGGGAGACTGCTGCAAAGTGCAACCCTAAAAGACCAAACTCATGGCGATGAGTATGTACAGATCTTGTGTCCTTGCTGCCTTGTGGAAAGAGCATCCTAAAACCAATCTGGGTCTCTGGAATGGTGAATTTCTGTCTCAGATCTTGAAACACACTTTGATCTGGATTGGTTTGGTTTTGGCTGGTTTTGCAGGGGGGATTTCTTTACATTTCCACAGAGCACAATGACTTGCTCTCAACATCCTGAGCTATTTTGACACGCTAAACCGAGATTCAGTTTCTGAAAGTGAACTCACCAAGTCACATCAGTTCACACTGAAGGAGCTTCTTTCTTAGCATATATTCACCTCTTCTCTTTTCTCTGTTTTTTTTCTCTACCATTTTTTTTGTTTGTTTTTCCTCTCAGGTGCCCAAATGAATTTACTGGTGATCGCTGCCAAAACTACGTAATGGCCAGCTTCTACAGTACGTCCACTACTTTTCTGTCTGTGCCGCAGTAGAAGCATGCTCAGTTGGTGCTGCTTTCTTGTCGCTGCATCTTTCCTCCAGTTTTGGTTTTTTTTTTAATCTGTAACTAGATTTGTTGCCTAAGGCCTAATATTGATTGTCTCTGCCTGTTGCATGAAAATTATAACAAAAAGCAATTGCAAATTATAACAGAAAGCAGTCCTGAGGTTTTTGGCATTGAGGGTATGGGGAAATGCAAGACTTATGAATGCTGTGAAATTAACACTGAATGTGTGATATGGAGTTCCTGCTGACATCACGCAGGAAAAGTACAAAAGTTACATTCTGAAAGTCTCTCATTTTATTTGCCACAAAAAGCTTATGAGTCATGATACAGGCCAGCACTCCCTCAACCAAAGGATAGCTAGTCCTCTACTTATACATGAGATTTGCATTTGGAACTAGAGGTTAAAGGTAGTTGAAGTGCTTATATTGTTTCTAAAGAGCAGGTGCCAAACAGGATCAAAATGTTCTCTCTCTTCCTTGTCCAAGCTTCCATGGAAAAAGCATGGAAAGAAAAAGGAGAGAGATCATGTAAACAATGGAATCTAACATACTTCAGGTATATTTTGAGTAACAGGTGCAAGAGATCAAAGATTAATTGGCCAAATGAAAGTATCAGACATGCACATACACAGACTGCTAGAATCAGCACTGAAATCACATCCCATAAGGTTTCCCATGGAGAAATAGGCTAATTATTATTACTTGACAAGGATGTAGCAGAACGTACACTATATATTTATTTTCTCTCATTGGCTATAGCAAAGTCAAAGGTAACATACAAGAAAATTGCTTAAATGTTACATTGAAATACATGTGTACTACTCACAGTCAATTGTCCCTAGCATCAGAATATGCTGTAATCTAAAAGCACTGTTATAGAAACTGTTTTCTTGATGGATTATTTGCCAGCACAGAAAGAATATAGGCCAGCTTAATTTGATTTACACTGGTATATAAGACAAAAAGCTGTAAGTGTATGCTGGACATTTTGGAGCCTGGAGAGGTGCACAGGTTTTCTCTTATACTGATGGATGAAAAACATCCATATATAATTCATACTTTCTGTCATGGAAGCTACCCACAGAAATCCCAAGAGTGCTGACTGGGGACCAGACCTTCCAGCACTTGAATGTGCATTTTATGCCCTGTTTTAGAAGCTTTATTAGTGTGAGTTATATTTAAATGCCTCTGATAAGGATGGCTTTAAAATTTTTCATGCTGTTACAGTATTTGTTTACCAAATGCTAGATTTAAGTGGCCTGTGGATTGTGGTGGAAAACGCAGATTCAATTTTCTGATCTTAGAAGAACAACTTAAAAGGAGGTGGTGTAAAAAATATGAGATCCAGTGTTTGCTGTTGAATTTTATCTGAAAACTATAGAAGACTTTTATGTTGATTATAAATTCATTTTCCAACACAGGAGAAAAAGAAAGTTTGGGTGGGTTTTCCTTCCTTTGTTTTTTAGTTTCCTAACCCTGGCTGGGATCTTTAAAGACACCAGACTGAGATTTTCTGAAGCTGCCTCCATGGAAAAGGCACAGATGCCCTTGCCTGACTGCAAGAGTTGCATTCAATTATTGGTACTTAAGTTAGTCAAGCACTTCCTGTCCTTGAAATGCAGAGGCAGGAGAGCACACAACTGCCTACCTTAGGCCACTCTGAGACCCCCAGTCAATGGCTGTGAGACTCTGGCACTCCTGCCTGCCTTGCATCTGCACTGCAACGTCTGATTTCATGTCCAAAGGTCTTGAAATGACACTTTTGGAAAGGGTCCACTGAGGGCACATTTATACTTAACTAAAAAAAATCAATGAAGAAGCATTTATATGACTTTTTTTTTCACACCCAAAGCAGACCAGAGCATACTATCTAACAGAGGACTTAAAATGAGAGTTCTCTATAGGCAAATGTTGCATCTGGGGCTTAAAGCCAAGCTCATATTTTACACCAAGTGTTGTGGATGATTAACTTAGTTCTGCAGATGCAGCTTTTGCAAAGTACAGAGCAAATTGGGGTACTAAACAGCATAAGTGCTGGTAGGAAACAAAAGTGTATGTGTGAACTACAACTATCTAATTTCACTTGCTTTCATAAGGGTCTCTCTTCATTTGGAAAGAAATAGTCAGTGGGGTTCCAAGCCAAGTGCCTACTGAAGAGCTATTACTGTCTTAGTTCAGCTGTTAAAGGAAATTTGTCTTCAGAAATCTGCCCTGGAGTTGGTATTTGAGAGTCCTGAAGTTACTGGGCTGAGGACCTTTTGCCAGATCAGAACAACGCACCACTGGCATTCTGGAAATGCCCTGTCCCAAGAGAGTGCAAGGCTAACTGGCTTATCTTGGCTCATCTCAGGAGCCTGGCTGGCAGACCCTGCAGAGCACAGCAGTCACAGCTGCTACCAGACATGCTACCCTGGATTTTTGCTGTGACTGCTTTGACTTTAAGGCTCGAGGTCCACTACTGTTCCATAAGACAGCAGAAGGCAGTCTGTTCCATGCAGATACATTTCCTGTCCGAATGTTCACACTTTCACTCCCTTGGAAGTCACAGAATCAAGGCAAATGGAGGAGAGCAAAAGCAATGAGTTAATATTAAAAGTTTCAGGTAATTTTCATGTAGTTAGGCAACTCCTATAGCAACACTGTACAGAATGATCCTTGTGGTAAGAAACAGTGATAACACCATGAATTAATAGAAGGTTGAGGAAACCTCTCTAGAATTTAATCACAGGTGAACCCTTTGTCCTCTCAAATGCCCCAGATGGGCCAAGGATCACTCCCAAAGGGCTGATGGACTTGGTTACTTCACTAGTTAACAATTATATATGAATTGTGAATTTAGAACTAGCTGGAGTCATGCTGTGGGTCTTCTTGGGCATCAACTGAACATGGTCCATGCCTTCCTTCAGCGTGGGGCACCAGTTTAAACAGTGTCTATTTCAGCTCTGCCGTCCCTGATGAGCAAGAGGGACAGTCCCAAGAGGGACAGTCCCAAGTCCCAAGGCAGAAGGAATTTTCTTTTTAGATGATAATGGCCCCTGCTTCATATTGTCACGGTGAACTTGGCAGAGGCATTAAAGGGGGCAAGAGAAAAGCTACAATATTGTAGAAGGATGACCAAAACTGCAGTTACTATGTGATGACCTAATTTTTCAGCCTTTTCATATCAACTATAGGTCTTCAAAAGTCTGCTTTTAGCTATTCTACTACCTCAGTATTTCTCATTTTTTATATATTTCTTAACTAGTCACATCTGTATGAGGATAGTAGACAATCTGACCTGAAATTTTCATTGTCTAAAGCCTTTCAGCACCCTAAATTGAACACTTTATGTGCTGAGACCAAGACTCCTAATGAACAAGCAGATTTGAAAAATTCCATTGTCCATCTTTTGCTCAACATTTAAAAAGATAGGTTTTCTCTCTAAACTGCTCAGGTAATGTTCACTAAGTGCTAAAATTGCTATTATAGGATACTTCAATTATGAAAGAACAAAATTTCCATGCTTCTGAGATTTGAACCAATTGTCAGTTTTACAGGAGCCATAGGACTTAAGACATCAAATTCAAAACTAATTTTGCAACCTGAGTACTGTTGAAATGAACCAGATTTTGGATGAAAAGTGGAATCTAAATGTCACAAAGAGACCATATCCCAGTCCCTCAAATAGAAATGGCTGATGTACAGGGGGTCTGCTCTGTGACAGTTTAGGATATTGGTGTTTGTTTTCAATTGAAATTACATGAAGAAAAATTTATATTTTTTTAGAATTTTTCATTACTCACAGAAATAAACATGACACTTTGGTGCTTCAGAGTTGAAATCTGTCTACCTGGACCTCTCTGCTGTTGCAGTTGATCCAAATGGATCTTTACCAGGTGCAAGGTCTCTAAAAAACCTGAGATAGTGCTTACCCCTCACTGGGCAGCACCATGTTTCCAGGCTACTCCAGGCTATCTGAATCCATACAGCAGCAACCCCAAAGTCTTGAGTGCCCAGCAGCTGTGGCACACCTCTCATAAAGATCATGTCATTCTGGAAGATTCTGTTCCACTTTTCCCAGCACCATCCTCTTGTTCTTTAGACCCTGCATCTCAGCAGGCTAAAATATATCCAACAAGTTGTAGTTTTAAATTACCTGGGGGAAAAAAATTGCTTCATAAATACTTTTTCCTACAATATTGTCATGTCCCGCCAGTCACAGAATGAAAACTGAGCTGTTCAAAATAATTAATTCTATTTATTCTTATAGCACCTAGAGGCAAATATTCAATAGAAGCCACACTGCATGTAAAGTGTGCAAAAATATCAGGCTAAGTAGGAAAATATCAAAAATAATCACATATTGATAAAATGAGAAGTGTTGGGATATTCATCTTGTCAGATCTAGGGAATGTAACTAGGAATACCATAGATAAGTCAGAGCTACATAACATCTAGGTTTGAATAAGCAATGCATGTTTCTTCAGCATGTTTTCTTGTTAGGCCTTCCAGCCAGAATATATTCCCATTTTAGATACCAACTTCCTATTGAATTGTATGAAATAGAAACTGCATGATATGAATGACTTCCCTAAAATTAAATTACCTTCACACTAGGTGTCTTACCTATAAGCAAGCATAATTACAGCAATATATATGCATGGGCATGTCATTCATTTTACTGAAGATTTAATCAATCTTTCTATGCAACTAATGTATATCATTAGCAGAGTTCAGGTAGGCATGTGATACTGGCTCTTTAGGAAGAGACCTGGATGGATTTCAACTTACTTAACCCTTAAAATGTTACTGATTGGCAGCAAAGAATTGACATTCCCCATGTGTGCAAACTACATTTAAAAAATCAATTTGCCATGAAAATTGCCATTGGATTTAAATTTCACAGCACACAAGAACAAAAAAAGGCAAGAGCTACCATGGCTGTGGCGTTGGCCCCATGGGAAGGATCTCCTAGGGTACCTGCTGGGGGGAAGCTTGTATTCCTATTTACCCGCAGGTGCTGGGGCCTGGGAGTGCTGATTAGGCATGTGATTTGTGTAAAGGGATCAGGCCCTGCACCCCAGGGTTCATCCAGCTGGTCAACAAGTTGTTCTGCCAACGCAGCACACTCCAAAGACAGGGAAAAGGGGTTGGCTCCTCATTTTCCAGAAGCTGGAAGCCTGCTGCAGTCAATCTGCAAAGCAGAGGACTCCCACTACCGAGTGAGCAGTGCCAGCCACCTCCAGGTCACAGCCTTCAAGAGCAAGGATATGTATTCTGGGGACAGAAGCAGGGCCAGAAGGGAGAGCAATGCACAGACCGTTTACAGGGGTGTGCTGCCCTTTGTAGAGCACCTCTTTGCCTTGTGAAAAAGATCAGCCATTGTACGTGGCATCCTCAGGCCACAGCTCTGTTCATCTCAGTAAGATCTTTAAGGGTGAATGGTTCCTGCTGCATTCCCTGGACTGTGGCTGCTCAGATGCCCCATGTATACATATTTTTGTGTATAAGCCTTGCAGAAGGTCTGGTCACATACCTAAGAAAAGTGCATTTTGAGCACTGCTCACGTAACCATGCACCCTTTGTCCTGTTTTGTGTGCAGACACAGAATAGCTGTAATTCTCATATGTAATTATTTTTAAGTACAGTGTATTGCTCTTTTCTGAAACTTTTTCCTTTTTCTTTCTTTTTTTGACAACTTTCTGCATTGGCAGAGCATCTTGGGATTGAATTTATGGGTATGGACCAATCATTCCTTTTAGTCTGCAGATTCTAGACCCTGAGAGATAAATCCCTTTTTATTTTTTTTTCTTCACTTCCCCTTTTCAATTCCTAACCAATTTCTTTATGCGTTAAAAGGGATCATACAGCTATAACAACAACCCTTGTCAAAGTGTTAGTGGTAATCAGTTCACTAAAATGATAATAAGTGATAGGATATTCCAGACTTAAGAAGTTCCAGGAATTACTGAAATGATCATAACATAGTGTACATTCCTTTTTTCTGCTGTATAGTTTTGACTAGTTTTGACATCTGCTTTTGGTGAGTTTTTCTCGGGTTGCCAGGTTTTGGAAACACTGTAAGTGTTAAGCAAAATATCTAACTAGTATATTAAAAGAGAGAAACTATTATGGCCACTTTAAATTCTGCAAATTTGCAGCATTGAGCTCTGATTTTCAAGTTTTATGTCCAAACCCACATCTAGGGGGTTACACATTATGTGTAAATCAGTTGCCTATATATATCTGTGAATTATATGCATATATATGTTCCTTATCAGGTCTGTAAATTCAACGTGGACTGAAAGTTATTTAGGAATTTAAGTAGAAATTTACAGCTAGGCTCCAGATCCTCAAGTCAGCAAATATATTCAAGATTTCTAAAACTAAACAAAACATTGGCAGTGGGTACTATTTTCACATTTCAGCTTTAAATATAATAGAAATAGTCTTTTAAGTCTTATTCATGAGTAGACTGTACTTATCTGACTGACTATTTGTATTCAGGGGTACAAATAATGCATTTCTTGAATAGGCTAACTTGAAATTCAGGTCAGTTTTAATTTTAAATCTCCTATAATGGTTGTTAAATGAAAAAAAAAACCACCAGATGGTGAAGCACTTTTAGTTCACGTTCTTATTAAAAATGCCCCCACAAAATGTCATTAGCTTAAGCTGTGAACTGTGGAAAACCCATTACAAGGCGAAATTTAAATAATCACTCACAACCCAGCTTATTTTTGTTTTTATTATTATCCTAAGGTAGTATTAATTCCCACTCATATGTATTCGATTGTAGTGGAAGAGATATGACTACATTAACTATGGGGAGTTAAAATCCTTTTAAAAACTGACATGCAAATTTTGCTTTATCTAGGAAATTACACCAGCAGAATGCCTTGGAATTAAATTCTTTTTAAAATCCCCAGAGATCTGAAAGAAGAAAAACTTTAAAACAGAGGAAATTTAAGACCTCATATATTATCAGTTATGTATAAATTAGAGTGATGTAAAATTATTTGCATAATATGCATATTTGAAAGGATGTATATTTAATATCTTGACTTAAGTCTTATGTTGATTTGATCTTCCTAGCATTCTGTAGGTGGAAAAAGTCATTGAAATTATTTTTAATACTTAACATGCTAAAATCTTTTCTAAATTCTCACCGCACATATAAATCTTTACAGACTTTCCTGCAAGGCTGCTATAAATTTTTTTCAAGGTAGTTTGATCAGCGTGTGTTATTTAGCTGGGTGTCATCAACTGACTCCATAAACATTAACACTGGGCAGAGAGAGAATGCAGTTTTGGGGCAAGATGTTGTATAACAGCAAGTGCCTCACAGGAGTTCTTTGCAAAACTCTTCTTGGCCTTAAACAGAGAGTCCAAGGCTTGTCTTTGAGGTAACGTGCCATCTGCAGAGTGTTGACCAGGATCCCAGTCCTATTGCAGCTGCCAGCATCCCCTGTCACCCACACTGGCCCCTGCAGAACACCAGGGCGTCCCCCACGTGGCCCCTGCTGCCCCTGTCAGCCAGGAGTACAGCCAGGTTTACGTGAGAGCCTGCTGGTTTGCTGGGCATGATGTGCCCGCGTGCCTGTGCTTTCCTAGCAGACCTTGCCCCCAGAGTGTGAGGGAGGCATGGCAGCACCATCATTCATGCACACCCTGCATTGTCCTTAGGGCCTTGTTTCAAAGGGCACAGGAAGGAACTAAGGCTATGAAAGCAGATCCAGGGGTTTAATTTTCCATTCCCGTCAAGACCTATAGTCCCAGCAGACTTGCTGGAGCTAGGAGTGCTGCTCAGGGCTGCATCCACAGCCCTGCTTCCTCTCTGCATCCCGCATTCCCTGCAGTGAGTGAGCACCCAGAAAAGTCACACACACAAGCAACAAGTCTCAGTCCACTGGCAAACTCAGTCAGTCCATCACCAGCCAGCTGTCCTGCTTATTTGCAACAGCCTCAGCCTGCAGCAAACCTCCTGGAGTCAGTCAGTTTTTCCTTCAGTATAAAAACTGAGTAGAATGTCCACTGTTAATCTTCTACTTCCTCTCCCTTGCCCTCCAAAAAAAAAAAAATTGGGTTGATATGTCATTATTCATTTTGCTTTCATAAGCTAACAGCTGACAGCATGACAATAAAAAAAATAATAATAATTCAAAGCATTTCAAATTAGCCCCTAAATTGCTTAGCACAATTCTCCTGTTTCCTGTGACATCCTCATAATACACCATTTCCATGGCTAACTAATAAGCGCTTTCAGAAGGGGCAAAAAAAGGAAGGGGATCCAGTGCCACTAACTAGCCTAGGCGAGGAGTTATGCTGTATGAGAAGTCCCTTCACACTCTGCTTCAACCTTTTTTTTTGTCCCCAAGCATTTCTTCTCTCTGTTTTTTCCAGTTCCAAGCATGCTGTGCCAGGCCTGCAGTTGACTTCTTTATCCTTTTTTCCTGTCTTTCCTTATATTTCACCTTCCTCTTTTTCTTTGTCCTAGTTTGGTTTGGTTGGAGTTTCAGCCCTTTCTTCCCTCCCTTTTTTGACTTTCTGTTCTCGGAGTTATATTTATTTTTCTTTAATACATTTTTGCAGCATCCTAGTTTTACCGAACTCACTTCTTCTCTCCCCTTCCCCTGTCTTTGTTAATAATTAGTGCTATTAATTTTGTCTGACGGTGCTCATGACCTGTTTGCTGGTGTTTGGTTTACAGTGGGTTTGGCTTGTAAGAAAAACTTGTTCCGTCATGTGGTGCATTGTATCAGAGAAATTAAGATTTATTTTGCTTTTTGGTTTGTTGCATGGAGTATTTGCCACTTGCCCACAGCAACTTCAAAACTAGACAAGCTCAGAAAACACACTGGAGGGAAGACTGCTCCCTATTCAGTAAGGAGTATTTTCCCCTGAACTGGTGTCCTTTATTACAGCACATCATTTGGACAGAGACATATGGTACATGTGAGAGACCATTGTGCACCTCTGTACCAGCCAGATCTAAGTCCCTTCCGGCGGGAATAATGCTGGCATTTATCTCAAAGGTAGTGCAAAACTGTGCAGCTCTAATTAATTCATTTATTTTTAATCACCTGCTGGTATTCCGACTGTGGTTGATATTGCAGATCACTATTGGTCTGTCTGCTTAATCAAAAATAAGACTTGAGTAAAGCTGGACATTCATTTCTGTCCTAACAGCAGGAACACAAATCCACATCTGTAAAGCGTCAACACAGAATGCGCCTCTGTTTCAGAGCTCCTTACGTAACATTTCCCCAGCAGAGCACTCAGCAGTGCTCTCTGCCAAGCATGAGCGAGGCTGGAAAGCATCAGTAGCTCCAGCCCAAACATTAGCAGTGCTACTAACACCTTTATAAAAGTGAAATATCTCCGATGAATGAGATCGGTAACAAGTTGTCATCACTGAGCAAGCTGCCACCCTAGATAGAGAGTTCCTTTGTTGGTCACAAAGGGATACAGGTTGAAATTCTGCATTTCTCTCACACAAGGCACTGCTAGTTATTGATATTGCTGTGTTTTAGGAGGAGCACTGGAGAAAGGGTCTGAATTTTATGACCAGAGCTCAAAACCTGTCTTCATTTCCATTGGTGATATAATTACAAGCCAAGCTCATGTCTCGAATTTGGAAGAGTATTTTGAAATCTCTCCTGTAAAGACAGCTGAGATATAAATTGACATGGGACCAGAGGGATATTGGATATGAAAACAATCAAAAAAGATAATAAGAAAATTAATTTCTCCTAAGACCTGTAAAAATGTAAAATGTAAAAATGGCTCATTCCAGCTGTCTTTGCAAAACTTCCAAAGCATTTGCAAATTCATGTTATTGCCTTACCACACTGCATTTTTATTTCCAGAAAATGCTGTGTTTGTCAATTATGAAGTTGTTTCTTAGATATTATTCTTGTTGGCTTTAAAAAAAAAAAGTGACTTTTGACTGTAATTGTTCTCATCCCCAGTACTGTGTTAATAGTTTGTGGTGTAGTCCTGTTCTCCTTGCAGTCAATGATGAGTCTGCCTGAAATGTGGTGGCTGTGTCTTGGTGTGGCTGTGTGAATCTGTGCAGTGGTTTGTAGCATGACAGCTGTTGACTGTGTGCTCCTTGCCTAGCCATCCTCCATGTTGTGACTTTCTCTCTTTTTGTCCCTTTCTAGAAGCTGAGGAACTGTACCAGAAACGGGTGCTGACCATAACTGGCATTTGCATTGCTCTTCTAGTGGTTGGCATCATGTGTGTGGTGGCCTACTGCAAAACCAAGTAAACTTTTCTCTTCTATTTCATATCTGTGGTTGTTGGTCAGGGCCTTCCCAGTTGACTGTAGATTCTCTGGGCATAAGGTTGTCTCTGGGTTTCTCTAGAGGTGAGCTTAAGAGACAAACTTGTGACCAGGGTGCTCTGGTCCAAGCCAGATGAATGTGGGACTCCATGTCCATCAAAATTAAGACAGGTATCTGAAAGGTTTCTCAGTCTTCAAATGTAATTTGCAAATTTTTTGTCCTTTTTATGTTTGTTTTCTTTTCTGTCAGCCTTTTCAGCTGGTTTCAGCTGAAAAGGAACAAACTCCAATACTGGAATCATATTGCTCTCCAGCAGTAAATTTTATGTATAAGGCTAATTTGCCTGCACTTGAGACACAATTAATGATGCTAAAAGTTTCTATACACCAAAGGCCACAAAACATGACATGAAACTATGAACACAAAAGTGCTCTCAATGCAAAGTAGGCATTTAAATGCATTCTGTGATTCTCTAAATTACTGAGGGTGACTCTCAAACATGCATGAGGCACTCTGGACCATAAATTACACAGAACATCAGCAGAATTTCTGCTGCCAAAACTTCTGGCTGCCTTTATAAATCTCCCCACCAAAACACAGAAAACCCTTATCATAAATATTCCACATTTGTATAAACCTGATTTACTGTTTCAAGACCTGACTGGCAGTTGGACTGTTAGTTTTTGTTGTAAGCCTCACCAATAATGGATGTGTTAAAAGTGGGGGAGGAGGGAGATCATTTGTCCCTGTCAGTGCGAGTCCAGACACATACACACCACTGCTCCCATCCATAACCTTGTGCCAGTGGTCAGTGGGAAACAACTGAAATAAAAAAACAGATTACTGCTTTTAGAAATCACATCGACATGTATTTCAACAAACATTTAGTCAGGATCCTGAAGCATGGCTTTCTGTAAAAAGAGCCTGCAGAATCCATCAGGGATCTGGATGCTTTTTTGCCCCAGACATCAGCAATCACTGTGAACCATAAGTTAAATGTTTTCAAAGACAACTGATGAGACAGCTGATGACATCACTGCTCCAAATGCAGCAGTGATGCCAGCCTGGTATCTGTGAGGTGATTTGCATATGCTCTTTTCCCTAAACAGGGGAAAACTCAGGAACCAGGAGAAATCTTAGAATGATGTTAGGAGAACAACCAATGTAATAGCTTAGATTTTGTTGGTCTCCTTGCAAGAAATACTGCTGATAAATTGCCAAGGCAATATCTTCAGACACTGAGTCTTAATTCAGAGGTACTTTATTTGCAAACCATTTACATGAAGATAAAAGCTTCTTAAGTGAAGTGAACACACTAACTTTCCCATTATTCTTTCTTCTCAGTTTTGTGGAGTAATTTTTTAGTTAGTGTCCTTTTACTACAGAACAAACAGCACAGATAAAAGCATGCAAATTCAAATACATTGGTCACTGAAGGTGAGAAGTAATATGGTTTTCTAGGGACAGATTCCCAGGTTATATGTGCCAGAATTTCAGTCCTGTATATAACAAACTCAAACTCCTTCTAGAACTCACTTTCTCTACCATGTTAAGGAATTCAGGTTGTTCTCAGCTCCCAAGGTCTCCAGAGTCTCATGAAGGGGAGCTGTGAAATCAAGTTAAAACCTTGCTTGAGTGTTGGCTTCTCAGCCCAGCAGGTCTTTGGGTAGCTCAAATGTTTCCTGGCACTGCGCTCTCCGCACACCTTAACTGCTCACATGTCCTAAGATGATGCCTGGTTACTCGCAAAGCATAAAGTCCACATGAACCACTGACTGTATCCTTCTAGGACAGGAGCATTTCCAAGACAGATGTACCTGCGTATGCCATTCATGTGATGTGACATAAATTAAGCATTTTCCACTATCCAGGCACATATACACAGAGAAAATGTGTAAAATGCTGTGTGTCTAGTCATGTTTTCATTGTCTATAAGCTTTCATGGCTATCAAGCTTCAACATATTTATTGCCCTCCCTCACTCCTCCTTTTTGTAAAGCTTGGAATAGTCCCCTTGAGTTCAAAAAAGGATTGAAAATAGTTATATCTTACACTCGCCTACCCTGCTAATACTATCTGCACTTCTGCATATGGCTCAGTATGTATTTTAGCTTTTGCCACAGCCAAAGTAATATGCATTCCACAGTGTGTTGGAGCCTGCATCCTCCCTTCACACAGTATGGTGGAAGTTCTCCAGTGTAATGAGAGAAAACTGGGTAATACTGATAAATTATGTCTGAAGTTGAATAGCCCTTTCTCTGGTTATTTATTTTGATGTTCCATTTAGTGTGTTCTGCATAGCCTTCACAGTGCTAGGTTTTACTAGGCTGTAAGTTTTGTTGCTGACAGCTTGTAATGATCTCCTGAAAAGTTCTTCTGAGGAGAGCTGGAAGGATTACAGATTCACAGAATCATTTAGGTTGGAAAAGAGCTTTGAGACTGAGTCCAACCTTTGACTGACCACCACCTTATCAGCTAGGCCTTGTCACTGAGTGTCACAACCAGAACACGCCCAGGGACAGTGACCCCACCACTCTCCTGGGCAGTCTGTTCCAATGCTTAATAACCCTTTAAGTGAAGAAATTCCTCCTGATGTCCAGCCTGAACCTCTCCTGGCACAGCTTGAAGCCATTTCTTCTTATCCTGTTGCTTCTTGCCAGGCAGTTGTGGAGAGTGATAAGGTAACCCTGAGCCTCCTTTTCTCCAGGCTGAACAGCCCCAGCTCCCTAGCTGCTCCTCATAAGACACACATGTTATTAGCAAGTGAGGAAACAGCAGCTAAGGACAGGAAACAGTAGAAGCATCAAAGTCAGTCAGAGATCATGTTGTTAGTACATGGATAGTTCTACTAAACGCATTAGCAGCCATGGCATCCATGTGATATTCATTAGGTTCCAGAGCAAATCTGGTGTTGCTGAAACAAAACCTTCTAGAGCTGCCATGAAGCCTGCAGGCTCAGGCCTATCTCGTATACTCTCACTTTGGATTTCTGAGGCTTCCTCTGCCCTCTTCTTTAACATATTTATGTATTTGACGTACAGTGTTGAGGTAGGGGATGAAGCCCACCAAAAATATGTGTAACTGCCACATCACAAAGACCATGTTCCAGTGTCTGCAAGCAAGCCCTGAGGCACAGACACCTCGGCTCCCTGTGGTGAATAGGGAGGTGTAACTCCATGGGCTGTTAGAAACTTTGCCTTGACCCTTTGGACTGCGTTAAAATCTCTCCCCGCTCCCTTCTGAGTGCAGAAAAGAGCTCCTCCTGAGACCAAGCATTGCTTGGAAATGGCTTCCCTTTTCCTCTCATTTATTCCTGTCCCACTGTGTCCTGTTGACTCCTGGAAGGGATCCCAAGTATCCTTCCCCCTGTGCAGGTCCCCACAGCTCCAGCTGCAACTAGACCTGTGGTTTTCAGAGTAACTCTGAGCTCTAGCAGCAACGGAGAAAATTCTGGCAAAAAAAGTGATGTTATATTATTATCACCAGCATCAATATGCTGAAAGGTGAAGCTGCTTTCCTTTTGTCTGTTAAAACCATTTCCGTGTTTCGTGCACAGGAAGCAGAGGAAGAAGTTGCACGACCGTCTTCGGCAGAGCCTGCGCTCGGAGAGGAACAACGTGATGAACATGGCCAACGGGCCGCACCACCCCAACCCACCGCCGGACAACGTCCAGCTGGTCAATGTAGGTTTTACTGCCCATGTGCCAGCCCAGGCTCCCAGTGCCACAGGAGAGCTCACCCCACAGCTTTTAAACATGCACCTGCTGCATGCTGGGGACTGATTTCTCTTGGCTTTCTCCACACAGAATAAATTGCTATTGCAAACTGCTGCTGTCTTCTCTGTCAGAGAATAGTATTTTTAGTGTATCTGGTGGTAATGGGAGGTTGCTTTTCCACATGTCTGTCTACTGGGACTTGTCGTTCCCTTGTTAAATACATTTTTATTGTTTGGGATGCAGACCTTTGCTAATTTCCTCATTTGTCTCCTCCTATTTCAAGTCTAGATGGGCTATGTACGCAGAGGGGTACATGAACATGCTCAAGTGTGTCAGTATGGTTTCTGTATGTATTTAAGTGACAAAATTTTGCTTTGGCACATGTAAAAGACTGAAATCTTGGAAGGAGGGATTGGGAATTATGTCTACAAATGTGCTGTAAATTACAGTTTGTAAACCTGAGGTTTGTCTGCGCTTTTTCAGCAGTACGTGTCGAAAAATGTAATCTCCAGTGAGCATGTCATTGAGCGAGAAACAGAGACCTCGTTTTCTACAAGCCACTACACCTCAACAACACATCACTCCGTGACAGTCACCCAGACACCTAGCCACAGGTACACAGTGTTTTCATTTTAAGACTAACAATAATTGATGTTGTATCACCTAACTAATTATCTTCCCAGGAATTTACAAAGACCTTTATTATCCAAATGGCATTCCAGAAGTGCTGCAGTGATTTTTAGTATTGCTAAATCAGTGACAGTTCTGATGACTGGAGAACCCTCCTTCCCTCTCCTTTTATCCAAACATGCAAAATCACCTTGACACTTGTGGATTCATACAATTCACTGAACTCGGCAGCCCAAGTTACCAACCCAAAATTTATGCTGCAGATCCTGAGTGGCAACAGAGCCCCTCCTTTCCCTGGCTAAACTCCCCATACGCATTTGCCACCAAAGCCTGCTCTCACACTCGCCCTTTCTCTTTTCCTGGTTGCTGCTCTCCAGCTGGAGTAATGGCCACACTGAAAGCATCCTCTCTGAAAGCCACTCGGTGCTCGTCAGCTCCTCCATGGAGAACAGCAGGCACGCCAGTCCCGCGGGGCCGCGGGGCCGCCTCAACGGCATCGGCGGGCCTCGGGAAGGGAACAGCTTCCTCCGGCATGCGAGAGAGACCCCCAACTCCTACCGAGACTCTCCTCACAGTGAAAGGTAGGGCACACCACCTCACTGCTTTCAGATGGCAAGGCCTGCTGTTTTCCCAGGTGGTTTCAAAGCCTGGGAGCACAGGAGAAAATGCAACAGTGCAGCTGTTCACTCAGGGCATACATCTCCTTATTGATAAAGGTGGAGAGCTTAGTAGAAGCTTAAAGTGCACTGAAAGCATTTCTTCCCATCTTGCTGCTGCTGGGTTTAGTCCTATTAGCCAGCAGTTCATACTTGGAAAAGCTCCATTGGAGTAATTAGTCAGAAATTTTCATTGTAAAGTATAAACAGAACTTTGCCTAATTACTAATTTCTTAGAAGATGCAAGTGAGAAAACTGAGATATTTTGCTGGGAGGAAGTAATATATTGATCCACAGAAGGAGGACTCCTAAGCAGTATAGAAATTATGCCACCACCAACTTTCTGGAGTATTCCAGTTCTTAAACCCTCTAAAAATTCCCCTTAACCCTTTATTAAACAAAAGCAAGGAACACAAAGTGCAAGCCAGAAGGATTCAGGTCATATTAAATCAGGAACAGTTATAAATAAAGCTGGCCGGGAGTTTTCCAACCAAGTAATTTTTTTCTCTGAAAATGATGGTTCATCAGTTCCTAAGCCTAGAAGTACATCAGTTGCAAAAATACTTTCACTGAAAAAAGTGTTCTCAGGTTTAGGCTAGCATTTTACTCAAATTTCCCCAGAATAGCAAAAGAAAGACTGAGGGGAAACAAGACATTTAAAAAGAGCTTTACTTCCAGGAATCATAGGCAGAAGAAAAGGAAAACAAATGGTTATGGACCAGTTCTCTGCACACTTCAAAATCACAAGGGATTTGGCCTTGTGGAGTGTCCGTGATGTCAAAATTGCAGCCAGGCAATCCCCAAGGAGACTGAGTTGTGTAGGGGACAAATTGTGGTTTTCAGAAAAATGAATGTGCAAGTACAGCAAACGCCATTTCTGTGGTACTCCCTCTGCCACACAAACAGCTGCTAAGCAGCAGGAAGAGGGCCCACTGAGGAAGGAGCCTGAGTGTAGTACCACTAAGGATAGTAAACTAGCTCTCTCATTAAAAGTTATGTGTTATTTGCCATGGAATTTAATTTGAAGCTATGTGGCTCACATGACATAAACAGCCATGGCTCCAATCCAGCAGAGCACTTTGACAAGATTATCTTTTAATCGTGCAAGTAGGCCCACTGAAATCAGCAAGATTACTCACATGGGTAGAGCTCAGCATGTGCTTAAGTGCTTTGCTGGATCAGGACCTGTATCAGTAAATACCATGTTGTCTCCTGCCTGGGAACCGAGCAGGATGCATGGCCACATGCCTGCCAATGGTGAGTATTACAGCTTAGTATATTTGGGCATCTGCATGTGAGAAGTGAAGACCATTCTTGCTGTCTGCCTGTGTTGCATGGGACACCCAAAGCATCATTTTAATATGAACTGTTTAGATTTAGTTGTGGGGGGAGGGGGAGCATATTCCTTTTTTGTTTCTCTGAGAAGAAAGAAGCCATTTCATCAATTCTTGTATCTCTTGAAGGTTGTACTATGGGTCACAAGCAGCAACATTTCTGTGATAATTCATCAGGCATTGACAGCCTAGCCTGCGCCTGAAGTGATCACAAATTTGGAACATGGGACATGATTGTTCCCTGGGCATTAATTGCAGCCCCTCATCTATTTTTAGCAAGCAGGAAATATATGGTCAATTGTTCCCAAGATGGCTTGTGTGTATGTATGTGTATGTAAGAGAGTAAATGAGAGTTATTTGGAACTAAAAAATACTCAGAAACATAAAGGAATGTAGGAGCTGACAAATTACTTCCTGAAGCCATCAAATGTTGCTGTACTGTGAATTGGAAGACCAAGACTGTACTCTCTCAATTTTCAAATGAAACTGAATAGACAAGGGGTTCTTTTGCATTACCCCATCCATTTGCTGGATCCCATGCCCTGCCACCTATGTACACAAGCAGAGGACACAAGCAGTTTTATCTTGGATGTCCTTAGCTGTCTTACAGGAGAAAAGATCAAAAAACACCATCTCTGCACAAACAGCTGGCCTATATGATGAAGTTGGCAGCATGTAACTAGTTAATGTGTGCTGGATGTCCATGGGTACACTCTGATCCCCTTTCACTGAGCCAGCATAGTTGGCCATGAAGCTGGATAAATCAATCACCTTTTAGCCTTCCTTTCAGGATGGGCTAGAGCTGCACGGGTTCAGCTCCTGAGCCTCAGACTGCAGACAGCAGCTAGTTAGCACTGCCCTATCATGGGGTGGGGGAATAGATCAGAAATGTGTGAATGCACAACACTCCACTATGAGTAACTTGACACTGTTGGAAGCATGCACAGTACACTGAACACGTTTAACCAACTCAATGCATTAACAGAACCAGTTCAGCTAAAATCCAGTGTGTCTTAAAGATATATATCCTACAGTGTACCAGCTGAGAAAGTAGAATGGCTTCCATTTCTTAGACAATGCCTGTTTGAAAATGTGAAAGGGATTAAAAGCCCACTCATGGAAGGAGAAAAAATACTTCATTCATCCAATGCACAGACTTATTCATTGTCGTTTGCTCAACCAACTTGATTAATTCCCATGCATAAGTCCAGGTTTGGTTTTTGCCTTTCTCTTGCTCCTCAGTTCATGTAAATCAATGTGCAATCAATGCACCTTAAGTGAAATCAATTTTCGCTACTGCACATCTGTCCAGAATCTGTCCCATTTTCTCTTTTTCCCTGTAACACCATTTTTATCAAGAGTAATATATGCAACTGAGTCATAGATTGGATAAGAAAGCTGGATTCAGATTTATTTTGGTAATTTCAGGCTCAGAAAAATAAACCACTAATGAAAAACTAAATAACTACATCAGTCATAGACATATAGCTTTTCTCAACGGGCCTGTGCAGGAGAGGGAGCTTAGAACAATTTTAACTTTAGACACAGATGAAATTCAGGCAGGTGAATTTAGGATAAGAATGAAAGCAAAGCCAGACCATGCAAAGCATCATGCTGGGCACTGTGCTTTTGATCAAGGGGTTTTAGGCAGATCCTCACCTGGCATGAATCCACATGACCTCATAGCATGCCTATTGATTCAAACTAGTTGAGAGCCTCACATTTTTTGTTCTTTTTCTTTGGGACAAACCCTATAATGGCACCTGAGCTTCATTTTCAGAAATCACTTCTGACCACTAGCCTTCCCACAGGAACAGGGACAAATTTTGCAAAGAAATCATGGACTCTAGGCCTGACAATCCTGTCTTTCAGCATTTGTTCCCATATAAGGACAAATGATACTCTGTACTTTTTTGCAGACAGATCTACAATCTGGGGTAACTAGCACCCAAGAAGTGGAGCAGCACAAAGCTCCTGGGATGGTGCTACAAATGCTTCTCTGACTACCCTTGGTGATTAAAATTAGCAGAATCTGGCTCTAGACTTTATCCAAACATTACTTTCCTCCTTAGCCTGAGACAGTTTGGTTGCCAGAAGAGGGTGAAGCCCCAAGAGGACTGTCCTTCAGTTCCCTTCCTTTCTTTCCCCCTGTCCATTTGCATGTACCCCAGATTCTGGTCAAATCCTTCCAGAAGTGCAGCAGCTGTTTTCCTTTTGAGAAAATACTTGCAAATGCATTTTGTTTCTGGCAGCCTGTCTGTCTCTGAATCCCATTCCTGGATTCAATCCAGAAAGTTATTCTGGCAAAAAATTTACAGCATCTCCATGGCTGGGATCTGGGAGTTTTGCTGCACTCCTCCTGCTTTCAAATGTTTTTGCCCAGAGTCCCAGAAGTCGGCAGTTTATAGGATTAATAGGAACAGGAAAATTTCCTTAGTAGCCCTGTGTGAGGATGCTGGGGATCTTAAGGGATCCCTGCCATTTCTCTCCCAGTCCACATGAGCTGCTGTGTTCACAGGTCACCACTGCTCCTGTGCTCGCAACCTTTCCCCATCTCTTTTCTTCAGGTATGTCTCAGCTATGACCACACCAGCTCGCATGTCACCCGTCGATTTTCACACTCCGACTTCTCCCAAGTCCCGCCCCTCCACAATGTCACCTCCGGCTTCCAGCTTGACCGTCTCCATCCCTTCAGTGGCGGTGAGTCCCTTCATAGAAGAGGAGCGGCCACTGCTCCTGGTGACTCCACTGCAGCTACATGAGAAGTATGACCACCACGTTCAGCAGTTCAACTCCTTTCACCACAATGCCACCCATGAGAGCAACAGCCTGCCACCAAGTCCTCTGCGGATCGTGGAGGATGAGGAGTACGAGACCACGCAGGAGTACGAACCAGCACAGGAGCCTCCAAAGAAACTCACCAACAGCCGGAGGGTCAAAAGAACAAAGCCCAATGGCCACATTTCCAGCAGGGTGGACGTGGACTCTGACACAAGCTCTGAGAGCAGCAGCTCTGAGACCGAAACCGAAGATGAAAGAATAGGTGAGGATACACCATTCCTGAGCATACCCAACCCCGGGGCAGCCAGTCTGGAGCCAGCCTCTGCCTTCCGGCTGGCTGAAACCAGGACTAACCCGGCAAATCGCTTCTCCACACCAGAAGAGTTACAAGCAAGGTTGTCCAGTGTGATAGCTAACCAAGACCCTATTGCTGTATAAAACATAAAACACATAGATTCACATGTAAAACTTTATTTTATATAATGAAGTATTCCACCTTTAAATTAAACAATTTATTTTATTTTAGCAATTCCGCTGATAGAAAACAGGAGAGGAAAAAAAAACTTTTATAAATTAAATATACGTATGTACAAATGTGTTATGTGCCATATGTAGCAATTTTTTACAGTATTTCAAAAATGGGGAAAGATATCAATGGTGCCTTTATGTTATGTTAAGTTGAGAGCAAGTTTTGTACAGTTACAATGATGGCTGTCCCATAGTATTTTGCGAAACCTTTTAGCCCTCAGTTGTCCTAGCTTTTTTGTGCACTGCATTATAATGACTGGATGTATGATTTGAAAGAATTGCAGAAGTCCCTCTGGTTGCTTGCTGTAGAGTCTCCAAATCAGAAAGCCCTATAATGGCACTCCCACCCTACTCCACCAGAAAAACACACATATACACACACACAGAGTCAGAAAAAAAAAAAAATTCAAAAAAAAGATACAAAAGTAAAAAAGAAAAAAAAAAGTTTCTTATATGAGAACTTTTATTTGCTTTCCGTATATGAGATGAGTTTTGTCTGCTCTCTGCCAGCCAAAAGGTTTGCTTCTTTGAGCACTGGGATAATAGTAGATCCAACAGCATGCTACTATTAATTACAGCAGGATAACAAAAAAACATACAAACAAAAAAAAAAAAGGCGCCAACCTGCATTAAATAATGTTATTTATAGAAAGAAAGTAATACTGTGATTTTAAACCAAATATATTATTAATCAGAGGTCAGCTTGTAATCACTAGAAGCTGCCATTTCATTATTTTCCAGATATTAATTGTTCTAGTTATCCCTTAGGAAATGGGTTTAAGTTAGCTGAGGCTTTGAACCCAATACTCTACTTAAACAAAAAAGAAAAAAAAAAAAGAAGAAAACAAAAAAAAAGAAAAAAAAAGAAAACATTTATATTAGTTTATCTTAATGGGGCAAATATAATAGATATCTGTAACCAAGCAAGGCAGAGATCTAGCTGGAAAACAAATGCCACTAATAAAAGTGCAATCAGTTTTCACCTCTATTTCTTAATGTTGATTCTAATACATGATTTATTCTTTTGTTTCCCCTCAACTTTCTTCCCCTGTTTCTCTTCCTCAGAAAGAGCCCTGACAAGCTTCTAGAAATACCTTGTTAGAGTTGCTATTGGAGTAATGCTTACTCTTGGACACAGAAAGGCCCTTCAGGGAAGAACTCGATTTGCTGAATGGTTAAAAAGTATAGGCATGTAGGAAGGACAAAGCAGATGTATGGAGTTTATTTCCACTCACCTTTATTGACTCCATTACTTGGGTTGAGAGAGGCAAGGCTGATGCAGAGCCCATTTTTGAAGGCAAGCACACCGTGTGGGTTACAGCCCTAGAGTAACCCATGTGTGACTATTTGATATCAGTGTTTATATAGCCAGTGACAGCCTTGAAGTCATTGACTACTAATGAACAAGGATGCTGTCAGTGCTGGAGCAGATGCATCCATCCAGACAGAAGCAAATGGCCTCTTTTGCACTGAATTCCTATCAGTTTAGTCAGGGTCACTCTGCCTCCTCTATACTTTTGATTTTTTGTTGTGTGTTCAGTTGGCACAGCATTGACTCAGGATTGATGTGGAAAACAAATGTTTTTCCTAGACTCTGGGGATTCTGAAAATGAGAACATATGTTTTACAGGTATTATGGAGCTCTAAATAAGAGCCCTGTCAAGAGAAAAGGAATTTCAGCCAAACTACACTCATCCTTTGGGCCACATTCTGGTCCTAGTTAAATGAAGAGAAATACATCAAGGAAAATTTGTGAGATACAAACCTGAGGAGCAACAGTCCCAACTCAGTGAATTGTTCAAGCATATGCTTATGCTAATCCCAGCAAAAGTTACCTTCAGCATGTGCCAGACTCTTATTGACACATCCAGCACATGCAAAAAGTTAAGCATGTGCCTAAGAGTTTTGCTGAACAAGGTGTCCTATTGATTTGAGACCTGAAAGCAAAGCATAGCAAAAGAAGCTCTTTGCCAGGATGACAAAAATCAGTGAGTTCCTCACTGTGTAAATAACCATATCACATTAGTGAGAATACAGGTGACTCTACCTGAACACCAGATTCAGCAGAAGAAGAACAAAAAAAACCTTAGTATAGGAAACAAAGTTGTCCACTAGGATGTTAGTGGTAGAACCGAAAGGCTAGGAAACTAGCACAGTTTTGGGCTATGTGGTGGCTGAAATGGCACTGCTTATTTGAGCATTTATGGGAGATGGCAGATGCATACTGTCTGGACTCAAGTCCCCTATGCCATTTTTCCCTAGCTGGCATGTACTTGAACACACTTTGCCTTTGCAGACTGAAACAAAATCTCTCTACAAATTCTAAACACCATACTCTCATTTTCATCCCTTTAGTCGTGCCTATTTATCTGCAATCCCATGCAGCAGAATATCCACATCTCCAGTAACTCTGCAACTCAGTAGTACAGAGGGCCAGGTGGGCTTTCCTAGTGAAGGCCATGAGTCTCCAAAGGTTTCGCACTGTTGAGTTTCCATGGGCACTTGAAAATCTGTCCTTTCAGGAAGGCCTCTGACACAGCAAAGACCTTTCAGGACAGGTGAGACAGAAAAAGGATGGCAGAGAAACAAGAGATTTGCCCCAAAATCACCCATCTTAGTGGCAGAATAGAGATTATAACACAGGTCTTTTGTAAACTCCTCCAGTATATATCAACCACAAGGCCAGCTCTCCTTGAAGTATTTATAATAGCCTAAACAGATTAATCAGGATGGAAAGGGAACATGTCTTGAAGTTGATTAGATTATTTGACTACTGTCAGTAACACTGTTATTATGGAGGGACAGTACAAAATGAAGGTGCAATTCCATATTTGGGAGCTGTACATGTGAGATTTATTTGGTATAAGTCTAGGGAAAAATGTCACACCTCTTCTGTTGCAGTGCCTCAAAGTCAAAACGCTGTGCAGTTCCTGTTCTTCTTCCCCCTCAGAACATACACAGTGTTATAGGGCAAGCATGAAATTAGGCTGGAGACTTCACATGGACCTAAGAACAAGAAAATACAATTGGGGATATGGCTGCCTAAGCCCTTAGATCTTTGTGAAGAACCCAGTCTTACAGCACAATTCATGCAGCAGTGAGTTTGGGAATTGCCCTGGCTTGGCACGCACAGAAGCAAGAGAACACAGACCCTCACCTCTCAACTTGTGTTTATCACGCTGTGAGGGTCTTTGACATCAGTCAGGTCCACACCCAGAAGTTAGTGAGTCTACCTGGCCACAGGTGCTGCTGGCAGGCTGCAGCCAGTTACTGCTGGCCAAGGGGCTGTAGGCTGCAGCAGCATGGAGCAGAGCCAGCAAGTGGAAAAGGCCAGCTCCCCTATTGGGGATATTTGCTTCCTCACCCAGGCCTCCGAGCTAGGCAGTCCCAACATCCTTGAGCCATCACTGTGTAATGCTTGCCAGTTCTTTGGCTGAAAGTCATGGCAAGAAGAAACATTCTTTGAAGAGGGGGAGAAATATTCCAGTGGTGGCAGAGTTGTTGAGATTGTCCCAGTTTATTTCCATGTCATTTAGTTTGAGCCATGAGTTTTTCCTGTGTATGTGTCTATATGCAGGAATTATTCCAAGATAAAAGGCTTCTTTCAAGGGTGTATAGCTGGATTATGTTGTGCACAACCTGGTAGAGCCTGCCTATTTAAGGGGTGTAAATCATAACAGCTCCATAGAGGTTCTCATGTAACAGAGAAAAGCCTACTCCCTCCTTTTGGCCCAGTTATTCCCGTCCTCACTTGAGCCACCCCAACACACCCAGGTTTAAGAGGTCAATCACTGCCTTTACCAGGGAAACAGGAAAGCTCCTTCTTTCCAATACTCCAAAATAACAATGCTGCATCTCCCTGCTTCTCTCACACACATTGCAAGCAGTTTCCTGAGCATCCATGATAGCAAACTGGTGTCTCCTCAAAGGACACACCTCTCAGCCTGTTGAGCACTTCTTGGCCCTGCAGTGTGGCTACTTACGATCACCTGGGACTTACTTCTAGTAAGAAACAAAAAAGCACCTATGAAATGCTGCAGAGAAGGGCAGACAAAGAACATGGCCAATTATCATCATTTGTAATTCCCTATTCTATTGTAAATACATCTTGTACATACGTGGATGTTTTCATTATTTACTGTCTTTATGGATATTGTGTTAAATGAGACGCTCTTAGTTTATTGTGTAACACTGTAAATAACATAACATCCTTTATTATTTATGCATAGGCATCTAACACGCAGAGAAAGTTATCCTCATATTATTTTAAGATATATGTCAAAAAGATGTTGCATTTTTCCTTTTGCTTTGAAAAAATTGTAATATATCCCCTTTTTCCCCTCTTTTCCTTTAAAAAAAATGAATGCTAATTTATTGTTCAGGAGAGAAAGGGGATGTAACTGAAAGGCAAACTGTTCAAAGAACATGCTATGGAAGCCACAAGCTACTGATAAACTAAAGAATTTATTACCCCAAATACAGCAATAAGTAATTGTTGATTTATTAAGGTTTTGTTATTCATTTTCAGTAAAAGAGGTGCTGGATTAAATTGTTTATGTGTGGTCCTGGCCCAGCTGCTCAGCAGACTGTGTCAGGTCACTAGCTACCATCTTTCTCTACCCAAACATTGTTGTAAAGGTCTTGTTCTGTTGTTGTGGACCACTGTTCCTTGGGATTTCTGACTCATCCCTTTGGGGGTCTCTGGCAGACATTCTTGCTCCTACATACATTTTTATTTTCTAAAGTTAGAATTATTAGCTCTACCCTGATCATTACTACTTAAGATGGGTGGGATTTGGGGAGGGGGAGGAGCTGGGGGGTCAGAAATGACACAGCCTTGGGACAGCGGGAGCCTGCTTTACAACATTGTCACCTCACTGTTGAGCAACCATCAATAAAGCAAAGCAGATACGAGGAGCTCTTAGATGGCACCACCTTGCCACTATATAAATTCATTATTTGTGCAGGTTGTAAATACAATGAGTGGTCCTGCTCTTCTTGTCTCAGGATAGAAATAGTATAATGGGGAAGGGTTTGAAGGGCAACCCAGGTGAATAATACCTGGAGCTGGTGAGGTCTGGGGAGCACTGAGTAGGCTGAATATCATTATTTTGGAAGAAAGGACAGCTGAGAGCAGACATCAAAGGTCTGTTGGAACATATTTATCATGTAGAAGGTAGGAAAGGACTGGATGTTTAGTGCCTCTTCCAATAAAAGAAATAGAGTTATCAATCAAAACTATGGGGCACCGTATTCCCAGAAAAATGTAGCTCTTCATATAAGGTGTAGAGAACTTGGAGAAGTACTTGCTTCAAGAGATTGTGGATTGTAAAAGTTTCTGTGAGTTCATGATGGGGGGCAGATCTTAGGCATTAATCCAGTGAGGATTACTAAATCCATGAAAACCACATCAGATGTGGGAAATAACTGAACTGAAAACACGTGGAGATTGTATAAATTGGAAAGATTGTGTATAATAGTGCTGCTCTTGCCCTTCTCCAACTGTGCCACACTTGGAGAGAAGGAGGGCAGATATCTGATCTGGCTGTGTGTGTACGTGATATAAGTACATAAAGTCATTTGCTGTTAACGAGCATTAAACAAGAGGACAAAAGCTAGATGTGAGCAGCGGGGAGAGGAATGCAGGAAAGACATTTTGGATGTGATTCACATCCATTTGTTCCCAGGGCTAGTGCTCCCAGGCCTACCTATCACTACAAAATGAGATGCCAAACTGCGAATGGATGGAGAAATTGAAGGATAGAAGAAGGAAGGGAGGAAGGGAGGGACGGAGGGAGGGTAGGAGGGAATGACTGGCAAGGGTTTTCTTTCACCCTCCTTCCCTGGTTCTCAACACAGAGAGTAAAGACCTGTGGGCCAGTCTGGTCTCAATTTCCCTCAGACAACTTCCCTGTCTTTCTGTTTCATGCAGAGAGATCCTGGGTCTGCAAGGCTGGATGCTTAGGCTGTTTGCCTCACCTGAATGTCTTAGTCATGTAGGGCTTTGCCACCGCACAGCCAGCCCAAGCTAGGACATTATGGCACAGTGCTGCTGTGGAGGAAAGATGATCCTGCCATTGCAGGCTGTTGAAATGGACTGCTTTGAGAAGAAAGATCCCTCCTCAGGCATTCCCTCTGTCCTTCCATGTGTGGGACTGGAGGTAGAGGATTTCTGAAGCAATAAAGTACCATAAGAACCACTCAGAGTCAAAAGGATTGTGGACCTCATGCCACATTTGGTACAGACAAGAGGGCTTTGGGGAACACATCCTCGTGTGTCCCAAATGTCTGTCCTTGCAGAAGCTGTTTGTCAGTCCATGCTGTCTTTATCCTATTGGTTTTCTTTGCCCAGCTTCTGCCTCTGCACTTCTCCGCAAGGTCTGGAAGCAGATGGCGTCAGGGAACACTACAGGAAAATCAAGCAAACCCTTCTCATTTCTGCAGCCCACAGCTGGGTATGCTCTTAGCATGCCAACTCCACCCAGTTATGAGCACATGATTTGGAGAATGCATTCCCCAAGTTAATTCTCTCTGTCTCAGTTACAACTGATGGGAAGAAAACTATGTCAAATGCCTTGAGATGTTGCAGTTAGTCACTGATGATTAACCTGTGCAGCAGAAGCAAAACAACATGGACAGTGCACAGGTCAAGAGCCTGATAACTCTTCTTTAGTGACAACAGACCCTTGACAGTGGCACTTTCAGGGCTAAATCACATTTTACCTTTAAAAAAATATATGGAGCCTTAGGCATTTCTGATCCCAGAAGGCTTTTTCCACCTGATGCTATGACCTTTTGCTGGAGTCATTTCAGAGTAGCTCTCATTAGAAAAGTTCTGCTGATTGCAAAATTATTTCACATGTCTGCAGACTAAGGCTGGCAGGACAAATGTCATAAACCACGGATATGTTCCTGATGTCCCCATTTCCATGCATGAAGACAAGGACTATAGGACAGTTGCACATCTTCCAGCAAGGAAGAGGTGGAACAAGATCAGGCCCATGCACATCTAGAAAGATTGCCGTGTCACTGGGGTTGGGCACAATGTGGTGACTCCAGAGGGTATTTAGAGTGCTGTGCTTTCGAAGCATTGCAGGGAATGTCAAAACCTGAGACAAAGCCTTCAGCATGAATGGAATTCATTTCCTTGAAAGCTAGACCTTACTCTCTAAGGCTTTAACTCCAGAAGGTAATCAAGCACCAACTTTAGTTGGAAACCGGACTTCTAACATAAATGCCAGCTGCTAAGTTTCCACTTAGTTTTTTCCCCTTGGGGATAGCAGGAGTTCTCTGCACTGGATGTAATGCCTTAGGAACTAGAGAGGACCCCTGGCAGCAGTGAATAGAAAACACCTGAAATAAGGCCAGCTCATTTGATGACAGCAGCAGAGGAGGTGTCAAGGGAGCCTTTGCAAGGTTATATGCACATCGGTTGGTAGGGAGAACAGCGATTGTTAACAACTGATTAAGTCATTACTCTGGTAATGGCCAATTTGGAGCCATGCTTCAGAAGCCAGATATTGTGTGGGAGGTATTTTAACTTACCCTGCACATTACTGTATCAGTTGGGTTATGCATTCTCTATGTGTACACACACACATACAGTCTCTCAATTTTCTGTAATGATTTCCTGATGTTCAGTGCATGCTCAGTGACAGGAAAGGAAAAAATGTCATAACAAGGCCATTCAGCAGCTGCAAAACTGCATGCATCTAAGAGAAAACACTTTTTCACCTCAGAGAGGAAAAATTGAGGGTGGTATTTGTCCTGTACAGCTGTGAAGATACAGAAAGGGAATGCCTCTTTCTTCCCTGGTTGGACAGGCTGATCACAGATTGCAGAGGAGCTTTCACAGGGCCACAGCTGAGAAGGGACTCGCAAGGTGACAGATTAAGGGGACTCCAGCTAGGGTAAAGTGTGGCCATGTACGTCTCATTTCATTGAAATAACCCTAGAACAATGGATTCAATCCCAAACAGAAAAAGAGTCACTAAAGATGCCCAAATGGTGAGCCTTGGTCCTTCTGTATGTGGCAAAGAGAGACAATTTCTGAAGAATTCTTGTCCCATGTTCTGGTTCTCAAGATGTTCTCATCTTGTGCTCCCATTTCTCACCCTAAAGGCCCTGAAGCTGAGGGTGAGGTGAGTCAGATCCTCCACAGAAATGGGCAGTAATCTGCTCAATGTGTATCAAAAGACCTGTGCCTACAGCAGCATTCCTAGAAAAAGCAAAAGGAACTACTAGTTCTGTGAAAGCAGTAATCCAAAAATAAAGGTCAATTAGGAAATAAAGGCCACTTAAATGAATGCCTCAGTATAAATCCAGGAACCTGAAATTCAGCATCCAGCTTTAAAATCGTCCTTTAATCAAAGTTTCAGAAAACAAAATAATGCCATCCTAGTGGTGCATGAACCATTTTAATAATTAAAAATGCCCTGTAATTCTGTCAACTTAGTTAGCTATCTGCACACACCTTCTTATCATATCCAATTAAAACATGCAGCATTTATCTGATGGCTAATGATTATGAAATAAAGCTGAAAGTAATAAAACTCAAAAAAAAGAACTGGCAGACTACAGCTATCTTGTGTCTGTTTTATAATCAACCTCTCAGCTGTTATGGTACTAAATCACGCATCCTGGGTCATATCAATGGAACAGCAGAAAGGAACTCTTATGCAGTGACCCTGATACCTTCATTTCCAAGTGCCAGCTTCCTTCAAATAGAACTTCAATGGTCTGATACAAACTCTGCTTACTGAGGTAACAGATTTGAAGTTCAGGTAACATAAAGTCCGGGTAACAGGATTATTATCACAGTGATTCTACATGCAGCTCTTGGTTTTGCTGTCCAACACAGTCCAGAGCTTATCTAATTATTTCCGTGCCTCTCATAATTAGTTAAAATCGCCAGTTTAGGGCTTCAGATGTGGAAACCAAGGTATTTTTAGTAAACTTCACTTTCTGTCTTACAACTTCATTTGACTGACAAGAGCTGTACTGGCTCAGCAGCAGAACAGCTTTCAGCTTGGTCCCGAGGTGATTGCAGAAGATCTTCAGCTGCAGGGGAACAGCGTGCTTTCTGCTCCTTCTTTGGTATTTCACCAGGATCACATCATCAATGTCAGCACGTACTTCCAGGCTACTCTTTGAACAAAGATTTTTGGTTGAGGATCCAGAAGAGCTGAGTTTGTCTGTTTCCCACCTCATTCCCACAAGCATGCACCACATCATGTAGATTAAAAAGACCTAAAAGAGCTTGGCGGGGGGGAGGGAAAGAACAAGATGCTATGAGGTTCTTTCTCCGAAGTAAAAGATAAACAGCGTTGCCAAAGAGTCCATATTCAGCTCTGTCACTTACACTGAGCAAGATACTCTTCATCTCAAACCAAGGTGACAGGAAATGGACCATACTGCCTGTGGAAACTGACGATGCTGAATTTCAGAGCAGAGGCTCGAGCCCCCTAGCAGTCTGTCACCGCGATAGGCCTGGCTGCCCTGGGGGTTCCAAAAGTGTTTCAGTGTTGCTCTAAACAGGCGGCTGAGTGCGTTTTAGTGCGTCAAGCCCTTGGCATGTGTGGAGGTTCCAAAGGTCAGCCATTCTTGGCTGCAGCTTGCTTTCAGGGCTGTGAAGTGCTCCCACACTGGCAGGGAAGCCCCTTGGCTTGAAGACACCTTGCCAGAGCTTTCTCCCTGAAGCAAGCTGAGACAGTCAGGGTATCAGCAGTGCTCCTTCCAGCCCAGGGGAGGAAACAAATGCGCAGCTTGACTTTCTGTGTATTGGCCTGAAACCAGACACTTGTGTCAATACTCTGCTATGACAGCTATGGTAGTGAGAATTACTTCAGAACAGAGGCATCCAGTGACTTAGAAGCTGAACAATCTCTTGCACCAAACAGCAAATGTTTTCCCTGATTTCTTGGAGGGGTGGTGGGTGGGAGCTGAGATGATGAAACGCAATGGAAACCTGGAGCAGGCTGGGTTAGAATCCTTCAAAGCCTGGGGGCATAGAAAGCTCTCAACAGCAGATGGTCTCACCCACTACCAACATGGAACCTCACCCTTGTACATCTGAGCACTGACATGGGTGTCCAGTGACTACAGTACTGTAACCAGCTGTCCTGTCCTCCTATAGATAAACACTGTACCTATCTATCAAGAGCTTGCTGGATATTAACCACTGCCCATGCAAGATGTTTATTTTTCCTGAAGCACGTAACTGCATTTGTCCATAAGTACACTCTCACAGAAGACTCCTAAGTAACTCCAAAGGTCTGATCTCTCTGTGAGAGTCCCCTAGATTTTGCAAGCTGGTATCCCACTAAGGAGACTCTTTGCTGCTGATAGCAAAATAGCAGCAACAGCAGAGAGCCAAGCATGAACTCGCCACAAGGCTACTTAGCTAGACTTGTGCTCAGCAGATGACATTTCTAGGAATTGCTGAAATATCCCTATAGCTAAACATAGTGGTCCTAACTCTCACTCTTGTACTCAGGCTAGCAAATTACACACCATGTCTCTCACCAAGATGTTTGACTCAATCCAAGTACAAAATTACCTATATTGCATATGTTGAATTCTGCCTCTCTGGAACAGTGTTTTCCACTATTGCATTAAACAAGCAAAATACCTGAGGTCAGATTCCAGAGGAGGGGCTTGGGAAAGTGTAAAATCTCTCCAGTTGTTGGGGAAAAAGAATCCTACCTACGAACCATTAATTATTTTGTTCATCCCTAAAGGTAAAAAAAAGTTGTTCGCTTTTAACATAGAAATGAGAAGAACTGGGTTAAATGCATGGTGTCTTCACCCCTGCCCTTCCCGGGAGAAACTTTGCTGCTTTTCTTGGTCTTTGAAGACTAATGATTTGCCCTGGAGCAAAAAACCTTCAGCGAGGACTGTAGCCCTGATTTGCATGTGCTGATTAGCCTCAGTATCACCACAGTTTTGTTGTGCAGATGAGCACTCTGAAGCCTCTCAAAAGGTAATGTATATTCCCTGCCTTCATTCTCTAAACTGCAAAGGTTTGGCAGCTCATGAATAACTGTTTTGCTAATAGTAATCACTAATTCAATGCCTGGGATTAATAATAGGATTGCTAATTCCATTAATGTAAGTGGCAGTGACAATGCCACAGTGCTATGCAGTACATAACCTTGTCATAGCTGAAGTGTGCTACCATACTCTCAGGTTCTCTCTCAGCTAATTTGCAGGAAGTTTCAGCTGCAAACAGCCTGAAGTATGAAATACCAATCTCATGCAATGTTCTGGCACTTGAAATTACCCCAGAACAGAAATCTATCTGACCCTTGTGCCATTACTAGAAAGGGAGAGGAAAATATCTCTGCTGGTGGCTGAAAGACAACAGAGCTGCTTGGAGTGCTCAGTAGATGACTCTAGAAGGTGTCAGAAGATGGCTTTCTAGAGTGCATGTGAAATAGGCCATGACCATCTTCAAAGAAAGGGAAGCAAAGATCATCTCTCTGCTGCTCCCATTTCCTATTGACCGCCTAGTAATTCTGCTTGGATATCTCCATGTGGATATATCCATGTGGATATCCCAAGATGGGCAGGAGGCTGACCAGCTGTGAGTATTTAGGACCTTTGAGGAAGAAAGGCAGGAGCAGTTGAGAAGGCATAACTGGAAAGGAGTGACATAAATTTCTTGCTGATGAGAGAGAGTAAAAATTCAGCATAGCTGTAACACTGAGGAATGTCCCACCCCTGTTAGGGACAGCACCACGGGCCTTTGGGCTGGAAAGCTGGAGCTTGCAGCTCTGTTTTGAGCCCACATATGGACCTCATTCCCCTGACACCTACATGCTGCAGCCAGAGTGCCCAGGACAGGACAATCACTTTGATTGTTTCAAAGAAAACTAACTCTAGAGAGGCTGTGCACAGCAGTCATCTCTCCTGTCTCCTATGTCAACAGCAACACTTTGCTGGACATCAAGGGCAAGTACTACAAAGAGGAACAAAACCTGTGGAACTATTGTATTATCCAGCTTCATTAGACAAAAGGTTGCTGGGAAGAAGCAGAAGTTTTCTTGTCCGTTTCAAACAAGTGCCAGTGCACAGTGGCCAGAAACAGCATGACAGAAATTACCCCTGTGCAATCAGGACTGGAGGGAAATAAATGTGGAACAAAACAGTCAGTAAGGCAGTCTGACACACCGCAGGGAGAGGTCTGCTCCCCTCCTGGCACTGAGACCCTCCACAGCAGAAACAAAATTACAATGGATTTCAGCAATTAATAGCAGTGGGCTTCCAGAAATTGAAGCCTCTCCTCTTTTACTCTAAGAATGGTGAAAGAGTGACTTAACTCATTGGCTGGGGCATGTTTATATGGCAGTCCACTAATGACTCCCAGGCACCATGCCAGTCAGCAGGCCTGTGCCACATCTGAATGGTGCTCACTAGACCATTCCTGCATCCTTGCTGCTTCTGAGCAGAAACACACTCATCTTCCAAAACACCACCTAGGTGCTGANACCCAGTGGCCTAAACCATTGTCTCTGGAGTGTGAAGGGGGAAACCTCTCCCTGTGGAACCTGCCACCAGAGATCTTCTTCCTCTTCAGGTTTCTGGTTTAGAACCACCGCCACACTGAGCCTAATCCTCAGTCTGACATTTGCCATGGTTGCTCTGTGTCTAATTTTACCCTCAGAGCTCAGACAGCAAAAGCACACTAGAAAATAGCACTGTTCCTTACACTCAGATGGGGACCAAGTTTTGCCTTTTGATCTTTTGCCCATTTAATTCTTCTCTGAGTTCTCACCTTAACTCCAGGGTGGCTGCAGTTGAGGCACCTTCTGAGAAAAGCATTGTTCCTGTCTTGCCAGACTTTATCCTAACCACTGCAGCTTTTCACTGGCAGAGGACTGCAGTTTTGTTCCTGCAGAGGAATTAACAGCAGACCAGGTGACATTTTCTTGCTGCCCCACAGGACCCTGGGAATTGATAAACTGGGTTTTTTGAGGTGTGCTGTGGCTTTCTTGCAAGGATTGACAGTAATTACCAGGTTACACTTTGGCACTGCCAGTTTTGTCACTTCTGTGACATGGTCTGTAGGATGGGCCATGCCTCAGCTCAGAGGCTCATCTGAGCTCTCACATACCATCATCTCTCTGCAGTTATTCACAGATGGAAAACAAATTGGCATATATGGCCAGGGAAGTCCTCTTATGTTAGCCACAAGGAAAGGAGTGGTCCACCTGAACAGGACCTTCAGGGACAGGCACTGTGAACGTTGAATCAAGGGCAGGCACTGTGAAAGGTGAAGAAAGACCAACGTAGACTGTTCTTCAGTGGCACACCTTGCCCCTTGGCCAGATCTGTTGTTTTTACCATTAACATTAACATGTTTTTAATGTTAATCTGTGCCCCCACAGTTACTGAACTGGTACCCCTTCTCACAAGAAGGACCCCAGCACATTTATATCTGAAACTAGTTGTTGTAGCTATAATTACTTAAAACTCTGTTAACAATTTGACCCACACAATGTCACATGCTGGGGGAGGCTGCTTTAAAGCATTGGCACTCTATTGCTTACCTATCTTAATTTGCACAAAATGGAAAGTCCCTTTTTCCCTAGCTGTTGCAACTTTTCATTAAAAACATCTCCTAAAGACTTACCTGCAATTCTAAGAGTTTGTCACTTGAAACTGCATTTAGAAAAAGGAAACATAAAGACCTTAATAATGTTGAAATGTATTGTCTTGTTTCTTTTTTAATTGAGGGAGCTAAGTTACATTCTGGTTTCCACGCAATTGGAAGAGAAATAAAAGACACTTCTGGAAGTGGGAAATAGCCTAAACAAGGTAAAAGTCAAGAAGGTTAATTAATTTTTTTTTTTTTAGTTGAACTGTGCATTGAAGTGCAGCCCCTTAGAAAGTCATTTTCTGGATGTGTAGACAGTGTTGCTGTAGGCAGTGAGAGTAAGCCAGAAATTTGATCAGATTGCTGGTCTCGCTTTAATGCTGATCTATCCTATCCTGTGCTATTCATGCATTAAAAAGCTCTGCAAGGGGGCAGGCAAAGTCAATTTCAGGCTAAGTGTGCTGAAGGCTAAATGAATACACTAAGAAAGGGTTTCCAGAAGTTATGGACAAAATAAAAGGAAAATCAGGGTATAGTCTCAGTTGCAACTAAGTCCCTGTAGCCTCTTAATTCTGTCTTACACAGGGAGGTACCCAGTCTTTGAACAGTGGCAGATGATTAATTTCGAAGTTAATGAGATCTTTAGAAATAAATCTGTTACATCTCCAGTGTTTAACCTATTTGCCATCTGTAGTAAATGTTTTCTTGGGTGTATTCCTCAAGCGGCACCATCCTGACTGTGTAAATGCAGACAGCACACATTCAGATTGTGCAAATTATGCAGTACTCAACCCAGTCATGCTGAGGCCAGCAGACAAAGGTCTGTTTGCTGCAAAGCCTCATATTAAAAGGACATACTAAAAGGAGGCAGAGAGACTGGGAAAGTAGGTGTTAGTCTGTTTAGTCATGTCAGCTTTCTCAGACTTTTCTATGGCAGGCAATAAAAAATTCTTTCAAGGACACTGACTCAGCTTTGGCCAAGGCATCTCCTCTAGGAGCCTTCTGAAAGTATTGGATTCGGTGACTTTCTTCAAATATGCATTCTCTTTTCAGTCATCCCTCTAGTGCCTTGGAGGGATGGATCTGCTTTATCCAGCACGCACTGTGCTGCCTTGCAGCTGCCCATACCTCTCCCTGACGGACTTCAGGATGAGGCACTTCCAGTGGGCGGGAATATTCCCTCTTAGCCTGGAACAGACCCAGTCTATTCAAAGCAGACTATCTATAGCCAGCTACACAGCTCTTCCCTTCCAGGACTGGGCCACCTGTTTATAGGTGAAAATGCTGTCATCTGGCTCCCAGGCTGACATAATTCTGGATTCCCAGGAGAGGGGCTCCTTTACACCTCAGAGGACTGAATTCAAGATCACCCTTTGGATTAATCACCCTAACATCCTGAGCTGGTGCCTGGAAGACAAATATAGCAGATAAGCTTGGTGGCAGCTCCTAGATGGGGCTTTGAGATGGAAAGAGTACAGTAAAGAGTTTAAAAGCAAGTATATTGACCAGAGAGAAGACACAAGCTCATATATGAAGGCCAGAAAGTATCCCATGTTCATGACAAAACAGAAGGGCAAAGAAACAGCAAAAATGTAGTCATCTTCTCCACCATGATGTCAGGCTCAGTGGGAGCGGAGTCTGACAGGGCCACAAACTCCAGACAGTTTTACCCAGCCTTTGGGATTATCTGTGAATACCTTGAAGGGCTGGACTTGCACTTGCATGCAAAGCATCAATCAAACATTGGCCATTTTCTACTGCCCAGAGTATCAGATGGAGTACATGATCAGGTAGTAAGGGAGTCAAATTTGAACTAGACTTTCAAACATAATTTTTATCTATTCCTATTTTTCAAAAAAACTACATTTATTTCCTTATTTCAGGATGACATCTCTCCCAAAACTGGGCATAATCTTCGGTTTCACGGACAGAAAAATATCTATCTACTTGTTTGACTGGCATTTTTATAGGTGTCTATGTGTGTTAACAGAAGCACAGTGTATCTGTTTGAACTGTTTCAGCAGCTCAGAGAGTTACGGTGTCAGATATTTTTCAGATTAGTCCTTTTAACAGCTGATAACATATGGGTCTGAACTGAAAGGCTATAATGTAAGCCTTGCAAAAAGCCTGAAAGGCAAATTAAGCAATAACATGGTTGGTGCTCTGGCATCATAACAAACTGTTTTTCTTTCTAAGAGGTGCACAGTGGGGAGAGGTATTCCCTCCCCTTCGCTCTTCTTGCATTCACCCTCAGGCACGAGATGACAGACTCTGTGCTAAGTATCTCAGGCTGCTTTGTACAGCTGAGGGTACCAGCTGTCCTGCTGGCAGACCCCCGACAGCATGACAGAAGGACAGCACCTGGAGGAGCTGGCAGGCTCATGGGCTCTCCCCCTGGGCTCCTCCAGCCTACCCCACAGCCATGCAGGAAAGGCATCCCAAAGACATGAGCCTGGGCAGCAGAGAGAGGCAGAGGGAGGGAAAGGCAGAGAGGAAAAGGCTATGGAGTTGGGTTAAGGAGGAATGAAAGACTGCTTTAACCCTAGATCAGTCACATTTTTCCTGGTCACCATTGCCTGTGGATGCATAGAAGGCAGAGATAGCACCTGGAACAGGACAGCACAGGACAGCATGGAAACCAACTGGGAGCATGGGACAGCCCTTCTGCCCGTGCACCCTCTGTAAACAGCCAGAGAGCTGGAATGGGCTTTGCCTGCTGCCCCAACTCTAAGTCCCACTGTGCATGTTTCTTGCTGCAATCCAGGACATTTCAGAAGGGGACAGAAAAATAACAGGGAGAATGAAACACAGAAGGACACAGCTGGCCATTATAGTCTGGGACAAAGAGCCACCAATCAAAGGCTAAGAGAATAGGAGGGGGAAGGGGAGCACTCCTGGGGAGGGCTGGAGAATTCACTCAGGTAATAAGCAGAGGCCTGCCCTGAGCCCTGCAGGAGCATTAGCAATGCTATCTCCTCTTGTCAGAACAGGGACAACTTCTCTTAATACCCAAAACCGGCTGGTGTCTGACCTATGATTACGTGGTTTCCTTTCTGAGAGGAGGTCTGCTCAAAGGGGGTCTGAGAGGGGGAGCACAGAGCAGTAACAACCCAGCCACTGCCTGCCTGCCTGCCCTGGGGAGCTGGAAAGGGGTGCTCAGTGGCAGGTTTCAGGATGCCCTGGTCCTGAGCCATGCTTCAGCTGACATCCAGCACCTGATCAAAGAGGGCTGTGGTCACCCAGCGGTAACCATGCAGTGGCCTCACTGCCATGCTGCTGCTTGAGCAATTTTCTGGGAGACGAATAAAAGATGCCCCCAGAATGGGTCACAGGTTTGCCACGATGCCAGGGAGAGGTGTGGTGTGGAAGAAAGAGGAAAGATTTGTGCAGTCAGGAAAAGCCCCAGTTGAATGTTGCATTGAATCCTGAGACTTCCTGAAGCCCACATTCATGTTCCAGTGGCAGTGCCTGTATAACAACTCCCAAAGCTAGTCTGGTGCTTTTCTGGATCCTTGGAAATCTAGGTTGGCCCCAGTAACAAAGTGCAGATACACACTGGAACATACAGGCATATCCTGTGCTGTAATGCTGTGGTGAGGGAAACTCCTGTTTTTGAAATCATTATATTACCTAGCTGAACAGCACAAAGTTCAAATACCTCTACTGGCTGTAGTCTAGCCAGGAAACCTCGACCTCTGGAGTGAGGTCATTAAAGCTGAACTTCTGGAAGCTCAGAAGTGTTTAGAGAGTCTGTTAATTACTGTACTAATCCTTTAGACAATGCTGGCTCCCTGGGACTTCCGGAGCATTAGCGCTTTAGTAGCACTTCGGCCCAGACCACTCCACTCCCCCCTCACAGGAGTACCTCCTGATGAAAATACTGCTAGTATCTTTTCCAAGTCCACACGTGCATAAGTAAGGCAGTCAGGAGACTCACAGAGTGTCAGGAGCTGGCCATGAGCATTTCTTAACAGATGTGAGTCCTTTTTGTCTCATTATCTGGAGCTGACGTCATCTGTTTGCTGTGTTTGTCTGACACCTATGAAGCCTCAGATGGTTCCTACCCACTGTGGAACAAGCTGCCTATTTTTTCCAAAATCATTTCTCTTCCAATACATTAACCCTGTAGGCTCAGCAAGCCAACAGGTCAGCAGGAGGACAGAGTGCTCTGGAGCCAGAGCATGGGTTTAATGACAGTGTGGAAATCAAGTGCCTAATCCATGAAAAATGCCCATGACAAAATACGAACAATTAAACCAGAATCACAATAACACTGGGAACAGAGCTCATCAAAACAGTGGTATTCATTCAATCAGACAAAGTAGTTGCCCAGCAGATCTCACTCTTTCCAGCTGGACATTCACATTCCCAAACACGAGCCTTCCTCACAGGAGAGCAAGAGACTTCACAGCAGAGGGAGCAGCAGTGTTTTGTGTACCCCTTGTAGTTAATGAACTTGGTCTGACTGATCAATGATTCTCGAGCAGGTTTGCTGGGCTATGGTTAAAAAGCAATCACAGCTGGTTTGTGTTACTGCAGCTACTGAATTACATCAGCCAGTACTCTATTGTGGGCACGAGAATGCTGCTTAGAACTTCTGGCCATCAGACTGCTTGCCTGGTACTCCTTCACCAGGCTGCTAGCACACTCAGCTGGACTTGCTACACACAAACCATTTCCTCAGGACATTCAGGCACCCAGTCTCTCTGATCTAGGCACTGAGGTTTCCAGCATGACTGTTCACATCATGGGAGCCCCAGGAGCCCTCACAGACCATACACCTGCTACTCTTCAGGCAGCACAGAGGAATCCAGAAAGTGAAAATTAATTTCATGCCCATGTTTAACAATGAGTGCAGTGGCTCCTGGATAAGGCCTTACCCAAGGACTGGCATTTCCCTGGCTTTGTCATTTATACAGGATAGAACATGCAGCACAAAGCATGTTGAGACAGAGACACAGCTTTTAGCAGGTTCTGTAGCTGTTGACAGGCATTGATTGCTATGGCAGATATTACTTTGGGGGGAAAATAACATTTGAATGAGACAAAAAGAAAGGACAAGCAAGAAAACCCTCTCTGGCAGACAGTTGGGAGAGAGGCAATGGAGACTCAAGTGTCCTCTTCTTGTTTTTATCTCCAGGGCAGCAGATGATCCCCTGTAATACTTCCCCACAACACTCATAGAGTTTTTCATTTCACACAGACTCCCTCCCGGTACTCCCTGCTTATGGAATGCTGTGCACACTGAAGCACCCCTTGCTCAGGTGTGAGTGCTTCACACTACCTGGTTGTTGAGCTTTGTGTGTGCATAAAACAGGCTCTCAAGTATAAATCAAAGCAACCATAGGCAGGGAAAAATGGGGAAAGCAGGCAGAACTCTCAGATTTGTGGCAGGCACTTTCTGCGGGATCCCAGCACAGCTTAGAGTCAAGGTTGCAAAATCATGAGAACAGCAGCAAAACAAGAAGAGAACACACCAGCAGAGGATCTGCAAAACACAACTACAGTATCTTGGGTGAAAATGTACTGAGTTGCAAGTAGAAGGCAGGCTGCAGAATTGCAAGTTTCAACTTGCAGCAAGTCTATTTGCAAAAGCCTTGGACCTTACAAGTGCTAAGCCACCGACAGTACCCTGCAGTGAGCAGCTCCAGCAGGGAAAATTGCAGAAGCCTTGCACTGAAGTAATCAGTAAGCTAGTGCATGAAGTGCTATTTTTCCACTTTGAGAAAGAAAGGCTAAAGTTGCTGCCCCATACCTGGTGTAGACCCATCAATGCAAGGATCTGAGCTGCTCTCTCCCTCATCCCATACCTTCCATGTGTCTGTGGCTGCTCAGTATGGGACTGTGCTCTCTTGTGCAAAGACAGGGGCACTCTGTTTAGGAGCTGGACTTGTTTATGCTGGGGATCCAGAGAGAAGTTACCTTTTCTAGCTCTGCTCTAGCCCTCTGCAGCTTGCTTGTGCCAGACTTAGACAGGTGTAAGCTTGTCCTCTTTCTTTGGGTGCTAAAATCTCTCTATTCATCACCTTGAAAAGTCACTGCATCTGAAAGCAGAAGAGTTTCAGAGGTGTATTACTTAGCTGTTTCTGCAGACCTGAACAGTCACTCCACCATGTGGAGTGTCCCCATCCACTCCACCAGAGCAGAGATGTCCTCAGCCAAATGATAGCACTTGAGCCTATTCAGAGAAAATTGAGACCTTCAGGAAAGAGCAGTCAATTAATGGATATTGCAGACTAAAATTTTGCTGCCATCCATGGTTTTCTGTCTCTCCTCATGTAAAACAGTTTCAGCACTGGCAACACAGAGCTGTGAAAACACAGTTTCTTTGTAAAAGAAACCAAAGGGCAATTTTCTGGTTTTGACTGTGACCTCATGTACCCCAGTAAGGCAGACTGATGAGGAATACTACACCTGGCCTAATCTTGGATTGAGAAGCATGGAATTTCCCCATTCTGGAAGAAGTCTTTCTGTTGTCTCTGTGCACGAGCTCTAGTTAACTCCTCAGTGGCTAGCAAAACTTAACAGCCTGCTTGTGGTCTCAGAATTAGACCTAGATCATGTAGATATCAGTCATGTAACCTGAACGCCATTAGGCCTGGGATCACCATGGCAGTTGTGCTGCTGTGGCATTTCAACAATTATTATTTTTAAAAATATTATTTCATTATTAAATGGATGCAATTATTATTTGCATCTATTTGTGAGCTTTCTGCAAAAATAATAGTGGCCAAACACTTAGGTCTGAACAAATCCAACAGTTCTTGCTGTTTGGGCAATTGAGTCATGTGAATAAGCCGTATTTCGTTGATTTTTATAAGCTCATCAACCTTATACTAAAAACAACAAATTCATTGTTCCTGTTACAAATAGAAATTATGTAAGAAGGTCTTCACAGCGTTGTGCTACCAGGCTAACAGTAGATTTTATACTTAAGTCTATGTATTCTCTTGTATCCTCAAAATAACAGGATACAAGAGGCAGAAGTGGGAAGAAAGAGGCAAACCCTTCACCTCTGGTCACTAATGTGCCATAGGTGAGTTTCCAGTTGGAGAAGTACAGCAAGATGTTGTGTCTGAGGGAGGCAAGCAGTGCAGTGCCTTCCTAACAAAAAGTCTTTTAGGAGGCTTGATAATCAGTCGGATCCTTGGTCCCTGAGCAGAGCAAGATGTTCTGACCCAGCTTGTTCTGCCATCTCTTTCTACAGATGGGAGAAGACTCCTGTGAGATGGCAAACAAAATAGCTGCTAAAAAATTGCATGGTACATAGCCATGAAGAATCAGCCACAGTTACATTTTTGAGAAGATGTAATAGGGTGATGTTTTCTTTCCCTGTGTGTGTTGCTGCACAAAATTGCCATGGACAAACAAGATTTTTCACTCTGAGGGGGCAGAAGGAGATCTTGTTCAGGCTGTTATGTATGTCAGGAACAGCTTAATCACCAGTAGGGTTGCTTTCTTGCCTGAGACCATTGCTTTATCTTTCAGGAATCATCAATGTTCCACTTAGGAAATATTTTTGCCTCTAGTGATTTGTATGTGTGTGTTAGCTATCCAGCAAAAGATGGCATGACTAAATAATCCAACAAGTGTTTTATCAGCTTGTGTTTGCTCCTGATTCAAAGACAATGCCCCCCAAACAGTCATTACCCAGGAATGCAGATCTTAGAGCTTTGGCATTAAATTTCACTTAATGGAATTCGCTGCACAGATAAAACACAAAAAACAGCAAGTCCTGACTCTGAGGACATTTCCTGTGATAACAAACAGTTGACATAGGAAAAAATATAATTTATCCACTGGTTTTTCTGAGGTCAATGACTTAAAAAAACAAAGGGGGGGTTTTAAGGGATTTTTTTTTACATCCAGACAAGCACCCCAGAAGAATGGATTTCAAATTGATGAGGTATTTCATCCTGATTTCCAAGTCATATGAGCTCACTTGTTGCCGGACATGCTCTAGAGTACTGGCACTAGAAACTGCAGAGGAATTGTGTTGCCATTCAGCAGCCAGAGGAAACCATGCTTCATAGCTGGTGCCCTAGGAGCCCTCTGGACAACCAAATGTGACAGAGATCTGACCCTGGCCAGGACAGTGGAAATGAGTGTTACATGTACTTCAGATGTCTTAGGAACAAAACCAGCACTCACAGATTGTTGGTCCTGATGGCCTTCTGTGTCTGATGTCTGCCAGGGCAGTCAAGGGGAGCCCTTCTCTGGTATGCCACAGTGCTCTGCCACTCAGGAGGTTGAACATGCTGGTAAAAACTCGGGGAAAACCAGAAAAGGCTTTCACCTTTCCGGAGTACACGATCTTTTACACAGGCAGCTGTCTCTGTAAGTTTTGCATGTGTTCTTTATCATGTGTTCTTTACATCCTATGTCAGGGGCTACTGTCCCCTCCTTTGTGGATTCAGCTCACTGCAATGGGTATGAAAGGGAACTGAGAAGAGCTGTAATGTGTTTTAAAACCCTAGCATATTAAAAAATTGTATGATGTGCAATTGTCTTTATTAGTTACTGCCTGGGCAGTCAAGGTTCCAGAAAAACTAACTGAAGCATCAGGTGGAGGTCATGTAATCAGAGAGATATACTGTCCATCTGCCTCTCTCTTAAAGGATACAATCCCTGCTTTTGCCTTCTTCATGCCCCATCCTTCTCTCACGGCCCTCCTGTCTGAACTTGTGAAAGTTCACCTCTGTTACACCATGGGACGATTTATTTCTTTATGCCAAAGCAAAGGCCTGAGCTGTTCCACAGTGCCAGGTAAGGCATAAACTATCTGGCACTGCTCTCTTTGTAGGCAGAGAAACACATGGCACAGAACACGGGAGTATGAAAAAGGAGCATTCTTCTCAGTCCCTGTGTTTTGCTTGTCTCCCTCAAAGACAGTCCTGAAATTAAGGAGGGTGATACATTTGCCATCTCTGGTAAAAAAGGAAAACAACACTTCAGCCCTAGAGGGTATTACAAAGAAACACTGAGTGGTTTGACATTTGCTATAAGAAATGGCAGAGTACATGTTCTTTTCAGGAGTAGATTTCAGTTCCCAAGTGAGACATTTTTAATAACAGTATACCTGGATAGGCACAGCCTTTCTCAGGGAGAAAAGAATAGAGCAATAACTCAGTGCCTTAGGCAGGCAGACTTCCCTGCCCTACTCTAAGAGCAAGGGTATTGCAAGGGTGTGCAGTGTAGGTACATTTGTAAAGTAAAAGATAGTGTGCTATGGGGTTCCCTGGTTGTTAAAGCCTTGGAGTCATCTAAGGAAGCCAGCTGGTGGTGGAGAAAACCATTTCCTCTGGAAAGGAACTCCATGTTCTGTAATTTTCCATGTGTTTCCAGAATACAAATCTGCCCATCCAGTATCAGCTTTCCTGAAGTACAGGGGAAGATGTGGCAAGGGAGTTATCAGCCATGAAGGATGACATCATGACTGGCATCCAACAGCATCCAGAAGCCCGTTCCCATCAGGAGCTAAGTGACTGTCCTCTCCAATGCTTTGCACCCATAATAGGCTGACAGTGACAAATGTCACCCGGAGCAGAGCTCTTTCTATTCAGCTCACCTTCACAATAATCAAGTACTAAGAAGTAATGCATTCTTGCTGCTGGGAACTCTGCAGACTTCCAGCTAGTTCTGTCATTTGGAGGGCAAACTAAGATGACAGCAGGCAGGAGAGGTTATTTGTAGAGTGGGTTGGAAAATTGATTTGTTCCAACCATAAAGTAGTATGGCTGAGAATAAAAATAGAAACCCTTAGTCAGAAATTTCTGCATTCACTATCTATACTTACAGCATTTGTTGTAATGTGGACATGAGCCCTTTGAGGGCACTGAAATTTACTTTTGCTTATTTCCTCCCTTTTCTTAAATATTTTCACTTGTCAGAATCCCTAAGTATCAGAAAATGGATCTTACAAGATAGAACTGCCTTCTCAAAAAAACACCCTGGTCTGATATTTGTCAGGAATCGGGATATAAAAATAGGCAGTTCGCTTGCCATCAGTCACTCTGTTCTATAATAGTCATTGAAGGTACTCACCAGTATCTCAGGTAATTACCTTTCCACATGTTTTGTGGAGGCTAAAACTTGTGTAGGTAATCCATTGTAAAAGGGACTGTGATTTAAGTTTACCAAGTGGCTGGTGGGCTGCCTCACTAGTTTGTGTCAACCGGCCCTTCACTGCAAGGGGCAAAAGAGTGCAGGGGACAAAATGGGGAAGAGTAGCAGTGCTGTGTAGAGTGAAATCCTGTAAAATCTCCTTTGGAGAGTGAACTGGAGTTGTGAAAAAATTATCTTTGTCAGTGTTTCTGTTAGTTTGATGGACTTTCTGAGAAGAATTAAATACCCCAATTCTCTTTGTTCACTTCTCCAGAATAAAAATAGTAAGTGGATAAATTGCCTTTTCCTCTAATTCCTTAATACTCTGAGCTAGTGAATGCAGAAATTTCGCTGTTTCCATTGCCTCTGTGGTCTCAAGATGAAGGACACATCTGCAACTCTCTTGGAGGGCAGTGGAGGTGTCACCTTGAATTAGGCATTTGGGACAAAAGACAAAAATATATATTCCAGCACAGAAAGTAATTTTAAGGTCCTAGCAATATCACAGACTGTGCTTCATTATCCTTTGAGAACTTGAGTGATAACATGCTAAGAACACAAATCTTGCAGGCACACAACCTTTTCCCTCCCTGAGTGATGGAAGAGTAGCTGGGTTGTCTAGATCTCTATAAAAGGATCAAATCAAGTGAGATTTGAGCCTTGCTCTGTGTTAAAGCTGAAATTGTATTCCCATTGAATCTGTTGTGAATGACAATTTGCTGCCTTGACTATCAGCTCATCACTCGCTCATGGACTTTGTCCATAGCCAGTGGTCATCTAAAGCTCCACCACTTTTCAGGAGTTTCCAGCCAGCCTGTGATCTGCAATAGCAGAACTGTGGGTTTTTAGGAAAACAAAGATGTACCATGCTATGGTGCTACTTCCATCAAAATGCTTGCAGACTCATTTTAAAAGATCTTTCACTGATACTGGGAGCTGAAATTAAAAATATAAGGAGGCTGTTTTAATTGTTGATTCCAGCTTTCATGAAATCCATCTGTCCTTGCATGGATGCAATTAAATTATTTCTTGACTCCACAAACACAGTACCTGGCAAGTGCAATTGTATGTGTGCCTAACAGAATGAAATAAATACTTCCGCTTGTGAATAAGTTCTGACATTTTTCTTTTTTGGTTCTTTGACCTTTTCTATACACAGCCATTGTGCTAATTCAACTAAAATGGACTCTGTGCAAATTTGGCTGCAAAAACTCTTTCAGTGGTTTAACTAAATGCTGTGGTTTGCACCTCTAAACAAATCAATTGAAGTTAACGCAGGATAAGTCATTTTCTCTTTGGGAGCTTTTAAAAATATTTTTACGGTTCTTACAGGTGAATTACAGCGAGTCAGTTATGTCAATTTAAGGATTTTTAAGACGTTCCTTGATCCTGTTCTTTGCTTATGCTACAACAGAAGTAACCACGCTGGTGCCCTTAGAAATGCAGGGAAGATGGGTTGTAAGCAGCAGAAGCTGAGCTGCAGAAAACCCCTTCCCTCAGCAGCTCCTGCTGTTCATAGGCTGGGAGTTACCCTGCTGTGCAGGATCCCGTGCAGGCACTCTCCAAAATACTGCCTTCAGGTTTGCTGTCTGAATTGCCTTTATGGCTTGGCACAACTGGGCCTTCAGAGATTCACTTGTCAAATAGATTCAGCAGTCAAAGTGATGCCACAGAGCTGGAAGAACCTCCACTGGCCCACAGTTTTGGCCTCATGTGAATTCATATTGGCTTGATATGGCTTACTTAGCAGTGTAGTGATGTGAATTAGCCTGAAACTGTCAGCAGGCTCTGTGCCATTTGGACAGGTAGCCCAAATTTGTTTTCAGGTTTGCTTCTAAGCATGTCAAAGGGCTTGCTGAAGATGCTGAAGTCCTGAAATGCTAAATCGCCATCCAGGTTTGATTCAAAAGTGCTTGCTGGCCATTTGTTTTATCAGACAGCCTGTCTCCGGTCCACAAAAGATTGCATGACCTTAGCCTGTACATAACACCAGCAAATATCACACAATATGCTGGGTTGGAAGGGACCCACAGGGATCCTCAATTCCAGCTGCTGGCCTGGCATCTGACCAGTTAACTGCCAGTGACTGCAGGCAGTGTTTCATGGGCCAAAAGTGCACAAGGCATATCTGGGCTAGTTCTCTGCTATAAGACCGGTTCTAACAACATCTTAAGGACCTATTGGAGGGAAGAGTCTGGGAAAATTTAGGCAAAGTCTCTTCTATCTGATATGAAGAGTCAAAGGCTGCTCTGTTCCTTTCCTAGGGTGTTTTCAGTGACACAGATCACATGAGATCAGACTCAAGAAAGGGCCACTGCAGCACTATTTGTCTTCTACAGATAGCATGGAGAACCTTGGCTGGCACATTGGATGCCCTCCAAAGCAACCACTGTAATGACTGGATATTGGATTTTCTTCCATCTCCTGGCTGGACCTCTCAATTACATTTGTTATACTCAAGAAATTAACTGGTAGACAATGGCCAGCAGCTGGCTTTTTTTGTTGCATTTTTAATGAGGTGATTGTCTACCCTGCATATCCTTCCTGAACTAGATATGTATGTAAAATCCAGGCCATCAGAGGAGGTGGTAACTTCCATATTTATCTAGTGTATCTCTTCCTAGATGATTGCTTACTCTGCTTCATTCAAACACAGTGAGTTTCTCATTCTTATTTTTCCTTTCCAGACTCCATTGAGACTGGTGTGTGAACTGTCTCTCATTCAATTAATTTACTGTGTGTGGTCATACCCTAAATGAAGAGTTTTCCATAAAGAAAATAGTCTTTTCAACCCATGGAATTTTATGCTATACTTCCTTGCAGAGGAATTGTACCTGTGGAGGAATTAAACCTCTTCATTCTGGTGATACACACAAACTGTTATATATGCCAGACTTCCTTTTCTTGCTTCATGAACTTGTTTTGCTGTGTTTTTCTCAGTAATTTAGTACCTTTTTCCTACAACTTTCCCATCCCATGAGTCTCTCCGGGAAGACAGATATTCAGACTTCCTGAATTTAGTGGTGCCTACTAAACAAAATACCTGAAAGTCAGTTATGGGAGCAGAAGTTTCACTGCAGATTGAACTCTGACTTTGTGTGTCTTGTTTACAAGGGACCAGACCTATCTATCTACTGGCTGAGAAAGGCACAGTAAGAAAACGGCACCAGTCCCATGCCTTCCCTCCTTTTTCTCCTCTCCAAAACTTAACATACTTCTGCTTTACCTCTTATTCTTTGGAGACCTTTGCCTGCTGGACTGTTCCCCATGCTATGGAAGGGGAGGTCACAGGCTGGATGGAGTGCTGTCCATAAAAATAGGTCTGTAGGCAGACTGAAGATGTTGGGAGTTGTGGCCCCAAGAGAAGAGTACCATTCTGGCCTTCAAGGGAGGGAGGGTGATGTCCTGCTTTTGCACAGGTCACAGCCCAGAAGAGCACCAAAACTAAAAGAAAAACACACATGCAGCATGACTAGTTTTACACAGTCTGATGAAAACAACTGGAGTAAAGGGAAAATAGCTCTTATCTCTCCGGGTTTCCTCTGATACCTTCTTTATTTCAGTATGTTTATGGATAGGGAGAAGGCATGGGGGAAACACTATTGATTCCAACTTAGTCCTTAGTCACTTTTCCACTTTCTTTATGTAAATACTCAGAAAACACAAGGCCAAGACTCCAAACGAGGATTTTTCCGGCCATTTTCATCCTGAACCTTAGCCATTATGATCATGCTCTAGGAATTTGTGCTATCAGTAAGTCTGGCCCCTCAGAGACTGCTCATGCAGCAGGTCCATGAAGCTGGGTCACCAGATATCCCAGAGTAAGTGCAACTGTAGCCCTGTGTACCCTGTCAGGTGCCAATCTTAGCAGCTTTTTAAGGCCTCCCATCTTGGGCACTACTTTTTAAACTGAATTAATGTTGTTTAGGGTATCAGTCTTTGGAACACAACCTGCATTTAGGTACAGATCCCTTCTGGAGACCTGGCTTTGAGGTAGGACTTGCCCATTCCCTCTGTGCAAATCAAGTATTTCTTCCAAGTATTCAATGAACAGCTTCTCCAGTTATCTGAGATTGTTTTGATTGTTAAAACTCCCCTGCTACAGTTTATGCAATGCCTCTTTCCATTTTGAAGATTGAATGAAATATAAGACATGGCTGTTTAAAGGCAGAACAAGGTGCTTATGAAGAGATGATGGTCATGTCCAGAGAAGGGCAAAAACAGTGCAGGATCTAGAGCACAATCTTATGAGACTGAGAGACAGCTGAAGGAGCTGGGGTGGTTTAGCCTGGAGAAAAGGAGGCTCAGGGAAGCCTTATCACTCTCTCCAGGTACCTGAAGGGAGGTTACAGCAACATCACAGTCTATTTCTGCTTCTAATTCAAAAGCAATAGGACAAGAGCAAATGGCCTCAAGCTGCACTAGTGGAGGTTTAGATTGGATAGTAGGAGAAATTTCTTCAGCAAAAAGATTCTCAAGCATTGGGACAGGCTGTGGAGGAGTCACCATCCCTGGAGGCTGTTAAAAGATGTGTAGATGTGGCATTTAGGGACTTGGTTTGGGGGTAGACTTGGTGGTGTTGAGTCAGTGGTTGCGCTTGATGTTCTTAAATGTCTTTTCCAACCTTAAGATGCTACAATCACAGAGTCATTTAGATTGGAAAAGACCTCCAAAATCATTGAGTCCAACCTTTGGCCAGCCACCACCTTGTCAACTAGACTGCAGCACTGTCTGCCACGTGCAGTCACTTCTTGGACACCTCCAGGGATGGTGACTCCACAACCTTCCTGGGTAGTCCATTCCAATGCTCTCCATGAAGAAATTCCTCCTGATGTCCAACCTTACCAGCAGATCCTTAACAACTTCCTCCTGGATTGCAGGCCATCTGTCCTGCTCCCTATCCCTGCCTACTCTCAGCTACTACTCTATAGCTCAGGGACCTAGATGCCCTGGGAATATCTGGTCTTACTGTTAAAGACCAAGGCAAAGAAGGCATTAAGTACCTCAATCTTTTCCCTGTCCTTGGCTACAATATTCCCCTCTTTGCATCCAAGAAGGATGGAGATGTCCTTGACCCTCCTTTTGTTGTTGATGTATTACAAAAACACTTTTTATTATCTTTCACAGCAGTGGCCAGATTGAGTTCCAGTTGAGTTTTGCCTTTCTAATTTTCTCTTTACATGACCTAACAACATCTTTGTACTCTTCTTGTGTTGCCTGCCCCTTCTTAGAAAGGTTATAAACCCTCTTTGTCCATGAGTTCCTGCAAAAGCTCTCTGTTCAGCCAGGCCAGGCTTCCTCTCCGATGGCTCATTTTTCAGCACATAGAGACAGCCTGTTTCTCTGCCTTTAAGATTTCCTTATTGAAGTGTGTCCAGGACCCCTCTGTTTAGTAAGGATGATAGTGGTGCTCTGATTCTAAAATTATATCATACTGAATATATGTAACTGTGTGTGCATGTCTACAAATGATAGTACACTGAAATGACACATATTTCCATGGTACATCCGATGAAAATTAGCAACAGTTGTAAGCACAGGGCACCTCCAGCCTAACACTGACAGCCTTGTGGGTTTGTATGAGGATCGGGAGCACCCTCACAACAGCCTTTTCCATTTCCAGCAGTGAAACCAGCCCCACAAACATCACTAGCTCAAACATGTGCTAGCACAAATCTATTTTGAACACGTTGGTGCATTTCATATTATGGGGGTTTATCCCAGAGTTTCAAATTTTTTAATAATTCCTTACTCTTCTACTTCTTTATGTTCTGACCATTCTCACTTTTTCTTTTTGCTCACACCATGAGAAGGAAGGGCCTTTCTATTTCACATTATGGATTTTTCACACACACAGATCGAAATGCTGCTTTTACTTTCAAAAGCTGAATTGATTCATATAATAGGCGTGGTGCTTTAATGACAGGAAAGGAGTGCAGAGGTAAAGATATCTGATTAAAGAAACATGAAACTGTGGAGTGCTAAAACAGAAGGTCCAGAAGTAGTAAGATGAAGTCATGAATTTCAGGCACCCCTGAATAAAGTGTCTTTCATCGAAGATACCTGGCAATCCAAGGGGCTTCGCAGCATAGTCAAAACTGAGATGGATGATATCAAAGATAGGTTGTGTGGAGGAGTTAGGGTGATGTGGATGAGAACCACCATGTTGCAAAGGGAAAAGATCATTCAGTTGTACTGGACCATTCAAAAAGAAGACAACTGGGGGGTTAGGGGGATGGAAGAGGCTGGGGGGGACATATGGAGAGAGGGATATACAAAATATTATTTGTGGGCTGCATGGGCTTCTTTTATTATTAAACAGTTCCTAAACTTCCAAAAATGAAGGCCTTTGATTTTATTATTGCAAATGTCTCATTCACTGGCCATGGTATCCACCCTTAATGTCTCTCATGCTTAGCATCTTGGCCTCCTCAATACCCACAACAAGGAGAAATTGCTGTAGAGCAATGCAAGACTGTCCTTTTCTATGTCTCTGCAGCACCCGGCACAGTGAGAGGCCTTTTTCAAATGCTGCCACTCAGATGATAATGAGTGTGAGACCTGGCAGTTCAGCACAATTTGTTCAAGGTCTTTATATATCAGTCCTGGTGCTTGTTTAGAAACAAGGAAAAATTTATAAGAAAACTGCTGAAGAATGTGTCAGTCTCAGAGGTGTATTTCCTGAGAAATGAGTGTTTGCACAACAGTGCATGTTTGCTTTCAGGGAATAGCTTGTCCTCAGCAGCTGGAGAAAGATTCCTTAGAAACTTCTTTCACTCATCTTTCATTGCCCTCATGTCTATTCTCCATATAGTCAAATAACTTAAACTTCTGCAACAACGAAGTTCAGATTCAAAACGAGTTCTGGCAGCTCAGAAATCCCAAACACATTTCCCTCTCATGGGATCCATTCCCACTGCTGCAGCAATAAAAACCCTGCTTTCCAGGGGTTTGGATATCACACATCATGGTGAGCATGTGCTCTAGCATATTCACTCTCAGCTAGATCTTCTCAGGAAGAAGCACCCTGCTTATATTTAATCACTCTGCATGCTGCAGCCCCTCCACACCCCAGTCATTCCCGTGGTGCTCCTTGGGCTGCACAAAACTCTTCTGTGATGAATGAATTGGAGCTGGTATTCAAGACATGGATATCTTAGGCATGTATGGATTAACACAGTAATATAGCCTGTTCTGTTGTCTTCCCATCTACTAAATTTTAACATTAGGTCCTTTTTCTATTTTTTCTGTTTACTGAACAAATGTTTCTGCAGACCAACCCACAGTAATACAACAATCTGTTTTTTAGGAAAACTGTAGAATTCACAATTCACCACTTTGTATGCAGCATTGACACCATTATTGCCACATGGTGACTGCTTTGTATTAAATACCAGAGTTTAATCTACAACTTTTTCTTATGTTATTTTGCTTCTTGAGATTTTTTGACAACCTTTCTCGGCACCACTTGTTTTACTACCCCAACTTTGTGTGCTTGCCAAAGTTGATTGCCTCATTAGGCAGCTACCCCTTTTACTAACCTGTAAACAAGCTGTGCAACATACATTTCTGCATAGATCTGCTTCATTTGCAGCCTGTATATTGTAAATTCTGACTTTTTAGGCACTTACCATTTCCTTTATTTTATCTTGTTCTTTACCTAGGCAATGCATTTTTGCTTGTAGCCTACCAAAGCTTAGCTTCTCCAAAATCCTATAGGGAATCACAGATTTTACGGATGCAACAAAAACAGTCAAGAAGATGCCTTAGGTCCTAAGAAAACCTGGATCTTCCTCACAAACAAATTCAGTGGCTTCCAAAAATGACCCTCACGGATTAATGAAACATGACTTCCTTCCACAAAAATCACTCTTCTCTCATTTGTTGTATTCATAAATTCTGTCTCGTATTGCTCAGCATGGACATCAGAATTTCCAACCTTCATTGCCCACAACATCTCCCTCCACAGGTCTTTCAAAACATACCTTACTCTCCTTCCACCATTCCTCCATTGGGTTTGTTCTAAATGGTAGCTCTCACACCACAGTAACTGATGGGGGAGTTTCATACTTGGGCTCCTTTTGAAGTTTTGGATGAGTGGCATCATTCATGGTGACTTTTTCATTCTTTATTTAAAGAGATTGTTCTATGGGTTTATTCAGACACAGATCCTCCAGGATATCCCAAGAGAAAATGAACTGTGAACCTCAGAGAGCTCATTTTGAATGAATACAGACATGAAGAAATGTATTTCCTTTTCTGCTGTGGCGTTCTCTTCTCACCTTGACCTCTGCAACCATCTACAACTTTTACGAAGCCTGTGAAGAGCATCCTTCTCCTGATGAGTGAAGTAAAAAGATGCGCCCTTGGCATGTTGCTTCTCCAAGATTTTTGTCCTGCCTGCTCATAACTGACTAGCCAGAAGGATTTCTGTTGTCCTCATTTGGTCCCAATTGGAACTTATTTCCTCCTCCTGGTAGCATCTTTTACCCTGCTGTTTAATCCTATCAGCCTTTCTCTTTTGAACTGAGTCTTGCATATTGCTTGTGGCTAAGTAGTCACCTGCTCTGACATTTCAGCACTATATTAATTATCACTCTTCTACCAAGTTTCTGCTACAGTCTGTTCATTAGTAGTTTCATTTAAAACTATGCTTTCTGTTCCCATACATTTCTAAGATGACCAATATTTGAAAAAAATGTGTGTATATTTATATGTGTGTATGTATGTATGTACACATATACTGTGATTTAATTTCCTATTGCCCATATTCTGCTTAAATGAGAATTGAGATATTTTCAAACTTCTCATTTCCTTTTCTTTTCCATGAGCTTCTACTCTATTATTTTTCTGAGGGTGCAGTTTCTCTCACCTCACTCCTACAGATGCAACATTCCAAAGAGTATATTTGTTGTTCTTCATTGGTATTTTCTACCTTTTAATTTTCTGATTTCCTGTTTGACAGCTCAGTCCTCTTTTGTGCTGGATTAGCTGAAGACATTCCACTCCAAAAGTCAATCCTTTGAGTGTTTATGATGAAACTGAATGACTGGCCCTGAATATGCTCCTGAAAGGACTTCCAAAGATGATACTCTCTAAAGCCTTAACCTTGCATAAAGAATCTTCTTTCTAACCCAGCCCTTTTTCAACAACAACTGATTGTCTATCATGATCACCTCCTTTCCAGCAGTCCCTAAAAAGCCTGTCTAGACACAGGGAGTGATTTATTTCCTTTGCATCATCTGCCAAGCAGATTTCCATGTAGTCTTCTGCAATATCCTGAGCAGATACTTACACACATGCTATTTATATGCAGGCACTGTAATTGCCTGCAACTTGCTCTCTGTTGGGATACCTATTATGCTTTGTGCAATGCAAAATATGTGCCCTCTGTGAGGCTCATTTCTCTCCTTTTCTAGTTAGCTGGTGGTTGGATTCATGCTTTTCTCAGCTGCAGCTCACTGCCAAAGCTTCATTGGACTGCCCTGACATGTCCAAGAAATGCCATTATAAATCCCTCTTTCTCACTGAGTTTTACCAGATCAGCCTCTGGGGTAAGTGGTCAGTGCATGGAAGCACTGCATGGAAGCAGTGCACCTGCCTGCAAGCAATGACATGAGCTATGAACAGGTGCATCTCTTGTGCTGCTGTGCCTTGCAGGCTTTCCTGGAGAGGACAATGACATTTCCTTGCTACTACTGCATTAATTTATTCCTTGGTTTAGACAGGTTACTTCATCACCATGTGTGGTTGATTTCTCTGTGAGAGTCAGGACAGACTCTCTGTTACACAGCTGGCTGGGTGTTGGGATTTGTTTTGGTTACAAACACTACAAAAACCAACATACACAAACTCTGTGTGCCTCAAATCCTGTAAGTATTCTTCCAATCATAGTTTTTCAGAATGAAAGTCTTTCCTGGATCCTTAGCATGCTTAAAAGGTTCAGTTTCAATTGTCTTCTCTCCAAAAAGGTTCATCCACAGCACAACAAAGCAAATTCTGCCTTCATGAACATCATAGCTAGAGTTAAGTGCAGATAAAGACAAATAATTTGTTGGTAGGAGGTCCACTGGCCTGCTATTTCATATATAGTGTTCATAAAGATTCTGTCAGTGAAGGAAGACTGGATGATCTTGAAAGCACTAAACTGGAGAACACATTTTCCTCCTAGGATCCATTTAAAAACAAAGAGATTTGGTTATAGCCCTGGAGCTCTCTGGCAGTAACTCTGGACACCAGGCATAAAACGCTGCTCCCTAGTGGTAATCAACAACCACTGCCAGTAAGAAGGCAAGTCCCTCTGTAGAACAGGGGTTTGAAGAAGGTGTAAAGCACAGTATCTCTGAAATAACAGTAGTATTTTTCATGCTTCTCTTTTCTTGGACAGTAAACAAGTGTGGTAGGAAATAGTAGGAAAAAAAACCACTAATAAATGCTATGTTGCCAGCATCATGGTCAACATCAACTCCCCAGGCTGCCAGGACCAGAATGAATGCACTTTCCCAAATGAATAAGGTTTCCATTGTGTTCTAAAGTACCTCTTCCTTAAAATAAGCATGGTCTAGGAATCAATAAGCCCTGTTAAATGGATTAAAAATGGACCAAAAAATAGATCTCAAAAGGTAATTGTTCAAGTGGACCAGTGTGTGAATGCAGATGATATTAGTTGTATCCCTGAAGGACAGATTTCAGTCCAAGGGCTGTTCAATATTTTAATCAATAATCTGGAAGGAAACAGGAAAATCATTGCTGATAAAATTTGCAGAAGAAACAGGAATACATAGAATATTGAATGGCTAAGGAAGTGATCCTCAGGGAAATCCAGATTACTAAACTGTGTACTGCCCGTTATGCAGGCCTTTGTGTTTGGCTAATAGTAAAAAGCAGTGAGAAGCAGCCTGTGGTGAGGGAAAGGACAGTTTTGGAAAGCAGTGCCTCTGGCAGGCTTACTTGATGTGCATTTTAAGTGAGAGGCTCCAGCTATAAGGGTTAACACAGTCCTTCTGTACAGGGGCTGTGAACAAGGAGCAGAGACAGGGAGCTACAGAGTGTTGGCTTCAGCTGGGGTGACACCATCGCTACCCCACAGTGTTCAGCTTGGTGTCACTGGAGACACTGCAGAGGATGCTGGAGGAGGTGGAGAGATAAAATAGGACAGCAAAGGGCTCAGAATACAGATATATAAGTGGTGCAAGGTCTGAAAATGCTGCCTTGAATAACAGCTTCAAGCACCTTGGTTTATTTAGAGAGAGAAGAATGGGATATTGATCACTTTAAAAGCAGTTTTCATCCTGTGGTTACTGATGCACTGACAAGGGACTATCCAAGAGAACTAAGTACAACTGGCAGTTCAAAATTTGCTTGGCTGAAATCAGCTTTAGTATGGGGAAACGCTCAGGAATATGTAAATGTAAAAACCTTGAAAAGAGGAGTTTGCAAATAACAAAACAATAGGAAGGTAAGAGGGAAAAATCCTTCTAAATCCAGGAGCTGCAAAGACAGAAGAGGATGGAAATGACTGGCAGGTAGAGTAATTGCTGGAGTGGTGGATCATTGTTTTATTGAAAGCTACCTATCTTCCTGCAGAGTGAGGTATGCTAACTTACCAGCTACGCATGGCTTGCAGCGGATCAAATGAAGATGGGGGCAAAACAGGGCAAGTAACAGGCACAGCATCTCCCTGACTGAGAATTAAAATGTTTCTGGGGCCTGTGCTCTGTGGACTTGCAGAAAGGTCACATTGAGGAAATTTATTTCAGGTACTACTTTCACTTGACACTAGCAGCTACCACAGATGAGCTACTTTCCATAGAAAAATTTCATTTTTGGGAGGCAAATTCAGAAACAGAGTGCAAAGGCAGTTCTGATTCCCTGAGAAGTTCTGATGTGTGAAAGTGCATGCATGAAAGGTTTTACAGTAATTATTGAAGTGCAAGGTCTATTCCTAATATCAGTAAAAGTCTGAACAGAAGAATTCTTAGCACCCAAAGCTTCTCAACTCAATTTGGTTCCCTGACAAGTATCCTGATCTCAATGTACCAGATGGCACAGGCTCCTAGAGGGATAGAGCTGTGCGGATGCGATGAAGATAGCTGCAGGTTTCAATTTCAGTCCCAGACTAATTTTCTCTAGTCACTGATGCAAAATATTGATTTCAAGGCAGATTTAAAAGTGCTACTAATCCACAGGGGAATGACAGTATATATTTAAATCCCATGCGTTGCTTAGAGAAGTCAAAGGTCTTATATGTAATTAACAGTGTGTTTTTGAATACATTTAGTTTTCAGTTCCGTACAGAACAATCTTCAAGATGAGGGATGGGAAAAGAAATAAGATAGCAAGAGTATAGGAATACAGCATTTTGAGAAATGCAATGAACTGCCCCAGACACATAGTCTCAGGTGCAAATGGTGGGTTCCCTCCTTGCTCACTCAGCTTAGTGGCTTCGGGTCCATTGCATGGGGATGTCAGTTTAGAAGGGGAGAGCTCAGTGTTACAGGGCTTTGGCAGAGTCTTGACAGTTGTGTAGTTTTCTCATTCCAACACCTTTTATGAAAGTTTTTGGGCCACTAGAAGAGCTCAGTGTAGGACTCACTGAGTCCCTCAGTGGGACCTTCCCTAGCAGTATAACTACCAATTCCCATGATCTCTTTTTGGTGCTGTTCCCTCCTGAGTTCTGTTTTCTTCCTTCATGCCCTTGCAGGCATTTGGCCAAATCTTTTACAGCAGCCAGCTCTGCTTCAGGTAGAGAAGCTCTGATCCTTGATGATATTTCAGACTCTTTCCCTCTATTTCTTGATTGCTTTTTGTTTATCTGTTGTAATATTTTGGTATTAAGTGCAAGAACTGTGTCAACACAAACCAATACCAAGTGTTTTTGGAGCAAGAAACTCCTCAACCTTGCATTGGCCCTTGAGTGTCTAAGTCTCTTAGGTGCATTGGAAACTACTTGCTAGGTTGAGCTGGTTGAAATGTTCTGACTGGACACCTGTCCATACACCTTTTGCCCTTTTGAAACAGTCCACAGGAACATGTCATTTTTAAATGAAAATTATTGAAGTATTTTATTTCTGCCAAGATGGAGCTTTTGGTGTGATGAATTTGGTACACTGGAATGGCATTATGATATGTAAAATGGCAACATTGAGGTGAAGGATTGGAGCCTTTACTGAAATGTTGCATTTTGATAAAATTATTTTTGTTAAATTTTAGAAATTAATTTTAAAGGGAGGTGCATGGGGGACAGCTTTGGAGAGAAATGATAAAAGCAAGGCTTATCAAAAAAGCATCTTATGTTTTCAAGCTCCCTGTCTTTAAATAGCTCCAGATTCTGGGCAGCCTGCTCTTCAAACACAACCTGTTATCCACCCTTCCCACATCAGCTTCAGCCATGCTCCCCACCTGTCCCACTGGGTGACCTTCCTTCCTTCCGACAAGAAACCTCTCCTTGAGACAGATGTCTTCTCAGGTCCTGCTAAGGATCTGTTCTAGATCTGCTTTTCTCGGGGAGAATTCAGGGAAGGACTCTCATGACAAACAGATACCCAGAGGAATTTGGCCCCGGGGGGAAGAGAAGGTGTGAAACTCCTGAATAGTCACTTTTCTGCTGAAAATATTGAAAGGAAAATCGAAGAGTTTGGATGGGGAACTGCAGAGGGTGCCAGGATGCAAATCCCACAGGAAATGGGTGCTGAGTGTGCATCTCCAGGATGAAACCCTTGAGACTCATCCTGCAAGGGAGAAAGCAAGCTGTGTACCCGTGGGTATTTACCTGAGCACCCTGGGAGAAGAAAGGTGGCGGAATCAAAAGGCAGACAACGATAGGGTGATGGGGAATTCCCCTTGCACAAAGACTAATTAAATTTGGGCTGCCATGCAGAGAAACAGATCTGTCAGTAAGACTTCCAAGAAGGGATTAGATGCCTTAAGTGAGTACAATCTGCATTTGTAATTACATTGCTCAGGATAACATTTCTGTGGGGTACTTAGCCTTGTTGTTTGGGGAATATACTGATCTGCAGCAGGGCCTGGGACAGGAGTTCCCTTGTGCTGAAGAGTCTTGGAACAAAAGGAACATTATACATGTTTTATTGCTTGCTCCAAAGCATTTGGTTGCCAGCTACTGCTCTAGGCAGTCCCTGGACTAGACTGACCAACAGTGTGTCTCTCTGGAGCATTTCTAATGTCCCTGCATTATATTACATTAGTGTGATAACACAGGCAATTCTGCTCTGCAAAGCCAGAGCATTAGGAAGCACTGCAGTATTAATGCAGCTTTCTGTTACCCAATCTGTTCTTGGGAAGAAATAAAAGGAAATATAACTAATCTTTGATATTACACCTGACCTGCTTGCAAGGGAGATGTATTGTCTTCTGGGAGCCCAGATCAGGGGTGTTACTGAGACAGTCCCAAGCCTAGTTAAACCCACCAATTATTACCAACTATTAGTGTGCCTTGTGAGTGCCAGTGACATATATATGGTCAGCAGCAGTCTGGGAAGCATTAAGAGGTACTACAGAGGCCTGGGTACAATGGGGACCGCCCCATGGATAAAGAAAACTGCCTGTATGGCCACACACACAGAGTTGTGGTTAACAGCTCATTATCCACCTGAAAACCAATGACCAGTGGTGTCCTTCTGGGGTCAGTGCTGGGGCCAATACTGTTCAACACCTCTGTCAGTGACATGGACAGTGGGACCAAGGGCACCCTCAGCAAGTTTGGCACCAACACCAAGCTCTGTGGGGCAGTCAACACTCTGGGGGGAAGTGATGCCATCCAGAAGGACCTGCGCAGGCCTGAGAGGTGGTGGGTCTGTGCAAACCCCATGAAGTTCAACGAGGCCAAGTGCAAGGTCCTGTACCTGGGTTGTGGCAATTCCAGACACAGCTACAAGCTGGGTGGAGAAGTGATTGCAAGCAGCCCTGAGGAGAAGGACTTGGGGGTGATGGTTGACAAAAAACTCAACACGACCCAGCCATGGGCACTCCCAGCCCGGAAAGCCAAATGTGTCCTGGGCTGCATCCAAAGCAGCGGGGGCAGCAGGGGATGGAGGGGATTCTGCCCCTCTGCTCTGCTCTGGTGAGAGCCCACCTGGAACCCTGCATCCAGCTCTGGGGTCCCAGCACAGGAAGGACCTGTTAGAGCAAGTCCAGAAGAGAGCCACAACATTGATAAGAGGACAGGACCACCTCCCTGTGAAGACAGACTGAGGAAGTTGGGCATGTTCATCCTGGGGAAGACAAGGCAGTATGGAGACCTCACAGCAACCTCTGAGTATCTGGAGGGTCCTACAAGGATGTCAGAGAAGGACACTTTGTCAGAAATTGTAGTGATAGGACAGGGAGTAATGGGTACAAAATTAAAGAGGGGAAATTTAGGTCAGATATTGGGAAGAAATTCTTTACTGTGAAGGTGGTGAGACACTGGACCAGGTTGACCAGAGAGGTTGTGGATGCCTCTCCCCACTTCCCCCCACCAGAAATGTTCAAGGTCAGTGGATAAAGTGTTGAGCAACCTGGTCTACGAAAAGGTGTCCCTGTCCATAGCAGGGGTGTTGGCACTAGGTGGTATTTAAGGTCCATTCCAATCCAGGCCATGATTACCAAAAAAACAACAAACATGACACATAGACAAACCTCTGAGTAATGTGAGGCTGTTGGGTACCAATTTATCACTGCTTGTGCTGAGCAGTATGTCTTTCTGGCATGACATTGGAGCTTAAATGATTACAAAGCAACAATGGTTTCTCTCTTTCAACTGTGGAAGAAAATAGCAACTTCAAATAGAAATTAAAGCCTTCAAACACTGTGAAGACATAAACAGCTCTTACAGGCCACCCACTCTGTAACTCATGACTGACGGGAAAGGTAAATGGAAATGTTTAATCCCAGAAGAGTGACAGAAATAACATTTGGGATTAAACTACAAACTTTTCAGAAGCATGGAGTGAGTCACAGGAGAAATCCTAGAGAAGATCAAGGGGTAAAGATTTTATATTGTCTGAACTCCTGCACCGGGAAACACAAGATTTCATTGCCTGAATGAACAATGACACTTAGGTTTGTCTATCTGGGATAAGGAAGACAAATGCAGAAATTTACAGCATATGCATTTGGTACCTCTGGTGATTATACAGTTTATGATGGTGTTCCTTCAAAGTTACATATGCATTTGTAAGCAGAATCCTGTCAACAATCCCATTAATCCCAGTGCAATTACTTCTGATTAAAATATTAAACACAGATGTAAGTCTTTTGGAACTCTTCAACATTAATTCCTGAAGAAGTAAATGGCCAGTATTAAGGAAATGGGTTCTTTTCTTTTGTGTGTTCCTAATATTTTTTCTGTGGTCTGAGTTCCAATCACCCCAAAAGTCAGGTATGAACTGTTTGATGGCTACCAAATCAAGACACTGCTCTGAGAAATGGACAGGTCTTGTGACATATGGGAGGTTGGAAGACCTTGGAATGGAGTACATCTGCACCATGGTTAAGGGCTCTTGGTTTTTTACTCAGAGACATTTAAAAACCTTCAACCATCTCCAAACAGATTGTAAGATGTTTCCCAGGGCCATTGAAATCCAAACATTCAGAGAGGAGAGGTTTTGTCATGCTTGTTACTTTTGTAGGATCCTGCCATCAGTTTGCCTAGTTAAGTGAGATACATTTCAGGATAGGAGAATTTTCTCCCACCTGAGGAGAAAATTCTAAGAGAGCATGTGTTAATAACTTATATTCACAGATGTTTAAAACCCCATTACTTATTTTTAGAAAAGACTATTACTGACACTGACATGATACTTACCTCTTAAAGAGTTTAGTACTTTTGGTTTCTTTCTTAGAGGGTCTGGACCTAGTGACACCTTTGGCTGAAATCTTTGTTTGCTGTGTGAGAACTTCAACAGCTCAAGACGTGTCCTAAGGGCACCAGAGATGGTGTAGAGGACTGAAATATTTGGAAACAGATATGCACATGTAATGAAAAGTTCATGTGTTCGCTGAGTGTGCCCCACTGCTCACAACTGGGATAACCATTGTTCTGGTCTCTGCTCAGGTCTCAGGGTGGTCGTGCCAGCCAAATGGTCAAGAAAACGAATGGGACACAAAGTCAGCTGATGATAGAGGATATCTGTGTAAGAAACAGTAAAGTGTTGGGGATACTGCATCAAATGAGTGGTGCAGAAGGCTTCAGCAGGAGGGTTAGGCTTTAGCTATGGAACATGAAGCCATGAGAATGAGGGCTCCATAACTACAGAGAGTGGTCCATGGTCCAGTTACTGCCAACTGTAATAGCAGTAATTCTCCTCACAGAGCTGCTTGTTTATCTCTGATAGGGCATATGTCCGACCTGGGAGAAGACTCCAGGGGCTGGAGTCCCTGGCATGTTTCATGCCCTTTATTGCTGCTCTGGATGAGTAAAGCAGCATACATGCTCTCTCATCAGACAAGTCACTTGAAGTCTTCTTTCAGCCCCTGAGGTAGCAACAAAGCAGATGGATATTCCTGGTAAACTTGGCCAATGATTTCTGAAATCACAGTCTGAAATCTTTGCAAGCAAACATGTATGTAAGTATACAACTTCACATTTACAGAGTAGCACATCCAGTGCTTGTTCCCTCTGGCTCTTGTGATGGTTTTGACTTACAAAAACCTCAGTCTACCATCAATAGGGTCATCCATTGTCTCCTGACCTTTACATGCTGGTTTCCAAGTCGGCTGTCTTACTTTCATACTGTCTTACTTTCCTCTTCTGCCACAATGACAGGACTTCTTCTCCCAGCTGTTAAAACCTTCCCTCCAGCATGATCTTCTTGCCAGGCATTTCCCTTATGAGATGTGGCTGAGTCATCCAGGGGTCAACTGCTCTGACATATTACTGGAAATGTGACAAGGTAGGGGAGCTCACAGCAGCTCCTCCCATTGCTTTTCAGGTCGGCTGAGCTCACCGAGGTCGATCGCTAGCTGCCTGCAGGACGAAACAGGAGGATTGTGCTGGCAATTTGGCACCCAGCACCGAACATATTGGTTTCCCAGTTGCAGGCTGTTTCCTGGAAACCAAATAATCTCTGTGGCCAGCACCATCTCCTATTATTCTTTATTAAGAATTTAGCTCAATGTTTCAAACTGGCCACAGACGCATCTCAATTAATTGGCCTCCTCGGTAGATTTGCTGCTCTGATGTAAACAATGAGGCTGCCTTGGGACAGCAGAGCTTAACGAGACCAGGCTTGCATTCCAAGAGGAAAGTGAAGAGAGGATGTATGTGCTGAATGACAGAGGGAGCTACACATAGTGCTTAAGCCTAGCAGTCATGAATGGTGTGTGCTCATCCAACTCACTGCTCACACAAGCACAAAACCACAGAAGAGCTCCAGGCTCTGGAGAATGATTGAGGGAAAACATAAATGCCTTGGAAAAGGGCTGCTCCGGCACTTGTTGCTGGATGAAGGTACCAAGCCGTGATTGCTGGGCAATGCAGATGTTTCAGCAACATCTTTTGGTGCCCCTTTTGGTGCTCATGGAATGGCACTTGCAAGGTTTTCACTACACCCTCATGGCCCTTAGGAAGGCACAGCCCTGCTGAATGCTGAGACTACTGTCTCAGGACTGTTGCTCCTTAGGTCCATGGGGCAGAGCTGGGGTTGGGATTTCCAGTTCAGGAAGAGTTTTATCTCCAAGCGTTTAATGCTGTTTGGCACCCCTTTTCTTCACCATTCATTTATGCACTCCTGGTCAAGTCCACTGAAACATCCTGCATTTGTCCCTGGGTGATAGACTTCCTTGAAACTGTCCGCTGTGTACTCATCCATTTCACCTCCTTTTCTGCACTTCTTTCCAAATCCTTCCACTGGAGCTAGTACAGAGTCACATTTCCTGAGAAGCACTGGTATGCAGCAGCCACTTTAGAAAACTCCAGCCAGACCAGGAGGGGCCAGAGAGTCCTTGGCAGCAGAGTGGTATGTTGAAGGCTAGGTTGGGCTTAGGCAGGATTTACCAGGGATGAGTAGCTATGCTCAGATTTGTCACAGGGAGATCATAGGTAGGGATGGAGACGTGCACTCAAACCTGCAATCTGTGTGTGCACTTTGAGTGATTCTTCCCTAGGGTGATCTCTGGACCAGTCGCAGTTGTTCTAGCGCTGGGTGTGAACGCCTCTGTGATATACTCAGTGCTACTTCTGCAGCCCAGCCAGGACTCCTCTGCAAATTGTTTGGTTTATTTTTACTGTTAACATCACCTGAGGAATCACAACCTTTCTGTATTTCAACAGAACCAATACAGACTTCTACACAAATGGAAGTATACTTAAACTAGTCAATTGTCTAGTAATTTTTTTCTAGTCATTTGTCTTTTTAAAAACAAACAATATATACAGGAAATAAAAGCATCACTGTGTTTAGAAAGAATTAACCAAGATTAAAAATTTATCATTAGTTTTATTGTGAAACAAAATTTTATTCTTAACTACATTGAAAACAGAAAAAGGACAAAAAGACAACAAATTCTAACCATCTTTGTTTCAAAAGATTTTTAAAACATGTCTGCTTCTTAGTTGAGATCACCATAAGCTGTTTAAATCAGAAAAACACAACCATACCTTCCCTTAAATGGGAAAATATTGGAAGAAAATGGTTAGATAGAAGAAATAATTTAAAAACTAGTGCATCCTTTGTTTAGAAATATGTTTGCTGTCTCATAGGCATTTTTTGTCTGACACAGAGAAAGAAACAAGGCTTGTTAAAGATCTGAAAATACCACTATAAAGACCAAACTGCCACTTATAAGTCATTACTCAGATGTTATTTTCCTCCTAGAGATACAGCTATGTGCCTAAGTGAGCCTCATCCCAGTGTCACCATGAAAAACACAGTCACCTCCCTCTTGACACTGTTCCCTGCTCGTTCAGCACTCACTACTCAGCAGATCCCAGAGTTGTGTGATTTACAAATTGTGCTGCAATCTCAGAGGCGGTGTGACCAGCTGCAAACTGCTGCATTTACAGCAGTTTTGCATATGAATGGCTAGGAAACCACGTGCTTTCAGCAGTGAAAGTGGCTGACCAGGGAAAACCATTCTTCAGAGTGAGATGTGCCACAGGCACATAAAAGCTATGGGCTGATGCAGAGGTAATTGGATGAAGCCCTACAGCCTGTGTGCTTTACCGGATGTCGTCCTAAATGAGATAATGGTCCCTACTGACCCTTAAATCTATGAAATGCTGACTCCTGGACTGCTTGATTATGGACTTTTCTGGTAGAAATTTCTCCTGTTTGCTTTTCAGACTGGACCACAACATAGGATGCAGACATTTTCACACAGAAGTAACTGCAACTGGGGCATCCTTCCAAAAGTTCATAGAAAGTCTCTGATCTTCTCAAATACTTCTGCTTCTTTTTATGGTTAAAAACTACTTTTGTTTGGGGGGAATTGGTTCCCTAGAGGTAACTTGCAGATCCTTTTTCAGTTTCTGGATATTGGATGTCTGCTGTGATTTTTTTGTGAAGGGTTGACAGGAACTAATTTTTTTGCCAGTGAAGGAGGGTGTCAGTGTTGTGAGAGCAAAGACACCTCTCTATAAAATGCAAGGGCTTAGACATGTGGCTGGCACACACCAGCTGATCCGCAGCAAATGTACCATGTTCACTGCTATCTCATGCATTTTCCTCACCTACTCTTTTTGTTGGCATCAAAGCCACTCCCTGACAGAAATTCAGTGTTCAGACCTGCTCACCTGCTTGCTGAAGTGAGAATGAGGCAACTATTGGCTAGAACATGCTGGAAAAGCTACAAGCAGTGGTGTCCTATATAACCCAGAATTGCCCTCACGCAGGAAACATCAAATGAGAGAAAAAAATCACAGTCAAATTAGAAAACGTGAGTCCACTGAAACATCCAAAAGCTGTTTTACCAGGGAGGTTGATTTTGGAAAAACAAAGCATAAAATTAAATCAGACTTTTAGCTTCAGTCTCTTTGTTCATTTAATCAAAATCAATAGTATCATGATACAAGGTGTTCAACACATCAGCTTTTTGGCTCCAGAGTGATCCTGGCACAACTAGTAACTATAAAGGGCAGAATCATGAAATTAGGAAGGGTAAACTCTTGAACTGAGACCATAAATTTATAGTATAGGAAATAATGTCCTCTCACTCCCTTTTGGAATAAAAAACTAGCCATCTATTAATATGTTACTTCATCTCTAAATTTTATAGGATTCTGTAAAGTAAGTTAATTAATGTAAAGGCATGTTTTATGAAGAGGGAAGATGCAATATGTCCTCAAAAATATTCCTCTTCATGATAGAGGCATAGAATAATGGAAGGATTGCAAAGTACCTTAAAGATCATATAGCTCCAACCCCTTGTCATGGGCAGGGACACCTTCCGCCAGACCGAGTTTCTCAGGGTCCCATCCAACCTAGTCTTGAACACTTCCAGGGATGGAGCATGCACAACCACTATGGAAAACCCATTCTAGTGCCTGAGCACCCTCTGAGTAAAGAATTTCTTCCTTACATCTAATCTAAATTACCCTCTTGTAGGTAAAAACCATTGCCCCTTGCCCTGTCTCTACATGCTCTTAGTCTTTATTCCTCCTTTCTATGAGCCCCCTTAAAGCTCTGGCAGGCTGCAATGAGGTCTCCTTGGAGCCTTCTCCAGGCTGAGCTATCCTGGTTCTCTCAGCCTGTCTCCACAGGAGAGATACTCCAGCTCTACAGCCATCTTTGTGGCTTCCTCTGGCCTCATTCCAACAGGCCCATGTCTCTCCTGTGCTAAGGACCTCAGACCTGGACAGAGCCCTCCAGGTGGGGTCTCACAAGGGCAAATAGAGGCAGAAAATCACATCCCTCTACCTGCTGGCCACTTTTGATGAATCAAGGATGCAGCTGGCTTTCTATGCATGGCTCATGTCCAGCCTTTCATGCATGCTGAAAGTGCATGGCTCATTTGCAACATTTCATCCTTAAGAGCCCCCAAGCGCTTCTCAGCAGAGTTGCTCTCAATGACTTCTTCCAGTTTTCACTCCTGTCTGGGATTGCTGACCCAGGTGCATCACCTGGCACTTGGACTTGTTGAACTTCATGAAGTTCATAGGCCCAGTTCTCAAGTTCTCCAGGTCCCCCTGGATGGCATCCCATCCTTCTGTTGTGTCAGCTGCACTGCTCAGCTTTGTGTCATCTCCAAACCTGCTGGGGCTGCACTCAAGCCCACTGTCTGTGCCACTGATGAGGATATTGAAGGGCACTGGTCCCAGGAGAGAGCCCTGATGGACATCACTTGTCACCAGCTTCCATCTGGACATAGAGCCACAACTCTCTGGCTGTATCCATCCAGCCAATTCCTTGTCCACTGGCTAGTCCATCTAGTAAATCCATGTCTCTCCAGTTTGGACATCAGGATGTGATGGGGACTGTATCAAAATCCTTACAGAAGTCTAGGTAGGTAATATCTGTTAGTCTTTCCCTGTTGATCATTGCCATCACTCCAGAGGTCACCAGATTGATCAGGCATGCTTTGCCCTTGGTAAAGCTGTGCTGGCTGCCTTGAATCACCCCATTGTCTCTCATGTCCCATAGCACACATTCTAGGAGGATCTCCTCCGTGATCTTCCCAGGCACAGAGGTGAGGCTTTCCAGTCTGTAGTTCACCTTTTTCCTATTCTTTCCTTTTCTCCCTTTCTAAAACTGGGAGCAACAATTCCATTTTTTCCAGTCTTCAGGAACTTCTCCTTGACCGCCAAGAGTTTTCAAATATGATGGAGAGTGGCTTGGCAGCAATGTGAGCCAGTTCCCCCAGAACCCTGTGCTGTATCTCATCAGGTCCCATAGACTGGTGGCTATTTAGCTTCATCAAGTGATCCTACACCTGCATTTTGCTTACAGTGAAATGGACTTCACTCCCCCATACCAACCCATGGGTTGGGGGACTTGAAAGAAAGTGGGAAACCTGACTGCCAGTGAAGACTCAGGAAAATAACCCAATCCAGTAATGCCTGCTCTGTATCAGTTATTACCAGTACATCCTTCTTGAGTATCAGAGGAGTACACTCTCCTTGGCACCCACGGGTTTTCAGACAAGGTTTCTCTTCGTCCCTCACAGTCTGGGGCTGAGAATGGTGCCAGTACAAACCGTGAACCTGGGGATAGAGATAGAATGTCTTCTCTTGAATCTTTTCTGTTCACTCTGATTTTTGCAAATTCATCACAAGACTGGACCAACATACAGGTTCTAGATAAATGAGATAGATTTCTTGAAATGCTGGCATACCTACCAGACTAAATAATTTTTCTCTGGGGGGACTCAGGGTTTAAAGTCTCTCTTGTGAGGGTATGCAATGCTTGTGTGTCACTGAGATGTTCCTCATCTGCCAACTGGGATCCCACACTTATACAGGAAGGAAGGACAGAGACAAAACCACACCAAGACATACTCTCTCCTAACTTGCATTGCCCAGGTCAGTGCTAGGCCTTCTCAGAGGTGAGGAAAATGATAGGATAGCTTTTCTGTACGCTGATAATTAGAAACAGAGACAAATGCTTAGGAAGTGCCATAGATATTATGACTATTGTGCATCTTCTTTAATATTCTCTACCTCTACTACAGCACATAGTATGTATCTCACAGGCCTTTCTATTTACTGTAGCTGTGTAACACACTGAGGGGTTCAATCATTTTGCCTTAATCTCTTTTCCTAGTTATGATGTTTGCTGAATGTAGCAGTTATTCCCTAGATTGTCTCCTTGAATTCAGCCTCATTATTTTATCATTTTGACAATGAACTGCATTTCCCATCTGCTGGCTCCAATTCTCAATATAATCCAAATCCCTTGGAATCTGGTTTCACTGTTCCTTGCTATTTGTTCATCCTCTGCATCATCTGTAAACTCTGAGCTCTCAGAGCTTTGAGCTCTCTGAGTCAGACTGTGCTCTCCATCTTTTAACTAGGGTAAATCTGGATCTTCTCCACTAAGGTCTGTGGAATTACTCCAGAGTGAGCAAACGGAAACTAGAGCTGGATATTGCTCAGGTTTTCAACACCCTCATCCAAGTAATTTTATATTTATATAGAGACACATGTTATGAACAACAGATGTCCTAAAGCTGACCTTGAGGACATTTTTCATCTGTTCTGTTCCTATGCCATTTTTCTAGTCGATACCCATTTTTCCTCAGTCCTGGGTGTTTGTTTGAAGTTAATTCAACATCAATAAACGTGTTCTTACTGTTACGAATGAAGTTTTGGCAAAGTGAATATAGTGTCAGGTTGTATTTACACTCTTTTTTCCCCTTGAATTTCCTTCATTTTTTAATTCCTTTCTCTCAATATTTTTTTTTTTGTTACTACAGCAAAAAAGGGTTACTGTGTAGCAGACCACTAGACATGCTCAGGGACAGTAGGTTTACTGCGCTCCTTGGAATAAATAATAAAAAACTTGCAAAGTGCCTGAATGCATGGAGTTTGATACTCCAGACCAACGTGAAGGACAAACCTAGCAGAACTGCTGACCTGTCACATAACTCTGCAATTTAGTTTTATGAAATCCCTTCCCTTTCCCACACCTCTGGAGCACCAGTGTGCAGCAGAAAGAAAAATACATTTGTCTCCATGACTTTTTCTCTTCTATTTTATTTTTCCCATGCTGGTGAATCTTACTGCCAGCCACAATTACAATTTTCAGCATGAAGTCCCAAGGGCAGGCCAGACCAGACCACATGGGAATAGTATGAAGGCAGATGAAATCTTTTATCAGGACATTTGTGCCAAAAATTGCCACACACCTTGAAGGTGTTACATCTCAACCAGATGATTTTCTTGCTTATACCTGTTGTCAAACTACCCTATTCCTCACAGTTTGATGCTTTGCATTTTAGCCCCTGATTTCTGTCACAGGAGCAGGAGAGACATAACATCAAGCTTTCCTCCTGCTTACAGCACCTAGTGTTGTCTGACCTGTGGAAACAGGAGTAATGTGATCCTGTAAGTAGAGACTGTTTCATAATGCACACACACAAGGGAGTTCAAGTGTTTTTGGCATTACCTAACTCCCAAGTNCCTAGGTTTTTAAGACAAGAAGATACAAATAGTGCCACGTGCAAATAAAACAGCCCACCCACGTGATCCATCAGGATGTGAAATATAAGAATCAGCAGACATTGCTGGTGATTGGGTTAAAGGTCTAAGGTCACCAGCTAGCTGCTCTATTGGACGGTTTGGCTTTGCAGACAGGCCTTGAAGAAGAGAGGCACCACACTGAATCATAAATAAAACAATGTGGGAGAAGAAGTGTGGGTTTTATGCATGCTTAAATATACAGGTTTAGGAGACCTGGCTTGAAAGTGAGCCTGAGAAATCACAAGTGACATCTCTCCCTGCATCTTGCTTTGTCTGGATCACCAGTGATCCTATTCCTCCATTGTGGTAAAAGATGTGAGTGGGCTCTTGACTTCTAGTTTAGATGCTGATTCCTCATTCCCTACAAATAATGTGGTGAGAAATACAGGAAGAGCACATCTCACAGGGAGATTAAGTGTGCAATAATCTGAGTACCAAGTAAAGCATCTTGTCTGAAGACAGAAGTTACTTAGAATCAAAAAGGAGAAAAAAATTGTCTATTTCTGTGTCCCACAGAACAACACAGAGAAGGATCAGAGTAGCATGAAAAGCTGATGAGTAAAGAGCCACAGAGGAACATGAATGTTTTCTCAGCTTCAGGATGAATTTCCTACCGATCTGCAGACAAAAGTTACTGGAGATCTTCAAAGTAATTGTAGCTGGTTTAATGATGATAAAAGGCTCTTCAGAGTGAAATAGAAAGTGTTTTCTTGAGGCTTTGCAATCTCTGCCTGGCCTTCCCATATTCCAAAAATATTTTTCAGTAAGGGCTTATACCCTTATTGAAAGCAGCCAAGACTGTGACTCTTACTTCTGCACCACACCTCAGGAGAGTAGAAATAAACAGACACCTTGTCACTTCTTCAAATGACAAGAAGCAGCTGATTGCACTGCTAGTAGGTTGGATCTCAGGCTAGCCTAGCTCTCAGGCTTCATTGTGCAAGTGCCAGTGGTGAGGAAAAGAGCAACAAAAGCATTGTCCCTGTAACTCTCCTGGTGTGAAGCAATTCTTCCAGTACCTGGGCATCTCACCTCCCACAAGGTCAAGCTCTCATGATGTGCAGAGCTGCTCTGCTATCAGTAAATGCAATGAAATTTCAGTGTTATCTTCTTTGGTCTATGGCAATCCACTGAATGTAAATAACTGACAGTTTGTGTGCCTGGATTTCAAACAATGGTTCTGCAATGTCATCTGACACCCGTGAAATCTACATACCATGTGCTGGAGAGGAAGGTGCATGGGGCGCAGTGATAATGGGGCTCCAATGCATTTTATGCCACTGGAAGGGAAGGATACAGCATGTTTTGCCCCTGTCTGGCTTTATCTGTACTCCTTTTCCTCCTGTTCCCTTTCCATTTGTTTTCATAGGATGAAGTATCTCCAGTGTGCAAAGATGCTGAAATGGTAGGTGCAACTCCAAGCCCTGAACTCACATGGTCTTTCTCCAAAACCAGAGCTCAGAAATAGGTTGCTGTGACCTGCCTTGTGCAGCTCCTCCTTACAGGCAGAGCATCCTCCCCACTTTCCCCAGGCTGGGCAACTGAGTTCTGCTGCGGCCCTTATCAGCCCTGCGCTCTGAGCCATGGCATGTGCAGAGTACCAGCAGAAAAAAACATTCAGAATATGTTTTCTAAGTGATTGCTGCTGAGGAGAAATTTAGTGAGGCAGGGAGCTGTCATGGTCCATTGAGCAGCCGCATGGAGCCACCTCAGACACAAGGCAAAGCTGGAGGACAAAACCAGGTGACACCTTGTTCATGCACCTGGAATTGTCTCCCCTGCCAAAAAAGCCTCCTCTGAACTTCAGAAGAATGTACCTGGGTTGCTAATAAAACTGTCACCTCTGACTTCAGTAAGTTTGCTTACTGCTTTAATCCAAACATGAAAACAATTTTTTTATGGCAGCTGCAAAGCACCATAAGCAGCAGATATGTGAGGGCAGAGCTTCTGCTGTAGCAAAGTGTGCCATGAAGCACGTGTCAGGGAGAGTGGGACTCCTCACAAAGTCAGGCAACAAGGAAACCAGAGGTGCCATGTGTGTTTGAAGTTAAAGAGAAGTGATAACTCAACACAGAAACTGGGGACAATCAGTGGAAAGCTGCAACAAGGGCACTCAAGTGCAGCATTGGCTAGCTGCTGTGGAGAGTGCTTTTTAATTTGTAATTTTCCCTTCAGTTCCAGCAGCTAACTCTCTAATGGAAGCTCGGAGATATTTTTTCAGCATTAATCAGTACATACCAAAATTTCCCTGCCGTGTTGCCTTTTCAGGTTCACATGTTACAAGTTCCACTGCTGTGCAGTCATTTTTAAAGGACTTACAACAGTGGCTACCGTGGAATATACTGAAAAATTACTAGTAGCAGCTTAATTGAATTATTGACAACCTTCCTCTTCATCTCATAAATTTGTCACCAGAGTAATCCAGCATTGCCACAATCTTCATGAAGGATGCTATGCAAATTGTAATCCTGAACATAAATTTGCAGAGAGCATGCCTGTGTACCTTATGGACCTAAGAGCAGGAAGAAGTCATGGTTTGATGAAAGCAGCTCAAAATCATACCTTTCTCAGGTTCATATGCAGATACTGCATTAATTCTCACAAGTATCTGTAGTTGGATATCTAAAAATATGAGAGATGCACTAATGTGGCTAAAGCCAGCATAAGGTTATTGTAGTACAGAAGAAAACTTAGGGAAAAAACCAGAATAATTTATGTCTGTTTCAATCCCACATGGTATGGCTTCTCTCACTGCTGTTTGATTTAGAGCCTGTTGAGTTGCCCATTGAGAAAACTAACCTTTAACTCCTTCTATAATAGCTATTCTGGGCTCTTACGTTCCCAGCAGCAAAATTTATTTCCCACTCTCAGGCCAAAGAAAATTGTTCCAAAGAATGTGGCTGAGACATGCTGATGTCTGCATTCTCTGTATGTGCACACATGCATACATCTGCATGCATGTGTATGCATGCTCTTTGCTAAGAACACGTCTTTCATAGCATGACACCGATGCTAAAATCTTAAATTAATGCCACCATTTACCTCAACAACATTCCTCTGAATTTATTCCCTTCTAAAAGGAGCAGAATGTCACCCACTGCCTTGACTGATTAGAAGTGTCATTGATCCTGATGTCATACCTAGACTGTATTCACAGTCCCTGAGCTACACGAATTCATCCCACATAATTTTCAGATTGAGAGGTTTTTGTTAATTTAATTAAAGTTAGTTTTCTTAAATTTGCTGGAGAGTGAGTTTTTGGGTTGGATTTTTTTAATCTGTATGTGTACTTTTAAAAGATATTTAAAGTCAGACTGTGACTGGTAAAATTGATTTTCATAAAACAATCTATTATATCTACATATTCTACCATAAAAATTTGTCTACATTTTGATTGAAACTGTTTTTAAGAAACACAAGTTCTGTTCCACCACATGGAACTTTTAAACATCACATTAAACTTCTTATGTTTATCTGTCAAAATCCTGTCTTATTCTGTTCTTTTTTTTAAAATTGCTTTTATGAATAAAGGAGACAGTTTATATGTATAGTTATGTATGTGCACAGTATTTCCTGGGAAAATGCCCTTGCAAATGCATTCATCTAAAAAGGAGTTTCTTTTCTGCCTTAGGAACTTAATTCTTCACAGCAAAACTGCATGCCTACATTGAGTTATCCAAGAATAGTTCCCGTTCTTTAGATCCTCACTGTCAAGTAAAAAGAAGTTTTACTTAAGTTCAGCATGAGCTTAAATAAAAGAAATAAAGGAAATTACTTACAAAAGCAGTGCAGCACCCTCTAGTGTGGACACACTTAGATTAGTAGATACCACAGCTTTATGAACACCTGATTAACTTGATGCTGACCCACTTGTCAGCCCAATGTGTGATTCAGACTCTGTTACCTAACTTCTGATTGGCCTTGGGTAACTCGGTTCCACTCTGTCTCTTTTTCTTCACCTGTAAAAAAACAGAGAAAAGTTACCCTTTTTAAAATGCCTTACGCTGTCCTAATGGCAAGCTTTTGTACCTAATGGTACAAAAGGTGAACTGGTATCCTAACCATAACCAAATGATGATGGCCAGATCGTCCTCTCTGCCTCCAGAAAATGTGCTGTGCAATGCCAGGGCTGGGCAAGCTCTCTTGTGTGGTGCTGCAGGTCATCTGTCAGGCAGCACCTTGGGCTTTCCAGTGTGATTTGCACCACCAAAGCCATGCTTTGTGTACTGGGATCACAGTCTTTACTGTCCGGATTTCAAAATTCATCAATAATGGACTTGCACTTCTACCTCTTGGAATGTCTGCTGCACATTGGCTCATATAGACTGGGATACCACTCTCCCACGTTAATAAATTCCATTATCTTGCTCCTTCTTTTGGGACTCAGTTAACGTACAGAACTTGCTTGGGGAAATTGAGTGAGAAAGAAGGACAGAGATTTAGTCCCTGTATGATCTTCTAATGAGGTAGACGATCTTCAAAATATCTGAGCTCATTACAGAGGCAACACTTAACTATAAAAGGGACCATGTGAGGAGCTGGTCTTTCACTTCTACTTTGTACTGCCCTTTATCATTCTCCACCATTCCTGTTGGTGATTACTGAGCATAGCTATTGCTAAAAGATGGAGATTGCATATTGCCAAAGGGAGAATTTTCGAGCAGCTTTAGGACACTGGAAATGATGGGGAGGGGTGGGAAAGAAGATTGGTGTGCAGAAGCCTTTTATTAGAGCAATCTTCTGCCTGGAATTCGTCTGGGTCTGTGCTCATCCTGCATGTGTATGTGATATGTTCATAGATGGGTCTATATTCTTTTAAAGCCATATCGCCATTCCAGTGCATAGCCAGATACATAAATCCCAGGTGGAATTAGATACAACATCTCCTTGTTGACACTGTATTGAGGGGATTGTGTTGCAGGACTGGGTCTGCAATGTAATGACCAAGAACTTGTTTGATAGAACTTGCTGTGTACAAACCACCAAATCTTGAGTGTCTCTGACTCAAGTATGAAGTGACAAAATAGTAAAGAAATTAAGGACCTGTCTAGGCTGAACAAATAATTGGAGCAGGCAAGGAAGTAAGTGCCAACACGCTCAGACAGTTCAGGTGCACTGCTGCCATCTCCACAGCTGGTTTTCCCATTGCTCAAGCACATGCAAGGAGGCCAGGTTCTGGCCAATCTCTTTCTAGGTAAGCAAGTATTTTATTATTTTGGGAGATGGTATAAACCTTTCTTCCTGTCTCCCAGTTAGATTCTTCTCTCCTTGCAGGCAGCAGTTATGTGGGTCAAAAGGCCCTTCCCTTCTCTAGTTCTTTTTAGCCCCTGTGAGAAAAAAAATATCGCCTATCAAAACTAGACTGGGGAGACAGCAGCCTTTTTTTTGTTTTCCCTCTGCAATAAGATCCAAGGCATAAAGTCAGGAGAGAAAAGCCTCTTCACCTGTGAAAGACAGGAACTGAGGCATACAATATCTCCAGTTTTTTCTTAGCACTACCTTCTGCTTTTGAGTCTGCAATAATCATACTTCAAATCAGAAACCTGTGATTTCAAAAAAAAAAGATGGGAAAAGATTTTTTCTCTATCTTGCAATCAGCAGTCTTCAAAGCCAAAATTCAGATTTTCAGCAGGATTAAGTTAACACATGCTGATCTCCAAGAGGAAGAGAGGAGAGAAAAAATTGTGAAAAGTGGTAAGATTAGAGATGTGCTGTAAGGAGACAGAACATTCCAGAGGGTCACAAACAATAGATTACTGGACTTGATGCCAGTTACATATTCCTTCTTTTATTTTAAAGTGTTTTCTTGGAGCATCAGTTTATACTGAGATCAAGTCTTTTACTGATGGGACCAGTGTTTTGAACATCTCTGCACTACTGGCAGGAAGACTTGCACAACTTCCTTATGCACAGCCACAAAAACCAGCAACGTGAAAGTGACAACCAGAGATTAGGAATATTCTTGCACCTAGTTATCCCAGCTCTCCACTATCTTTAGACTTCTTTTATTCTGTTTCAAGCAGAATTGACAGATCCTGATCCTGCAAGAATGTAACATTCCAATTATCCCTGGCCTTGCTTTGGACCAGTTCCAGAGTCAGAATAGGACCCCATGTGTGGAAAAGTGGCCAAAATGTCTTACACATGTGGCATAAGAGGATACTTTTTTGAACACACTGCAAGACTTCCCTTAATAAATTTTTAGGTGTTATTTGCTCTGTCTCCAGTATCATGCTGTCAGTATAGCTGCACATTATCTGTGGATCAGGCCTCCTGATTGGCAGCATGTCCCTTGGACATGAGCTTGCTCTTATTTCAGCTTCAACAGAACACCTTGGCAAGTCCAAGTGATTCCTAGCTAGAATTTTAGGAGGCTCTTACTGATCTGAACTATGGCTTTTTAAAGCCAAGGCCATGCATCTAATAGGATGGAAAACAGTTTTTGTTTCTAGTGGGGACAATAAAGCAGCAGTTAAATGCTGTTCTGTATGCACCCAAGAGCAGCACTGGAAAAAAAAAAAAAAAAGAAAAGCTGCAGAGAATCTGAAATTAAACCAACAAAATGCATATTGGATAGTTCGTAATTCAAATGGGTATTTTTCCTAAATGGAGCAAAGTGATTTTTTTCTGTGTTTGCTTTGTGATATGCCTAACACAGAGAGGGAAATACCAGGCAGAGATGTGTCTGTGCTTCTGTTGCCTTGTTGCACAGAACTGAACCACAGATGAGTGTAGGTGAATAAAGTCCAGCACGTGCTGTTTCTTTTGCTGATGCAAGGATAATAACCTGTGGGTTTGGTGTGTCTGTGCTTGAATAATGCTTGGGAAAGTTGTCTTACAGTCTGTGCCCATCTGCTTCTCACACAGCTGTGCCCACATCAGCCCACAGTGGGTTCCTCTGAGGAGCCTGAGAACCTCAACCAAGACTGAGAACAGTGTAGGAGCATCCCAAAGGAGGATGGAGCACAGAAACCCTGACACAGTGTTGGACATCACTCCCCTGAGGGGAAAGAATACATACTCTGATGGATGGCAAGACAAGGAAATGTCAGAAATTTCATCATCTGTGCTAGCAGGATTTTCGTCTGTGTTTCTAGCTCTGAGACACATTTTGGGGAGGACAGTGGAGGCTGACCAGATGGCACTGAGAATATGAAACATACACAAGGCAGATGCTTTCAACAGCTCTGATCCTCATTATGCTCTCTAAGCAGATCTCAGAATGATTCTATGTACTGCTGTTACTCAGAGCAAGGGCTGGGACAGTAATGCACCAGCTGCACCTCTTTTCTGAGTATTCTCCACATTTGGGTTTTCCACCATCATTTACATCTTGTATGTGCCAGATTCAGAGGGAGATTTCACAATCTTCTTATAGCTATGTGCTTACTGAACAGCACTGTGTTGGCAGTCTTAAAAAAAGAAGTGTTGTTTCCGATTGTGAGAAACTGGGAAAGTTTCTCAGAAACATCTCTTTGGAATGCTGTCAAGTCATTTCTGTACCAAAGTTTATCAAATCACCAAGACTGACAGAAAAACATGCCTCATGGTGCTCCCTCAGTGGAATAGGATGTGATATTTGTAAGCTATCTTTCACTGCCCTCCACAGTCAGATTAAACAGAAGATGCAGAATGATCAGTTGTAATTGGCATTATTGCTTTTAAAACACTTGCAGTTGCAAATCAAGATGACACTGGTCAACACAACATACCCATGGTGGAACCTAAACGAAATTTCAGGAGCAAACTTCATTTAATGCAGTACCTCTGCAATGTTCATTACACAGGAGTGATGTGGGAGACAAAGAAGATAGCACTATTAAATCACATGTGCAAGCACTAACTCATGGTGAAACCACAGAACTTGTGGGCTGTTTCCAGGGATACAGGTATGTCAAGATAGTACTGCAAAGTTTTTCATTGTGATAAATTTGTGTAGGCAAATCCTGTGTTATGGATAGGTGAACTGGTGCAGGATTCACTTCATTCTTTCACATGTCTAAAATTTCTTCTTCTTAAACTGAAAGCAAAAAAGAAAGCCAGAACAGAATAGTATCTTAAAATGACAAAATGTTCTGCTCTGTGTTCACTCTAGATTTTTCTCACCTACAATTTCATCAATATAACATCTTAGTACTCTGCAGGTAGCAATTAACCTTTACTCAACAGGCTCATTTATCACATTAGGTTTCCCAGGAAAGCAGTCCAGACACAGAAGAGTCCATTCTACTGCTCATTATCTCCTCACTCAGGCAGGGCTGAGACTTTAAAAGCATTTAAGAATTTGCTTATACTTCATTAACAGCAAGGAGAAAGTTCTGTTACACCATAAATATGTACCAGCAGCAGAAAATAACACAATATTGACAACAAGAATTTCATTACTGAATTTATCTTTATTTCTATTTAGAGCTGCATTTTATCAGTTTCATCGCCATGTCTATTTGTTCCCTCTCCTTTTCTGACCCCAGAACCAGGTTGTTTCATGGGGCTGGAGCCCCTGTGTCTCACTTGACGTATCTGTAGCCTTATGTCTAATCCAGCCAAGACATCTGATGCCTGTCTACCAGGTAGGACACCTCCAGCCTGCAATTCATCCAAAAGAGAGCTGACTAAGGGTGAGCAGACTGTGTTGGAGGTGCCTCTCTTTCCTCAACTATGCAGGCTATTTGGAGACAGCACTAAGACTGTTTGATTTATATTTTGGTTGTTGTTTTGAAGAGAGAGAGCTCTGTGCCTTGGTGAGGTTCTTCCTGCAGCACCTGTCTATGCAGTGCACTGCAGCAGTGCTACGAGATCCCTGCTGGAATTGGGGTCCCAGTGTGGCACACACCCTGCAAATAGATCTGAACCTTTCCTAGAGAGACAAATGAAGTGATTGGACAAAAGAAAAGCACATAGAGGCAAAATGGTTCCCTGAGATCATACAGCAGGTGAGTGGCAAAGTGTGGAGAAAATCAAGGCACTTCTATTCCCAAGTGAATAGCACCCCCATCAAATAGCACTCTACTTCACATTAAACGTTTTATGTTTATCTGTCCTTTGCATCAGAGAGGTTGGTCTGTCTTTCTCCAGCTGGAATGTCAACCTAGCAAAGTAAAGTCAGGTTTGACAAAATTAAATAGGGGAAAAAACACATTTCTGTCTTCTTGGGTGAAAAATAGTGTGTGGACCGCATTTTTGCCAGATCTGTGCCTGATTCAAATAGGTTTCTGAAGATTGATCAGTTAGCATGGAATATGTTTTTCCGGACATCACAATCTTTGACCGAGCTATAACAAAAGGAGAGAGAAAAAATTCTCAAGACAGTGTGCAAGAGAAAGGAGAGGATGTGTTTTCCATTAAATTATTTCAGTGGAGTCCTGGCCAAGTGAATGGTTTCTTCTTCAGTCACAAACTGGAGAGAGAATTTCTTTGGCCAGGTCATCTTTTTTGCTTGTTCTCGTGCTGAGTGCTTTCTGATGCACTTACTTTAGATTAAATTCCTTGATTCCTCTCTGTTTTTCACCTTCAGAGATATGAAGATCCTAAATTTTTTTAAAATGTCCCAGCAACATACTAAACTTGCTGCATGGTGTTTCCCAGTCTGATAAGCATTGAAGACAAGCCAGAGAAAAATGGCTGTGCATTAAAATGCCAGCCTTTGTTCCCGTGGAAAGAGACTGGCTAATGCACTGTCAGACAGAGTCTTTATACTAATGATGTCAGCTGTGAAAATTCAGTGCCCACATGCAAAAGCACTTCCTTTCCATGGGGCTATAAGAGTTCAAACTTCAGCATTTCTGCCCTGGTGTGTGACCATCTTCCTGAAAGAAGAGATGATTGCTAGGCAAAGAGCCAGACCTCCCTACATGGCAAGATATCCATGCATGTCTTCCTACACATTCTGGAGATGGGAACTTGGGATCCTGCACCCACGCAACCCCTGCCTCTTGCATACTGAGGCATCTTTGTGCTCTGCCCTTGCCTTGGTGCAGCACAGTCTACAGAACACTCCCTGCAGCTGGCAAAATAGTTGACACAGTGGCTGTTATCCCACTTCTCCAGTGTTCAGACTGGGAGAGGGGAGAAAGAACAAGGCTGTGTCTCATATTCTGAGTTCTTACTCTAACATCCCTAGCAGCAGCCATGGTGTCCCAGTGACACCTGTGCATGCAGTGACAACTACAGGGGACTATTAATTCCTGGCTTAACTCAGTTTTGGAGCACAAACTGAACAAGAACAAAGCAGTCTAGATGAAGTACTATACTTAAAGAGAAAGGTATAAAGTAGGCAATGTTTGAGGTAAGAAGACTACAATTTTGCAAGCCCCCTAAGCAGAGCTGTTGCCAAGCATTCAAACCTCACCATCACCTTACTGCTCTGTCCTTCACAGCCACAAGCCACATCTATATTTGGGGGGCAAGGTGCAGTCATCCACTGCAGCAGTGGAAAGCTGTCTGTGTGTGTGGAGCTGTCTGACTGCTGGGCACTGCTGGGGACTGGTGAGCTTGGCTGTTCTCAGCCTGGCCCTGGCAGTCTGACATGCCACAGTGGATGCTGAAGGAAATGCAAGCTAATGCCCTGAACAGCAGCAAAATGCTGCCTCATCACAGACCTTTGATCTCAACCTGTGTTTTATTCACCTCAAAGCTATTTCTGGATTAGATGTGGGCACTGAAGCCTCACTTTTTAAAATTAAACATTCTTCTCTCTCCTTTTTTTTAAGAAGAGAGACATTTAATTTCTTATATTAATTTCTCCAATAAAGCACACAGTACTTGTTGGATGATTAAAGGCTGTACTGCTCTTTGGCAGAGAGCACTGTTCTGTAATTCCAACCTATTCACATCCCTCAGCTCTCCTTTGAAAATGCCAAGATTTCCCTTCCTTGCCAAATGATGAAAGGGATCTGCCAGCTGAGAGGGGGTTTTAAAATAATTGCAAGTACAAAAATGGCAAGTAGAAAAAAACTTGTTGGGCAGAAAAACCACCTGTGACTAGTGCAGCACCATATATACCCTTGAAGAGCCCTTGCTGGTTTTGGGTCTGTTTTGACTGATTCACCTGGTGACTTCTAACATTCACCTGTGAAACAACGAAATCTCCAACTGTTTCAGTGTGGAGATTTCACACAGCTCTCAGAGCCACACAAAATAGAGCTTTCTGCAACAGTATTTGGATAAGAGAGGGGTCATAGCATTCTGGATGGTGCATGCTGAATATCTATCCTGTAAGGTTCCATAGTAGTGCTGCTCCCCTCAAGGTGGCACAGTACAGATAGCAGTCACCTCAAAGTCAAGGAGTGACAGAGGTTTCCTATGGTTTGCAGTCCCTGTCTGCAGGAAAAAAAAGCATGTCATTTGTCTTATACTTAACCTGCACAGGCTCTGGATTAACTTTGTCTACATATTATTACTCTTCGTTGCTACTTTGCTTCCCAAACCTAGCAACCTGATGACCTTCCTGGCTCCAAGCTTTCCTCTGTAAACACAGGAACAGAGCAGGATAGCATCAGAAGCCAGGCATGAAGGGCTACCTCTTCAACAGCCCTCTCAGTGGCGTGGACAAAAAAGGGTACATCTGCTGTAGACAAAATAGAAGGAGTTGCTGGGACACCTCACTCACCCTGACATAGAACACAAGGACTTTCTACTGAAAAGGGAAGATGAGAGATAGGACAGTGGAAGAAGCCCACAGAACTGTATGCCAGTGGAGGCTAGCTACCTGATCAGCCAGACCTTTCTCCAAGGGCCACACTGTGTTAACCTGGACATCCATGCCAGCAACATCCAGCCCAAATCCCTTCTCCTGCTCCAGCTTTCGAAAGGGAGGCAGAAAATAAGGGCATCTCATCAGAGTTCCCTTGTTGTGCACATGGTGAGAAGATGGACTTTCCCCACCACAACACCAGCAACAGAGTGCTCAGAGGAGGAAAAAGATGTCTCCCAAAAAATCTAAAGTAGGGATCACTACATTCCCCATCTCCCTCAGAGACTTGATCGCTTTTGACTCTCATGGCAGGTGGCAGCAGAGACCTGACCTTACCCAGGAGTAGAAACATGGTTTATCACTCACAATATCAATCCTATGCTTGGTTTATCAGCATTACAGTGCATCCAGATCATCAACCAGCTGGCTGAGGACAGCCTAAATAAGGGCATCAACAGGGTCTAAACCTGTCTTTTATAATGTAATATCTATTTTAAATAAGCTGTATTATTATACTCTCCCTGGTTTCACACCCCATTATTACTCTTGTGTACTTAAATAATATTTAACTTCCAGGGCAGTCTCAGTCATCTGCTCCAAATCTATTTACATACAAGTAAATATCAAGCAATAATACCATTGTCAACTAAAAAAAAAAAAGAATGAGAGAATGAGAGGAATATATTTGCAAACTTGGGATGACAGTCCAGAATGAACGTCAAGAATATGCCAGCTGCCATAACGGACACCACGTGGTTTTTCTTTATTTCCTCCCCCATCCCACCCTCCAAAAGGCTACATTAAAATAGACATTGTCTATCAAAGATTTTGGGTTTTTCCAGCACACTGGGATCAATACTTCCTCTCCAAATACTTGGAAAATGAGTCACTGATCAAATGTCAGCCACAATTTATTCATTGTGCAATGTTCTGATCTCAATGCAAGGCCTGCACTGTGAATATTTCTAGACTTACTAAGAGCCTAGTCTGGTATTTCTCCCTCTCTAAATTGCTTTTGTTCTTGAATGTCACCAGAGCATCTTAGTGGACATATGCAGTCAAAGCAGTTTTCTTAAGACAGTCAGTTGTTTACTAAATAATTCATCAGCTATACAAATGCCAAAAAGGGCCAGAAAATCTCCAGAATGAAACACCACTTTATGCAATCAGTGTTGCTCATACCCTTCAGTTTCTGGAGGCAAGTGGTGCTGTGCACAGACCTTGCAGAGCACAGTGTATTCAGCAGCTCACTCTGGGCTTGCAAGGCAGGCTGGAGGGATTGATTGGTGTTTGCAGCCAAGTAAATGACCTAGTTGGTGGTGGGTGAGCTGCAGACCTCCTTGCCATGGGATGGGATATCAGTTGTTAAATGCTGATGTGCTTTCCATGTCCCTGGCGGCTCTGCACAGCATCTCTTCCCCTCAACACACTGCACAGAGCTCTCACCCCACTGTCCCACCCCCATTTGTTGCTACCACAGCACAGCATTTTGAAGTTCTGAGGACAAAGAATCATTTTCTCCCCTGGGAATGGTAAAATGCAAATTTTCTGCAGATGACAAGTGCCTTGGTTCCTTATCCTTGGCCAGCCTCTTTTTTGTCAGGGAGGAAGAAGGGGAATGAGTTGTGTCAGGAAAAGAACTAATGTCCTCCCAGGCACAGAAGTGGAGACTGACTGGAAACCCTCATTGGCTGACAATACTTCCATGTTCTCTCACATTCTGGACACATCTGGAAACATCTGGTTGTCTGCTTCTGGAAAACCAAGCCATTCCTTGAGTAATGGAAAGAACAAAGCACATATTTTATTGTGATTCTTGTGTAGGTTCAGTTACACTTCACATAAGCCCTCTCCTCAGCAGGAGAGTGAGTCAAGACTTCTCTACCTCCCTCCCAGGACTGGGTAAAGTTATCATCACTGAGATCTCTCCTCCTCTTCAAACTGGGTTGTAACTTGCCAGCATACTCAAAATGTGCTGGAAGTGCTGGGACACACACATTGTACCTGTATAACATTCATTTTCTGAATAAATTGGTCTGAAAAGATCTCTCTGCTCCTAAGCAAGCAGATTGTGCCCATCTCCCTCTCTTCACCTTCATGATCATATCTGGCTGTGCAATTTTTCTTTCAGTTTGTTTAGTTTGCTACTCTGGATTCAATTTAAAGAATTAGTGTTGCTAAAATTACTGACATGGTGGTATTTGCTGTAATTTCATTAAAAGGAATGTGTAATTTTCTGTCACAAGGGATGAGGGTGTGGGAGTGAGAGAGCAAGACCACTCCAAAGATTACCAGTAATAGAAGTAAACCTGGCTTTGATTTAGCCAGCATCAGCCTGATGTATTTATAGATTTTCAATTACATATATCATAGCCTGCAATACACTTCTAATACTACTTTGGAACTTAAATCACTGCCTTAGGTTTTTTCTTTTTCTTATCTGTGTCAAATCTGAGCACTTTTGAAAAAGGGGAAAAAAAGAGAGAGAGAGACTAGGTAATGGTGTGTCCTGAAGGAGATATCAGTTTTCTGTGCTATTGAATTGCAGAGGTAACAAAGGACTGCCATTCAACCCATTAAGGAATTAAATTTGGACTGGCAGCTTGGAATGGATTTTTCTGCAGCACTCAGCATTTTCCTATACCAGGATTTCTTCTGGAACAGCTACCCCTGATGGTCCACTCTATGACAATGCTTGCTCCAGAGCAGATTAGATTAAATTAGTATACTTAGACCAGCATGAGAACGTCTCATGCACAGGGAGTGAATCACAAATCACTCTTTATGCTAATCCCATAACATTAACCAAATTAATGTCCCTTTGCAGATAAACATTTGTTCTTTGTTGGCACAGGAACATTTGAGGAAATTAATTCAAAATAACTTTGAAAAGGGATTTGTTAAATTCCTCTGAAGCCCTATGACCTCAGTTTAGTTTAATTGGGCATTAATTTGTTTAACTCAATTCTTGCCCTAAGTCAATTAAACTCAGCAGAATTGTGACCATTTCAGCTCTGAAAGAGAACGCCCACACTGCGCTCTCAGCAGTTCAATTACTGCAGTGGAAATGTACACCTTTTGTTTAATTTGGATCATTTTTCTTCAGTGTCCTGTGTTGACAAGTCCTGTGTGATGCCCCATCAAAACCAAAGTCCCCTTGACTTGTAAAGGTTGTAAGGATTGGACCTCAGGTCTTTGTCTCCTACCCTTGCTACTTGCTACCCACTGCTCCTGTACTTCCCACTTCCTCCCAGTACTGTCCCTAATACCACAGTGCATTTGGGGATGGAGTCAGTAGTCCTCTTGATTTGCATAGACATTAAACCACTCTGAGCTTACACAGGACTATACAGAAAAACGCAGTACGGTTATTTTTGCCCTCGATACACCAGCTTGTGTCATCAGCAGACCCTTTTTGCTCGGGCAGCCCTTTTGAACTGTTGAGCAGCTAATTAGGTGCTTGGCACAGGGAAGGTCTTGGTACCCTCTTCGTGCATCCATTTTTGCTATAGTTGCATGGTCAATTTTACGAGCAAACCAGTCCTAAGAAACACTGCACTGAAAGCCACAATGTTTCTGTCATCTGATAACTGGAGACACTGTCCACATATGGCAGGTCACAGAAGCAGAACCTGGATTTAGGGAGCCTCTCTGAGGCCATAACAGCACTGTAGATGGGAGCCCAAGAGTCAGTAGCAGTCAAGAGAGAATGAAAATGAGCCATATAGCATCACAAAAGGAAAAGAGAGGTTTTCCTGCCATTGCTGTGAGATATTATAAAAGTGTCTCTCTCTTAGGAATGCTGAAGAGAAGATACATTTTTGGCAAGGTACATTTCAACCCCACAAAATGCCTAGGAAGCATGGACTCGAGATAGAGAAGTGTTACAGCTGTGCTATACTTTGCCTCTGCAACTTTTTTTGGTGTCCATAAATGCACATGTTCACCCGATAAAGCTGTACCATTGTATCGGGTGTGCATGGCAAGGTTTTGCTAGTGGAGGAGCTACAGAAGCAGCTTCTGTGAGAAGATGGTAAATGCTTCCTCTCTGTTCGACAGGGCCAGTGCCAGCTGGCTCCAGGATGGAGCCACCACTGGGCAGAGCGGAGCCCATCAGCAACAGTGGTAGTGCCTCAGGGATAATGGATCTGAGAGGAAGGGAGATGGGGGAGTGAGACAACTGGGCAACAGCAATTGCAGACAGAGGGAGGAGTGAAAGAAACAACACTGCAGACATCAAGGCCAGTGGAGAAGAAGGGGCAGAAAGCAATCCAGGCACAAGACCAGACGTACTTCTGCAGCCCATAGCAAAAACCATGGTGAGGCAGCTGTACCCCTGCAGCACGTGGGGCTCCACAGTGCAGCAGAGATCACCTGCAGCCTGTGGAGGACCCTCCATGCTGGAGCAGATGGAGAAAGAGGCTGTGACCTCCCAGGAAGCCCACAGTGGAGCAAGTTTGCTGGCAGGATTTGTGACCCCATGGGGGTCCCATGCTGGAGCAATTAATGAAGAACTGCAGCCTGAGGGAAGGGCCTACATTGAAGAAGCTCATGGAAGACTGTCTCCCATGGGAGACACCCCATGCTGGAGCAGGCAGAGTGTGAGGGGTTCTTCCCCTGAGAAGGAAGGAGCAGCAGAAACAACGTGTGATGAACTGATCACAGCCACCGTTCCCTGTTCCCCTGCACCACGGGGGAGGTGTGGAAGAAGTAAAGAATTTGTGAGTAAAGCTGAGCCTGGGAAAAAGGGAGGGGTGGGGGGAAGGAGTTTTAAGATTTGGTTTTATTTCTCATTACCCTACTCTGATATGACTGGTAGTAAATTAACCTAATTTCCCCATGTCTGTTCTGCCCATGACAGTAATTGATGAATGATCTCTCCTTGTCCTTATCTTGACCCCTGAGCTTTTCATTATATTTTNTGTCCTTATCTTGCCCCCTGAGCTTTTCATTATATTTTCTCTCCCCAATCCAGTTGAGGAGGGGGATAGAGCTTCTGACAGAACAGCTTTGGTGGGTACCTGGCATCCAGCCACAATCAACCTACTACCACCCCACTGTAAAAAGCAGTTCCACAAACGTGGAGACACACAAAGCACACAAGCTACACAGAACAGCTGAGCCGTACAAGGAGTCAGCAGCTAAAATAACTCCTTTTCTATCTATTCCCAATACTGTTTTTCCTCCAGCACCTTGTGGAAGTTCGGCAGCTTGCAGTAGAACTAGGAAAACTAGAAGATAAAAGGCAGCATAGACATTTTTTTAAGAGCTTCTTATAAAATTCTCATTAATCATCCAACAATACTGCTTTTAAAAGTCATCCAGCAAAATGTCTGCCTTTTTTTGTCTCAAGATGAAAGGCAAAGAATGGTAATACTCTTTCTTCTTTCCAGAAAGGAAATGGGAGGAGGGTTGGCATAGATGTGTGCAAGAGAATGGTGGCTGGTGGAATATGTGACAGTGTCCTACAGAGGCATAAAAAAAGGCCATTTTCCTGCTGGCTGTCAAAGAGACTAACCAGACCAGCAGCTGTATGGGTAAGCGCAGACCTCAGGAGGGCAAGGTCTTTCACTAACTGGTGACACTCTTTTGCTTGCATGGCAGTTTCAAGGCTTGCTTAATTAAAGGGGAAAATATTCTAATGAATGTATAACAATGGTAACAACATCCAGACTGTACAATGCACTTTCTGCCCCGACAAGACAGAGTTTTGCACAAGCAGTTCCCACTTCAGGTTGTCCTGTAGGCACGTCCTTGCCCCTCATTTTTGCAGCTATGCACAATTACCTTTCCCCATCAGCTTGGCCATACATGGCTTTTGAACCTGATCAGCATGTACACAGCAACTGTGTCTGGCTTGTAGCTTCACTGCAAGGTGGAGGGTGCAACAGAATTGGATGGGTGCAAATCAATCGAGGATAGCACCAGGAGTCTGTGTACGAATCAGCCTGACAGACATGGATTTTAAGGAGAATAAAGGATTAAAACTGGGAGCTGCTCTTGGGTACTCGGGAAGAGGCAACCTGGATATCTACAGACCCTTGAAAGAGGTGAAATATCCTGACTCATGTTAGCTGCCACCTGCTTAGGTCTTTGGAAAATTTATCTCTGCCTGCATGTGATACTGCATGGTGTGAAGTGAGCTGGTAACATCTGAGGCAACATACTGGGAATAGCCAATCATTCATTATACCATTTCCTATCACATGTAGTTGTCCTGCCAGCCTCACCTGTGTTTCCAAGACCACTTCCCCACTCCTTCCTTGTCTCTGCTGCTTCTCCAGGATCTCAACTGTTGTTTGCTTTCCTTCTTACAATTTGGTGTTCTCATGCAACTACATATGGTTTTCCTCCTACCATAAAAGACCTTGCCACTCCCAGCACTGAGAATGTCTGAGGAGCAGGAGGCAATAAATAGCAGAGTGCAAAGGTCCCCTTTGCTTGAACTGACAGATCAGAAATTTGAGCTGAAGTGAGTTTCTGCCAGGTTTACAAGTAGGGCAATCAGCCCAAGAACAATAATTGTTTTAGATGTATATCTCCAAAGAATAACAATCCCAAATAAGGAATTACCCCTCTGACGCAGCATATAAGCCCATAAGTATTCCATAGGATCAAGTTCATTTAGATTCAAGCATTACCCCAGTTTCCTCAGTTTGACTTTATTGCAGCATTTTGCTACTGCAGATAAATTCCTTCTTCTTGATCAGTGATGACTTTCCCAAGAGCAGACTTAAAATCTCATGGAAAGTCATAAGCACACTTTGAAAATCTAGCACTTTACCAAGCTTATCCTACCAAAATACACTCACACCTTTGGTGAAAAGTCAACCTGATGGTGCTAAGTCTGAATCTTCAGGGTTTATTTTCAGCAATACACCTCAATGACTTCTCCAGCTTCTGGCAACAGGAAGTCAAGACCCCAGGACAGTAGCAACTGAAGTTCTGAATGTGATTTCTGAGTTTGGTCCTTGCAACATGTGGCCTTGAAAGAGTACACTCACACATCTCTATGTGTATCAGGGCATATCCAAGGCTCTACCATCTTGCAGGAGATCTTCTGAGGGCTCTACAAAGGGACCTGGACAGTNTCTGAGGCAGCTGGGGTTGTTTATACTGGAAAAAAAAGAGGCTCAAGGGAGACCTTATCAGTCTCTACAACTGCCTGAAGGGTGATTGTAGTCAGGTGGGGGTCGGTCTCTTCTCCCAGGCAACCACTGACAGAACAAGAGGACACAGTCTTAAGTTGCGCCAGGGGAAGTTTAGGTTAGAAATTAGGAAGAGATTCTTCACTGAAAGAGTGATTGGGCACTGGAATCATCTGCTCAAGGAGGTGGTGGAGCCACCATTCCTGGAGGTGTTTAAAAAAAGAATGGACATGGCACTCAGTGCCATGGTTTAGCTGATGAGGAGGTGTTAGACCATAGGTTGGACTTCATGATCTCAAACACCTTTTCCAACCTAATTAATTCTGTGATTCTGTGATTCCTGACTCTGGGTGTGTTCAAGACCATATCAAAAAAGGTACCCCTAAGTTATTAGCACATCAAACAAGGAGCTGTGTTCAAATCCCCTGTTTGCCTGGAGATACCTGATTATGTGACCTGCCCTGCCCAAGGAGCATATTATCCCAACACAGAATCATGAAGGTTGGAAAGGACCTCCCTGACAGAGTCCAACCTTTGACTGAACACCATGATGTCAACTAAACTGTCATACTAAGTGCTACATCCAGTTGTTTCTTGAACACTTCCAGGGATGATGATTCCTCTTCTTTGCTGGGCAGCACATTCCAAGGTTTAGCCATCCTTTCAGTGAAGAAACTCAATGAAGCTTCTGATGTCCAAACTGAACCTCTCCTGGTGCAGCTGGAGGCCCTTTCCTCTTGTCCCATCACTGTGAGAAGAGACTGACACCTACAACGCTACCACCTTTTTTAGGTAGTTGTAGAGAATGATAACTCTCCCTTTTCTCCAAGCTGAACAACCCCAGCTCCTTCAGCTATTCCTCAAATGACTTACATCATGACTTAGCATTTTTCAGGGCCATCTCAAAACCTTACATCTTCTGGCTGCCTACCTTCATGCAGTAGGTTTAAATAGTGAGTGATACAGGAAGACAGTGTTCTAACCAGTGAGAAACTGAACAGAAAATGGTATACCATGCCTAGCCTCCCTCCTTCTTACCATGCAATGTCCTCATTTCCCCAGTCATCCCTTTCCTTCTGAAGGAAAAGGCTCACCCGATTGCAGGGTGAGCTAGAATGTTCTTGCAACGGTAGCATAAGAACAGCATTTATGACTCCTCAGGAGCACTGCACCTTCCTTGAAGACTTCATGGCATCTCTTACCAACTGATTTCAGCACTCTGTATTCAAGTGTGCTGGATTTAATGAATAATAATCTTAATTACCTACCTATCCTTAGGCATCAGAGGCAGTCTGACTATAAGATATCCAAAGGAGAAATAAGTTCCCCCATTTTCCTCTCTCCTACCACTATGTAGCAGCTACTAGAATGGCCATTCTTCTGCTCTGTACAAAGAGGCAAATCTTCAGACTTCTGAAGTTATCAGCCCCAAGGAATTCTCCTGGCTTGCAGATTTCCCATTCTCACTCCAAGTGCTTCAAAAAGAGCTGCCTTGAATTTGTTTTGAACATTCACTCCACATATTTGCAATGGAAAGATTTACATACATTGCAGGTATGTATAACACAGATTATACATAATAGCTTTATCTGTAGGTAGATAGATGGATATGCCAATTAGCATTACATAGAATTATATAGATAAATATACATTTTTCAGCATCCTCTTGCCCTTGCACTGAAAGTCAATGGTTGTTTTCTGGCAAACCTCTGATTATATTTTTCTCATCTAAATTTTGTCTTCTTAGCTGAAATCTGCATCAATCTCTGATGATTAATAAAACAAAGAGGCACTACTGGAGGCTGCTGGAGGACATTTTTCTTTCCAATTCTGATAAACTTAAGTGCTGGTCATTAATTTTGGTGTCCCAGAGGAGTGCCTGGAGCCTCCAGAATAATTTCATTCCAACAACTTGCATAAAATTTTGCACTGCACTTTGGATCCAAGCCAGGTTGTCAGGATTGTTATTTATTGCAACTAGTAAAAATTATTATCAGCTGTTATAATTTGGAGACGTTCGAATGACTTTGGTGGAGCAGTGCTCATTTGGCTTGGCAGCCCAGCAAATACCCTCTAATAAGAACTAACAAAGCTGACATATCAGCTACCGTCACAGCAGTTACCACTGGATTTTTAATTACTCAGGGGAGGAAGGGCAAAAAGGAGAAGGCAGCCTTCTTACAAAGACACTGTGAGTTAACTGCCTGGCTCAAGGCACCAACGTGGTAAGTCTCCATTTTCAAGCATTTACATGCTCACACGCTCCCTTTTTTTTTTTCAGTTTTTCATGTAATCCATTAAGCAGCCCATGGCCACCTGTACTGTTTAAACCCATCTTCTTTCACTATGGGGAGCTAAGGCCCTCCTTGGGTCCTGGCAAACAAGACTTAAAGCAAAGCCAAAAGACACTTATCCAAGAGAGAGGGCAGAGTGAAGGTGAAGGGCAAAAGGGCATGGTGAGGGGGTGATGCTAACAAGCCCCATCAGCTGTTAAGAATTGTCAGTGGTTTGAGGCTAAGAAGAAACCTGCAGGGGCAGGCTGTCATGTCCTGCTGTGCAAATGCTTCAGGCCACCTTAGGCTGTCATCTGACATGGGAATTCACAAAAATCCAATCTCTTCAAGCAGAAGGTATCTGCTCTACTATAAAACTGCCAAAGGGAAGCAGAAACCTATGAAAAATGTTGAAAATGTGTCCAGGTTCTTCCCAAGCCAATTGATTCTTCATCTCAGTCACTGTCTGCTTGTAGAAGCAGAACTTAATATTCACACTGTGCCTGGAGAAACACGAGCTAAGGGTTGACCTAAGCTACGACCTTCATCTTGCTTCATGGGGCATTTGCTTTTAGGATGTCAGCTGGCTGGCAGACCCTGAGCTCTACCAGTCAACCTACACCTGAGCTGCATGAGCATGGGAGATCAAACTTGTCTTCTTCCTGTGTGTGCTTAAATCCTGGTCTAAGTGAAGAAAAGCTGACAACTGTGTCTTTCTAACTGATATGGACTAGGTGGCTGACTCCATGATTTTTCTGTAATGATCTCTCCTCACATAAAACCTTTCTAGCTGACATAGCTAGACAATGATGTCATTCTTCCCCTCAAATAAACAGAGTTCTAAGCTCTTAAAATCAAAGGCAATCTCTCCTCATATTCCCCCTGGGCTAGATCCCAATGTCTTTGCAGACCACGTGTTTGTGCACCCTGTTATTTTTGCTTGATTTTTCTTGTACTGCATTTGATTTTACGTTTCCCTATTTATCCTGGCCACCGGATCAATTTGTTAAATAATCACTCGGAATCACAGAATATGCAGAGTGGGAAGGAACCCACAAGGATTATGAAGTTCAGTTCCTGGCCCTGCACAGCACCATCTTCAAGAGTTGTACCATGTGCCTGAGGGTATCGTCCAAACACTTCTTGAACTCTGTCATGTTCATGCTGTGACCAGTTCCCTGGGGAGCCCATTCCAGTGCCCAACCACCCTCTGAGGAAAGAACCTTTTCCTAATATCCAGCCTAAACCTCCCCAGAAACAAGTCCAGGCCATTCCATCAGGTCCTGTCACTGGTCACCACAGAGAAGAGATCAGTGTCTGCCCCTCCTCTTCCTCTCACAAGGAAAATTGTAACTGCAGTGAGGTCTCCCCTCAGTCTCCTCTTCAAACAGACCAAGTGACCTCAACTGGTCCTCATACAGCTTCCCCTCAAGACCCTTCACCATTTTGTTTTGTCCTCCTTTGGACACTCTCTAAGAGCTTAATATCTTTCTTATATTGAGGAGTCCAAAAGTGCACAGAATGTTCAAGGTGAGGCCACACCAGTGCAGAGCAGTAGAAAATTTGAGGTGACACACCCCTGCAGAAAGTCAGGCCTGTTAATATGACAAACTTTTTTGTGCTCTGTGGTTTCTGACACCAAGATTCTTTGCAGGGGCTTTAAGTTATGGCAGTCAATTAGACCACTTATTGCTTTCGAGGTATCTGCAGCCATTATGGGCTAAATCTTAACTGCCATGTCTTTCTCCTCTGCCTTTTCCTCAGAATCTCTATAAGGATCAAGGAGGATGAGATTTTCAAACCTGCTGGAGTGCAGGGAGTGATGAGCTCTCACCAACACTAATGGGAGCAAGACACAGCAATGTCTTACTTGTTTTGCAGATTTAAACTTTAATGTTTAGTAAGTGGAATGGATTAGTTCCCACAATGCAGTGTTATGGAGTGATCCAAGACCATCTGAAGTTAAGATTATTTTGCATTGTCTGGGCAAGTTTCATGACTATCATGATAAGCTCAGCCCAGCTTAATGACTTCTGCAGGTCTTTATGCAATACCTACAGAACTGCCTGGCTTCTCACTTACTCTCTCCTAACTATGAATCTGACATACTAGTTGCTATAGACCTGGCTCAGCAGCTATCAAGTGTTTTATTCTCTTTCCTTTTTTAATGTTAAAAAAGTAAACAATTGATTGTAGCTCATGTTTCCACCTTTTATTTCACTCCTTGAGGTCAATACCACTCTTCCTGGAAGAGTACATTGCAGAGCCTGCATTTTTCTTCTGGTGTTATTTTTATATACCTCTTTTGATCTCAAGGAATGTTTTCATCCTTGCTTCACTGACATTTAGCAACATTTTAACTGAATGTACTTCAGTGACTATGTCACACATGCTGTCCTTGTGGGAAGAGGGGAGGGTAGTTAGGGTGGAGAGACTACAGGTCATGGCAGAAAGAAGGATTTGAGGTGGATCTCACATGTGCATTGGCAGAATCATAGGCAGATGAGGAGAAACATAAAAAACTAGAGCATAAAACCATCAGGCTTACAGAGCTTCAGATGGGTAGCAAGTAAATTAACTCCCAAAATCCTTCTAGCTGAGGTTTACCTCTGCTGGCTGAACAGTACTGACAGAGTGGACCCAGAGATTCCTGTACTGGCTTGTGCTTGTGATCACACATCACATGTCCTGGCAATCACATGAGATTATGTCTAAGATGCTTTCCATGTTACTACATAAGTTCAGAATAATGCAGCTTCTTTCCATATCGTTAGGATTTAAGCAGACAAACAGTAAGAAGGGAAATAAAGCAACAGACCCAGAAAAATGTGAAAAATGGACTCAGAAATATCTACTGTTGCTCTAGTACATTTCTGGTAGAGAAAAACTATCCATTCCTCATCAGAACTAAAGAGCACTCAAACCTCTGCTGGTGTCTACTCTCTGCTGGGCAATGGTGACATTAATCCAAAAGGAAGAGAAATGTTCCTTTAAATGGCCACGGTCAGGTTTACCACTCATACGAAGCAAAATAGATGACACAGCTGTTGGGTTCCAAAAGCAATGCACTGCTTCCTGGGGCATCTCTGAGCAGCACAACTGCCAGGCAGGTGGGCCTGCCAAACACGGGCATAAAATGTGCCACCTGTGGCTGGAAGTATGGATGTGAAGTGGTTGGGTGTTCACTGGGAGAGGGACAAAGGACCTCTCTACTTCCACTCCAACAGTCTCAGGGAGGGTCAACAATTCCTCCCTCGTACCCGGTGCTGGTGGAGGCATGCAAAAGGCTATAGCAACATCAGGCAGCCAGCCAGCCTGCCAAGGGGATATTCATCTTGTGAAGCTTGGCTCGGCTTTGAGCAGCAAGAAGAAACCGTGTCCCCATTTCCCAGAAGTTTAGCTGACAATAGCAGTGATTGCAAATGCTTAGCAAAGTGCTTTTTGTCACATTTTGCTAACAAAGCAGGGGTCAGGTCCTTTCTGCCTGTTGAGATATAAATATCTTAATTAGATCTTTGAAAAAGAAAAAGAGGAAAAACTAAAAGCCTGGAAGGTATTTTATTATTTCTTTTTTATTTTTAGTATTAAAAGTATAGCTCAAGTAGTGCTGGCACCAGGATGCATAATCCACTTACCAGGGCAGAAAGGGCTCTGAAGCTGCACCACAAATGCATCATTTGATAACAGTAATGAAAAAGACACCAATCTATATCTGCAAATAGCATTAGAGCTGACTTGGTTTGAGGACCAAAGGAAGCTGATGCTGAATTTATGAGGCTGACATCTCAAACATTTGAGACCGGTGCTTTCTTTGCTCTTCTGTTGTGTTTCATCCTCCCTTACTTTTTTATTTTTAATAACTTGACCCTCTTTTTGGGTCAGCTCTTAGCCCCATAATGAAAGCAATTTAGTCAGGAAAGGTCGCAGAGTGAAGTGGGCCTGCCTTGTCCCAGGGGCGGAATGGGACCAGCCGGCGTGTGCTCATGCACCCTGCCCTGCAGGCCTTGTTCCAGCATTGCATGGGCACGTGCTTTGGGATGCCCACACCACCTCTATCCATGTCTGCAGTGCACTGCGGCGCTGGAAAAGCTACAGAACCACATTCAGCTAGGGACCAGATAGGATCTTGTCCAATACAGGTGTCTCTCTCCATCCCGTCTGACACTGTCCATCACACAGCTCCTAGAAGGAGCCTCGTAAGGGAGGAGTGAGCTGTTGGAGAAAATATGTGGGATTGGGAGTGAGCAGACATGGCTAAGAGAGCAAAACAAAAAAATGCACTACTGCTGCTGCACAGTAGTGCTTTTGGCTAATACCATGTCTCCAGCTGTGGCAGCAGGAAATGCTGCATCAGCACAAGGCACAAGCCCATTCCCTTACATGAGTTTCTTCAGTTCTTTGAGAGACAATCTGCTGTTACAACATCCCATGCCAGCAAGTTCCAAAAATTCCCTTCCCCTGTGGATAGTAGCAGTTTCTTTCTTTTCTGTTTCAAGCCATCCCCATTGGATCCAATGTTGCAGGATTTGATGAGCTGTGGTTCCACTTAAAGCTTGTGCTCCTCTTTACTGATTTTGCGTGTGCATGTCTCACATCCCTCAGTTCAGTCCCAGACCTGAACCTGAAGGACTCCCAGCTCCTACCTTTTTAGTGTCCTTTGAAAGTAACTTTTTCATCACCACAGACATTTTAATTGCTCTTTTCGTTCCATTCATATCCAGCATGCTTTCTTGGAGACAAAAGACAAGACCTGCATTCTCTGCTCAAAATGCTTTAAATTTTCCCATTCACATAATTTTCCAGCATTTTGATGGACAGGCTGAATTAACTGGTGCCAGCACTTGTTTCTAGAGGACCTTCCATGAAGACCCAGCAGGCAAATGGGGCAACACACAACTTTGCAAAACCATAGCTTTTTTTCTCAATACTTTGTGTTTACCCATGTGCTGTATGATTCTATTCTTGATCGTAGACTTCTGTCATCTTCTCAGGAGAGTAAGTCACCCATTGTTTGGTAGTTCCAGCAGCCACCTGACACCCTGGCTGTTTGCAATGACAGGTTATGCACCTCAGGCAGCAGGTCAGTGGGTTCACACTTGAGCTTCCACTCAATTCTCCAGTGAATGCCATCTGGTCATAAGAACTTGTTAATATCTTATTAACCATGGAGCCCAACACTTTTCAGGCTTCCAGGCTCCTGGCATTGATGCAGATTGGCACTTGTAAAATTTGCCCTTGCTCTGTCTCCTGGCACACACCAAGCAGCTGGAATTGAAGGTGACCTATTTTTCAGTGTGATTGTGCTCTCTATTTCTGTACTGACACTTAGACACACCAAGTGTTAGTCTAATCCGCCATGTAGGCCATGCCAGTCTGAACAAAGTGCTTGCTCCCAGCTCAGAGACGACGTACTTCTCTACAACTTTTCTCATTTCCTGTGCCAGCAGAAAAGTTCCATTATGATGAGGGACAGCCAATCCTTTCTGCATGGGTTCCTCTTCTTCAGAAAGGTGTCCTGGATTCTTACCATCTGCTTCTTACACCATCACCTACCAGAATTTGAAGGTCTGAATTTCTCTCCTGGCTCCTCAGCCTCACACAAGACAGGATTTCAGATAGTGCTACCAGAGGGGTCACAGCCTCCAGCCTCCAGTTTCAGCACTGAAGTAGTAAAGTTCACCTCCCAAGGCAGAAGTAACTTAGAGAAGCTGTGCTTCAGAGGTGAGGCCCACTGCAGTGCTGCAAAGGTGTCTGCCTTACGCTCAGTGGGTGTTAGTGATGGCCCAGGTACTCAGGAACATCCTGATTATTCTTGATCTTACCCTGACAATGGAGATCTGGCCTCAAAGATGCTCTTTCCACTCAGTGCTTTGCATGTCCAAACAGATGTCCTGGATATCAAGCATGCTGTAAGACATGGCGTCTGACATTTTTATGACAGCAGATGGAAGGGCACTTTGAGCCTTTTTACTCTATGTGAAGGCTCCCAGAAAAATGACTACTGGCCTCTTTAGCTCCATAGCTCTTAACATCAAGGATCATTTTAACAGAATTTCTAGCAAACCTTAGGAGAACACTGTGATCTCAATGGGGTCAGACAGTGGAGCAGGACCTAGCTCAATCTGTCTATTTTAAAGAACACAGGGTGCTGGCAGGACCCTCAAGGTACTTGAAAAACCCAGGGATTAAGTGGAGGTAGTTTTTAAAAAAACATACCTAAATACCAAGCCTGCCTCTTGCACTTATTTCTGTGAGTTCTTCCTTATACTCTCACAATAAGCTGCGGGAGGAAATTGCATCTCCAGAAAGTTGGCTGAGTTGCACATGCTGCACAGTGTAGCTAAGGAACCCCAGGGGCTATGGAGGAAAAATCATTCAGCAGATTAGCACTGTAGGGACACAGGAGAGCTGGCAGAAGAAGGGGCAATCACGGATAAACAGCAAAAAAGACTACTCCCAGGAATGCAAGGCAATTACATCAATATTTCTGATCTGCTGATGAAACTGATCTGCTTTATCCTTGCACTTTGTAAGGTACTGGCACAGGAAAGGAGTAGAGACCTTTCTGCTTAATATAATCTAAAGCTGGGTTGCTTTTTCTTTATTTCTGCTGTTCAGGTTTTTTCTGGTTTGCTGATGGAAAGCTTACTTAGCTCTTTTCTTTCACTAAATTTAAGCCAGGTTTTCGTGCTAAGCAGCTGCTGACTCTTACATGGAGGAGGGCTGCCTGTGATTCTACATGGTCTTGCGAAAGGCACAAGCTGGCCCAACGCTGACTGTGGAGTTGCAGAGCTACAAGCTAGAAGTCATCAGAGAGATGGAGGAGAGCTGGAGCTCCTAACAGGAACAGCTAGACAAGTGCAAATCAGCTAGAACAAACGGCAGCATTTACTTGCAAGTAAGTCCTAAGGTATTACTGTTGAGAAAGAAGTAATCTGGTACTTACTGGTTTTGCTAAAAACATGTGTCCATACACCCTGGTATGACTGGTCTCTACAGTACCTGTTTTGCAGCAGTTTACTCAGCTACTCTAAGGTTTCAAGAGCTCCAGCTGGTGTCTCTCGCTCTCTTGGGAGGAGCTCCATAATGGTGTCCATTCATCTATGCTCATGAAAAAGAATGTAGCGACCCAGACAGAGCTTGCTAAAACACATAGCTGTCCAGGCATCAGCCTATAGGGAATGCTTAAACTTTCCACTGGATTGTAGCAGAGATAGCAGTTGTATCAGATGTGATCAGGTGGATAACCTGCTCCGCCTGGCAGAAGAGCTGCAGGATGAAGTAGAAAGGTTAAGGAGTATTAGAGCACCAGAAAAGGCGATAGACTGGTGGAACCAAGCTTTGGCATCCANTCGAACAGGACAAGCTGTCTTGTAGTGAGTTATTTTGGCACCATGGGGTTAACATCTCCCAGCTGCCAATAAACATTTCACTATTAAAGTGAGATCTGGAAAGATAAGCTAGATTTCCAACTAATAGACACCTCCCTTTATGACTATAAAAGTGACACCAAACTTTCACAAAACAGAAATCCTCTACACATGTCCCTGGAAATGTGTGGAGTTTCTCCCGTGAGTAGGGATGCATACTTCACAATTACTCCCCAGGAGCTAATTGAAAGGAATCTGTGTACATTATTGTCATTACAGTGGTAAGTTACATTTGACTCCTAATCA
>VZTZ01008586.1:37598-70823 GCA_013400955.1 Drymodes brunneopygia | reverse complement strand
CTCATGAAAAAGAATGTAGCGACCCAGACAGAGCTTGCTAAAACACATAGCTGTCCAGGCATCAGCCTATAGGGAATGCTTAAACTTTCCACTGGATTGTAGCAGAGATAGCAGTTGTATCAGATGTGATCAGGTGGATAACCTGCTCCGCCTGGCAGAAGAGCTGCAGGATGAAGTAGAAAGGTTAAGGAGTATTAGAGCACCAGAAAAGGCGATAGACTGGTGGAACCAAGCTTTGGCATCCATGAGACAGGAGCAGCCACCAGAAATAATACAAGATCAAGGGAATCCTGTGTCCATCCTCCAGCAAGAAGGTAGTAGTTGTAAAGAAAGGAGCAAACGGAGTTAGTTCATGCTTGGGTGCAAGCAAAATCATTCTTCACCCACCTCACTAGCCCAGTGAGGTGCCTCTGCACAAAAATTATGAACCTTTGTAAATGGAAGACCAGCCAAAGGATGAAGAGGATGAAAGTCTGGTAACACCAAAGGTGTCACCACAATTAGAAATGTGTACTTTCCCATATTACAACAACTTCCAAGGGGAAGAAAACATGGGTTATAATTGAAGGTGGTTCCCTTCCAAGGGGAACAGAGGACCCAATATGCTGACTGGGCCCAACCCCTAGGAGGTGTCTGATGACTCTCTGGGGCCTGGGTTAAGGACATCAGCAGGAAACTTGGTGAGGCCNTCATTACAGTGGTAAGTTACATTTGACTCCTAATCAGTATTATTTCTGTTGCTGGCTTTAATATAGGCTTGATATAGTGCACGGTTTTATGTTATGCTGTAATGTATTAGTAGTTCTTTTTGGTTTTGTATTGTGTAGTAAGTAAGTCTGATTAGGTTCTTTCATCTATCTCTTGTCTATTTAATAAATATTTCATTTTTTAAATAGACCTGATCTGCCAGTCTTAAAACTTGTGGGCCAGACTAATGTCTTACATTTAAACTGCTGCCAAAATCTGAGGGTAAGGCAAGGCTTGTCTGAAGCTCCCACTTGTCCCGTGACAACTACTCAATACTGATCTTCTTCACTGGGGCCAATGAAGGGGCACCATAGAGTTTGAGGGCAATCAAAGAGATCTGCAGAATCTTGGGACATTTAGTAAGAAAATCTGAGACACAAGTTATATTCTCCTCTATACTTACAGTTGTAGGCAGCAGCATTGGCTTAGTCTATTAATAATGGGGCTCCACAGCTGGTGTCACCACTAAAATTTTGGTGGTTTTGGCTATCAAAGGCCTGTGCTGCACTAGGCATGCTGGCATCAGACAAGACCCACCCCCCACACTTTCTCAATGAGGAGTCTTTGCTCAGGAATTAGTGGGGATGATTTGTCCCCGGCAAGCTGTGGGATGAGATGCAATGTAGAGGGACAGGGTGCTAGTGAGAGTGGTCTGCTTTCCAAACTGTGTGATACACACAAGAACACACCTGCAGTCTTACAGAGAGAAGCCAGGGACCCCTGAGCTAACAGAAGCCAGCAGGGAAACACCGAAGAAATACTGCAAAGGAATTGAGAGGTGTTCCTCTACAAAGGTGACATGGCTGACAGCCCTGCCAAAGTGCCTCTACACCAAGCATGGACAACAAACAGGAGTTGGAAGCCACCGACTGGAAAGTTGGTGCTGGAAAGTTATGACCTTGTTGCCATCACTGAAACATGGTAGTATGAATCCCACGGCTGGATTGCGACTATCAATGGCTACAGGCTGCTCAGAAAAGACAGGAAAGGAAGGAGAGGTGGAGGGATTGCTCTCTGCACCAAGAATTGGATTGAGTGTGAAGAATTCTGTCTAAAGAACAGCCATGAGCAGGTTGAAAGCTGATCAGTTAGGATCAGAGACTGAGGCAACAAAGGGAACCTCATGGCTGGTGTCTACTACAGGCTGCCTGATCAAAGCGGAATTTGCAGTCCTGAGGAATATGGATAAAGTGAGGAGCAAAGTTACGCCCTGGAACTCTAGGAAAGCAAACTTCCAACTCTTCAAGGATACAGTCAATGCAACCACCTGGGAGACTGCCCTCCCAGGAACAAGAGAGCAGAACAGAGCAGGCAGGTCTTTGAAGACACCTTCCATAGAGTACAAGGAGGGGCAAGAAATCCAGCAAGGAAGGCAAGAGACTCAGATGGGAGGGAACAGCTGATTGAGGGGTAAAAGGGAAAGAAGACAATCTACAGACAATAGACACAAGGACAGGTAACCTCGGAAGAGTGCAGAGATGATGTCTGGTTGTACAGCGATGAGGTGAGGAAGGCCAAGGCAAAGCTGGAACTGAACCTGGCAAGGAATGAAAAAAGTAACAGGAAGGACTTCTATATGTATATTAAACAGAAAAGGAAGGTCAAAGAAGGTGTACCCTCACCGATGAACAATGCTGGAAAACTGGTAATAAGGAATGAAGAGAAGGCTGAGGTACTCAGTAACTTTTTTGTCTCAGTCTTCAATGGCAACCTCTCTTCCTACTTTTCTTGAGTGGATGAACTACAAGAGGGGAACTGGGAAGTCAAGTGCTTCCCACTGTATATAAAAATTAGGCTTATGACCACCTGAAGAACTTGGATGTACATAAGTCTGTGAGAACTAATGAGATGTATCCCAGAGTCCTGAGTGAATTGGCTGATGTAGTTGCTAAAGCACTCTCCGTAATATTTGTAAAATCCTGGCAGTCAGGGGAAGTCCCCAGTGACTCGAAAAGGGGAAACATCCCTATCTTTTAAAAGAGTAGAAAAGAGAACTGTGGCAACCAGGGACCTCCCAGCCGCACCATGTGCCTGGGAATATCATGGGACGGATCCTCCTAGAAGGTGTGCTAAGGCACATGGAGAACAGGGAGGAGATTCAAGACAGCCAGCGCAGCTTCACCAAGGGCAAGTTCTGCCTGACTGACCCAGTGGCCTTGAATGATGAAGTGACCACGTTAGTGGACAAGGAAAGGGTTGAGATGTCATTTATCTGAACTTCTGTAAAGCCTTTGACACTGTCCCCCACAGCTCTAAATAGCAGAGAGAAGGATTTGATGCATGGACTGTTCAGTGGATGAGAAATTGGTTGGATGGTCACATCAAGAACGAAGTGGCCAATGGTTCAGTGTCCTGACAGACATCAATGACAAGTGGCCCCTCAGGGGTCCTTATGGGAACCAGTGCTGTTTAATATTTTCATTAATGACACAAATGAAGGGATCGAGTGCACACTAAGCAAATTTGCAAATGACACCAAGCTGAGTGCTGTGGTTGACACACCTGAAGGATGGGATGCCATGCAGAGAGACATGGACAAGATAGAAAAAGGGACCCATGGAAATCTCATGATTTTTAACAAGTGCAAGGTGCTGCACCTGGCCTATGGCAATGCTCAGTACCAACATAGGCTGGGGGATAAAGGGATCAAGAGCAGTTCTGTAAGAAGAACTTGGGGGTGCTGCTGGGTGAGAGGCTGGACATGACCCAGCCATGGGCACTCCCAGCCCAGAAAGCCAAACGTGTCCTGGGCTGCATCCAAAGCAGTGTGGGCAGCAGGGGAGGGAGGGGATTCTGCCCCTCTGCTCTGCTCTGGTGAGAGCCCACCTGGAACCCTGCATCCAGCTCTGGGGTCCCAGCACAGGAAGGACATGGACCTGCCAGAGTGAGTCCAGAGGAGGCCACAAAGATGATTAGGCGGATGGAGCACCTCTGCTATGAGGAAGGGCTGAGAGAATTGGGAATCAGCCTGGAAAAGAGAAGGCTTAGGGCCTTCCAGTACCTGAAGGGAGCCTACAAGAAAGATGGAGAGAGACTATTTACAAGGGCATGTAGTGACAGGACAATGGGGAATGGCTTTAAACTGAAAGAGAGTACATTTAGATTAGAGATTGGGAAGAAATTCTTTAATAGTGGTGACACACTGAAACAGGTTACCCACAGAAGCTGTGGATGCCTCATCCCTGGAAGGGTCTCAAGGCCAGATTGAATAAGGTTCTGAGCAACCTGGTCTAGTGAAAGGTGTCTGTGCCGGTAGCAGGGGGATTGTAACTAGATTGTCTTTAAGGTTTATTCCAACCAAAAACATTCTATGATTCTATGATTCTCTGTATTAGATTTCTCTTTCTTCCTTTTGAGAAACTCATGTTTAATAATCCACATTTTTAAAAGGGAAGTTAGGTCACTGGGTGCCAGATAAACATTTTCTGTTTCAGTCTGACATTCATTTAATATGACCACTAAAATTTAAAAGTAGTTATTGCTGCTGCAGAAGTACTGCAGAAGTACTGCAGAAAAGCTTCCTATATGTTCTACACATGACCCTCAGCTGAAGTTAAGCTACATGTTTCTGTTAAAGGAAGTGAAGAAATTGCTTTTCTCAGCTTCAGCTGCTGAAAATAACTCGTTGTTTTTCTCAAAATGCAGTGTGTGTGTTTTCTCTGCCTGGGAGAAGGAAAGACCATACCACAGGGGAGGTCAAGTTTCCTCTCCAACTGGATGTTCTTGAAACCTTCACTTAAAAAGAAAAATAAACAAAAGAAAACCTGGTGTTCTACTCTTACCTTGTGACTCCAGGACTGGGACATTGGCTCACATCTTGTGGCAGTACTGAGCTGGGTTATGAACTCCTCATCCATCAGCCCAGAAACAGCTCATGGTAGGCAGTCAGTACCACTTGTCAGATTTTCATTAAGGTTTGGGCCAGGAAGGTGCGATCTCTGCCAGAAAAGCACAGGGAGGCATATTTCTTGTGGGCAGTACAACAAATGCCTGGGCTTCAGAGGGCCATGGCCACTGTCCTTGCCATGCTGCGGTGGCTGTGTCTGCCGTGGAAATCACCTGCCCTGCAGCAGTTCAGAAGCCCAGCACACACATAGTTGGAGCATTCTGATTACTTGGAGCATATCCTTTAGCTTTGCCTTTTATGGGGATTGCTTCACCTGAAGCACATCCAGCACTGCCAGAGGTGATAGCACAGAGGGCTCCTCATGGCCAGGCTGCCTCCTCCTTACACTGTCACTGCCTCAGGCTCTTTCCCTTCTGCCATGAGGGCAGCAGCTGGTTATCACTCAAGTCTCACAAGGGCTCAAAGGAAAAACGTGTCTGCCTCTCTGGGAGAGCTCAGTTGCAGGGAACACCAGGCCTTCCTTCTCTTTACCAGAAGGTAGAAAATAAATTGACTTACCTTTCTTTCATTTATATACATGAAAATATAAGTAATTTCTCTTTCTATCAAATTATGTGAGTCTAGTTTAAAAAACTAGAGCTGATGTTTGAAGAGAAAAGGGAACCCTGAGCCAGTGGAAATCCTTAACTGTGCCCTGGAGAAAAGGGTGTTTTGAAAAGGTGAAGTCAGTTTGGGAGAGCAATCACTTCCAAAAGCGCAGAGAGAATATTTTCCTCATTCAGGATCACTTATTTGTCTGTTCAGAGCTGAGAACTGGAAGGTAAAAGGAAGGGCAGAAAAGTTTAATTTTCCTCTTCTAATCTATGACTATAAACAAGACGTAAAATGAGATTTATTACTGTTAAAATCTTGAACGTCATTCTGACCAGGAGCTAAATTCAAATAACTGGCTAAGAATCATGTTACTTTTGTTTAATAAATCACTTAGTTTTAAATGTTGGACATGTTTTGATAAACCTTCCTTTTTGCATCATTCACTCTATGAAAATATGAAAGTAAAAAGAAAAACTTATGTACCATTCTTCACACATACAAAACCCCCGCTAAAATGCTTTTTGGAGGCTAACTAAATCCCAGTTCTCTTCCAGAAGTTTAATCAAGCTCACAAGAATCACTAACTAGGAAAAGTAAATGGGTCTTCATCAGCCTCCAGAATCATAAAGAAAGTAAAAAATTTTAATCTGAATAAACATGTAAAGCCTTGCAAATGAGCGAAGAATAGCTGTGGGTCCTGAGTGTATCCCTAGCTTGGCCAAAAGATATGCTGGATGCTATCTGCAAATGAGAATCAGACTTTATTTGATAAAAAAGAAATTAAAGCTCACACATAGTAAAATGTAAGCAATAATTTAAACTCAAGCTCTCTGCTTTTTGATTTAAATCATGATTAAACATGATGCTTTAAATCTTCATGATAAATTAATTTCCCCTCTTAGCAGGACTCTCCTTGTTAAACTGACACATCTAAATTCTCCATCAGTAAGGCTCAGCTATTAGTCAACACAGGTCCCCTTGAAAAAGGGGGGGCAAGGTGGAAAGTTTAATCCTGCTTTCCCATCCCCCCTTTTTCCATTTAAATCCACTTTCTTCTATTTGTTCTGTTATTTTCACAGATTCATAGCTTCTTTGTCATAAGGAGTGCCACCTGCAGTTAAAATCATAGCAAGCAGAATAGAGATGGCCCAGAGCATGTGGTAAAGATGCTTATCAAGCAAATGCAGATGAAGGTCACATTTCCCCTGGTTTTCCTTTAGGATCTGTGTCCATGTGAAGTGTCCTCCCCCTCAGCCTTGCTTTTCAGGTCTCTGTTTCATGGTGCTCAGACCAAACAAGACCCAATATATTTGTCCAGACAGACTTGTGGCAGAAGATTGCCTGTGCAGCCTCATTGCCTCCAGAGTTACCCAGCAGGTCCCTGGTGTAGCAGGAGAGGACAACTGCCTCTCAGCTGATGTCATCACCACTGTGCACACCCTTTGTTAAAGCAAATGCTGCCAGTTCCTTGTGACCTCGGGGAGAAAGCAGACTTGCTTTCTCCAACAGCCACTTCAGCAGTCAAGCGTATCTTGACCATCTCTGCCTGATTTTGAGCACCACAACACCTGGGCACAGAGTGTTACACAACACAGTCCACCCATCTGGGCACCAGGCCCAGCTGCATGGCAGCAACAAAACTTGCCTCTCCATGGAAGTGGGAGTGGCTGCAGAGGCACTCCCATGCCCACACACTGCCTATGTCTGCATAGGTTTGCATGTTGCCAAACCTATAGGAATTTTTATCTTAATGCAATATTGCCCTGGGCCTTGAGGGACCATTGGAGGAAGCCCTTCCCCTCCTCAACCCTGTTTATTTGAATACAGTGCTCTCCTGAGATGTTCATAAACACTGTAAAGTGTGCTTCAGGTAATTCTTCTGAATGATTTTCTATATGCCTGTCAGAAACCAAATGAGAAGGGAAAAGGCAAAATTTTTACTTAAACACTTTTTCCTTCAGTAATCTCCAATGCTCCATTTGATGGTTGTGTTTTATCATGCAGCTTCTGGCATTTTCTTTTATTTGCCGAGGGTCCATTATACTGGGGTTTTACTGCTTTCAGGTAACAAGTAAGAAAAACTATACAAAGAATCCCTGGTACATAGCAGGCTTCTTCATCACACATATGGAGACAGACACACAGTGGTGGGGCAGAAGGGTAATTGCCTGCAAGAACTGTGCAGGTGACAATGACAGACAAGCAACTCCCAGGCTCAATGACTGAATTGACTGTGGGAAGGCAAAACCAAGGGCTTTGTCACCAGCCAGGAAACCATGCAGAACTCCCTGCAGGTGTCAGGGAAGATGGGCTACACCTTACTGATTTAATGGCATGATCCTATCTGCCTCTGTAGGCAGTACTTTAACTGCAAATTAAACTTTGGAAATGCTGAATAACGGTCAGTCACTTTTCAGTTTGATCCTGGGTGGAACACTAATCTGAATATGAGAAGATTAATAATGACCTGTGGGTTCTACTTGTGAGAAGTCACACAACATTTAAATGCTTGTAAAACAGCACTTACCCATTTTCTTAATTTGTGTAAATAAACTGTATTATTATACACAGGTTGAGATTAATTTAGTATTACTAAGTAAAACTACTGATGGGTTATTATTAAAATGGACAATAAACTGCAGATAACTCCTGCTCAGGAGTGAGCCCAGATGTTTGGAAACATGGTCGCTCACAATCGGATATGTTATAGTGTTGAATGGATTCAGCGTTTTCATTGTCCTCCTTTTGTGCTTCTCTGCTGTCACCGATATTGTAATTCTGCAGCTGGCTTACTATGCTTGCATCCCAAAGAACCTGCAGTGGACTGAAAGGGAGTATTTCCATTAATTGCTATCTCTTGGAGCACAATGCTTTTTAGGATGGTAGGGGGAGGGCCACATTCATAGGATTTTTTGTGCCACAGGTGCTGTTGAACTCAGTCTTCTGTTGTGTTAGGCAATGCAGAGTAGGTGTACATCACAGACAGGAGAGTAGACTGACTACACCACCTACCCTCCATGTGCCTCAAAAAGCTTCCTGGCACAGCCTAAGGGTCATATGGGCTATTTATACCATCACAGAGTACTGTCCTGGACGCAAGAGATAGAGCAGCATCACGTGATCACAAAAGCAGATCACACTTCATTGTACGGACCAGAAAGAACGTTAGTATCTCTCCACAAATCTGTCCTGAAGGGCGAACTGTCTTCTGAACCTAGTCTGAAGTTTGGTGTTAGGTCTCACTGTGTTGTCCCAGAGGCATCCACATCAATGCAAGGCTCATGCCACAGAAGTCTTCTCATGACTATGGTCAGTTACAGGAGTGGTGTTGTGGAACGGTAACATTCTACACATCTATCTTTTAAAATAATATTTAAATAACACAGAGATTGGTGTGAATTTGTAAATAAACCATGAAATGATTCATGAGCTAACAATTCATGCTTTCTTGAATCTAAATACAGGCAGTTTTTGCCTTTGTTGTACAAAGAGGATTATGAAGAGACAACAGTCCATAAACACAGCGTACTAAAAACCACTCACTTGTGCTCACATTTGCCTCAGTTTGCTTTTTCTAGAAGTCTGAATAGTGAACTCACGTTTTGTCCTCACAAGTATTTGGGCACATCATTCCCATGACTACCTGTCACAGGAAAATAAATAGTGCTTTGAGTACCTCCTTCGAAGCATACTAGAGAACACTTGTGTTTTATGCAAGCAATCATGAAGGATTCACTGGGCTGACATGGCAGGAACCACAACTGACTATGTCAGAAGATGTTTCTCATATGAAGGACCACGAATTTTAATTTTTCTGCCCAAGTTCTCAGCTGAGATACCACCCAAGCGAGGGCTGGTTCCTCTCTCCTTACAGGTGAATAAGACGCAGAGCTCATACATTGCTTTGAGGGAGGTTCTATTCGAGAAGAGCGGGAGTCACCGAAGTGGCCGGCAGCAGCAACAGGAAGAGCCGCGGGGCACGCGGCAGCAGCAGGACAGCGGTGCCCTGCAGAGGGACAGTGCCTGCCCTGCAGTGGCACCTGGTGGCCCCGCAGGACAGCTACACCCGCGGCGCAGGCACCCCGCGCCAGCAGCACGGGTNCGGGGGATGGGTGTTGTTAAATATTGATATTGATTCTGAGGATGCGGTTGGCTGAGGCATCATGGATGTGAATTCAGGCTAATCGACACAGGATGTATTGACCGTGAAATGCATCCGCAGGGCTGAGTCAGTCCCGTTATCTCTCACGGTTATCTTGCCCCATCTGCTGCTGCTGTCTGGGACTTCGGGATATTGATGCACAGTACAGCATTTTGGGCACCCGCAGTTGTCCCTGGTACCTGTGGAAGACCAAAGAACAGACCCCTCCATGTCCCCAGATAAGGGAATCTCCACCCATCCACCCTGGATACCCTTCATGCACCACTGTTGCTAACCAGCCCATTTCAGGGCAGATCTCAGGGCTTCTGAGGACAGCAGGACATATCAGGGGACACATCTGCAGGTGAAATCTAATGTTTGATCTCCTTACAGAAGAAGTCAGTTCCTCAAAACCTGACTTTTAAAGTGGTGGAGCATTCAGATAATTCCAGGTGTTGAATTAGTTAGCCTCTTTTCAAAAGATGTCCCTAGGAAAGGATACTCCATCAGGACAACTGTCTGAGTCTGCAAAGAATCTGGAAAGAATTGTGGACAAGGATAATGTCCTCTGGCACCTTAGCAGTACATTTGGTCATGGGCAGAGAAAAACTCATCAGGAAGATGACCGCTTCCATAGAAATGAGAAACATCTCTCTGATGGCTTTTGCCCAGAGTACGAGTGCTTTCAAATAGCAGATTGTGAAAAGGTAGAGAGCAGGCACAGTGCAGACTCTGGCTGCTCTCCATTGATGCTGGAGGATACTTCAAAGGCAAAATACAGCCTAGAAGGCTGAAGAGACAAGGAGTCATACACACACATGCACACACACCTTAGACTGGCTTTAGATGAGCTGTATCTGATTCTCCACAAGTAGAAACATTCCTACAGCCTTGCCCCTTTCTATAGCACCCAAATCACTGCTACTTCTGCTCCTGTAGCACTCACCAGCATGTCCTGAGATGGTTTCTGTCCCAGAAAACTAATTTTTTGCTCTAGAGCCCTGATATCAGGTTGGAGGTGTGCCTTTTGGACAGGTGGGAAAGGGGATGCTGGAACAGCTGCAGCGTGTGGTCACAGATACATCCCAGTAACCCCACCCGACAAGACTGGGTGGCTCTGCAGTCACCACCATTCTCCCACGATGCCACCCAGCATTTGCACTATCTACAGTCTTCTGTGTCCTGGAGCTCTCACCAGTTCCCACACTGTGGGCTGGTGCTTCAAGCGTTAAGCCCTTACCTTAGCAGATTTACATTTACACTTTTCTGATGACGTACAGCAACTCCTGAGTAGGATTACATTACATTACATTACAGTTAGTATAAGCCCTTTTGCAATGCCCTAGCAATACAAAGAGGATCCAGTGACTCATGTTTCCTTCATGGTTGGTTCTCTGTCAATAGGTTATTGGACAAATTTGCTTTTGGATGAAAATTCAATCACTTCTGATTAGCAATCCTAGAGCAGATGACACAACCTGGGTCACAATAGCAAAACTGAGTATTTTTGTGAATAAAGTAACACCATGTCCAGAGGGGAGGACAGTGTGTATAGTTTCCCACTCAGTGTGGGGACGGAGTAGCAGCAATTTCCACCACACCTGACAGTTTTGAGAGCTCTTCCAACAGCAGCAGGAAAAGTCCAGTCACTCTCTTCAAAAAGGATTCTTAAAAACCCAGTAATAGCAAAATGTGTAGACATCACCTTCCATCACCTCTGAGCAGGGCAAGCCTCAAAAAGATGAGGTTTTGTTTAACCATGTGCTTGCATCATTTGCTTCTTTCACACTGTAAAATTACATTTAGGTCATCTACATAATGACATTTCCTATCAACTACAAGTAGTTCCCTGTTGGACACACTGGTCTTCTGCAGGAGGCTGAAGAGGCTGAGGAGTAGGGGCTATCAATTAAAATGTTCCACAGCAAGGGGGCAGAGACTCCCTTTCCTTTGGCCCTATTCTGCCCCAGGTGATATTTCAAGCCTTTGCTTCCTACTTTGAAAGAGTGGAGCCCAGCGACAAAGAAGCACTGCTGAGAATGGAGAGGAACCCTCCCTCAGTGACAATGCTCCCAGCAAAGCTATCATGCACACCTGTTCCCCATGCCTCAATGCCTCAAGGGTCTGGGACCGGATTCTCTGTGGCAGAGAGTCATTTGAAACTGGGGCAAGGCTGTTCAACCAAACTAAGGCTTGAAGATCCAGCCTCAAGCTGCACCAGAAGAGGTTCCTGTTGGAGGTTAGGAGGAATTTCTTCACACGAAGGGTGAACAGACATTAGAATGGGCTGCCCAGGGAGGTGGTGAAGTCACCATCCCTGGAGGTGTTTAAGGAAAGACTGGACATGGCACTTGGTGCCATGGTCTGGTTGACAGGGTAGTGTTCAGTAATAGGTTGGATTTTATGAACTCAGAGATCTTTTTCAACTTATTGGTTCTGTGATTCTGTGAAAGTCCAGTCCCTCTTGTCACACTACCCTCTGAGCTGACAGTGACAGTCAAGATGCCTGTGGCTGCAGCCTACTGCCTGGATTTCTGGTCACATTTTGACTGTGGGCTTTGATTTTAGTCATCAGACAACAAGTCCAATTCTGACCTCTCAGACGGGAGAAAAATTTTTCTTTAATTCTAAGATTAAGTATTTTGGGCCAATGAAGGGTCACAGAGTCTAAATCTAATTCCATTATTACTGGGTTTTTGTGTGCACTGCTCTCACTCCCAGAATGAATCATATTGGGTTTCTGTGGTCTTTGTACAAAACACATGGTATGGAGAGAAAGGATGTATTTTTGCTGACTCTGGGAAAATGGTGAATAACCAAATGTATATGTCAGGAACAGGGAGTAATAGCTTCAGATGCAAACAACTGTTAGCAGCACGTTTTAGTGCATTAATAATTTACATTCTACAGAAACTTTAATTTATGCAATGTGAGAGTTTTGTGAAGTAGTTACTGAAGGCACACATGATTCTGGGGATAACGAATCTAAAGCGAGCCTATGACTGCAAGGACTCTTGGTTTCATCACTCTTTTTGCATACAGTTTGTACAGTGTCTTTCTCAACACACCAATGTCTCTTACTGCAGTCCAGCACAAGAATATTCATTTCTCATCCACATTTTAAAAAAAAAAAAGTCTTCTGAGGCCTAGCAGGCTAAAGAAATACCCAGAATGCCAAAATGTGCACAGCAAATTATTTAGACAGGTTGCCAACAAAAGGGAAAAAACATACAATTACCTTCCAAGCTTCATGAGTCTGGACCAGTAATAACCGATGCAATGTCTCTCCAGCTGCTGCATCTCAAGTTGCTTCAGATCCAGCCCTGCTTCAAGGACTCCCACAGCCAGTATCCACTGGAGGCCTGAGGACACCCCACCATCCAGCAGACACATGCTAGTGGGTCAGAAGGAGATGGCTTCTCTGCTGAGAGCATACAGCATTGAAAAGGAGACTGACAAAGCTCCCAAGCTGTCCTGGAGCTTGCAACAGAATCCATCAAACACAAATGGCTTTCCTTAGGCTTCCCCAAACATGCTGTATGCAACACGTTTCAGTCCTCTTGAGCCTACTGCCCCACTCACTCCTCCCAGGCCAGGGAGCCATGCAACCAAATTTCTGCATACCCAGGAGATCCAGAGACCAGAAAGGTTGTTCTCTGTTGAAAACCATCAGAAAGGAACATGCAGCCTCTTCCTATACTCCTGCCCCACACCTGAGCTGAAAGATAAAACTTCTGGCTAAGTCTCTGTTGGCTGTGCTTTTCCCAGATTCTCACTTCACTCCAGGTTCAGGATGGACAGCAAATGACAGAAAGCTGAAGGAGAAGGTAACCAGCTTGGTGTGTGTGTTTACTTTTGGTATGGAACTGGGAAAGCAAGATGAACTGGGTTTCATGGAGTTGATGGTGCCCCAACTTAATGTTTCAGGGGAAAAATCCTGGGTTTAAAAAGACCAGTTACACAAATGTTTTTCATTCTGCTTTGCTTTGAAACCTTAAGCAATCTTCAGGTCAGTTTTTTTCCTGCAGAATATATGTAGATATATTAAACAAGACTGATTTCAGGACATTTAACTGATCACATGCAAAATGATGTCTCTGCACCCTATCTTCTTCCAAGGCCAGAGAGTAAAGAGATCAGCAAATGGCTGATGGTTTTTAATAATTGATACCTTAACCCTGAGTCTGGAAGACTAAAAACAAGGTCTGCACATGAGGCTTCAGTATCAGTGATATCAGAACACTTAGGCAGAATGTCAGCCAGCAGGACACAGCAGCATATGTGCATACCACCCTACGCTGCCTAGCCTTCCATCCCTTGTGCTCTGCAGAAAGTGCACCTGAGAAGGGTAATTCACGAGTTCTCTCTTTGCATTAATAACAGAGCTTGCCTTTAACCCTGTCCTGGTTTGCAAACAGTCCCCAGAGAGTTGTGCAGCATGGCAGTACAGTGTCAGTCATATGAGACCTCCCCACCATCACCTCCTGCATATGCAGCAGCAACACACTTTTCTACAGAAGCACACAGCCACCCTCATTGTATTTCATGTCAGGCTGACACCGTGCTGCTGACAAAACAGAGCATCACATGCCCTGCAAATGTGCACTACCAGCATTGAGATCTTTGCTTTTCTTTAATGCCTGCCACAAGCAAGCATTCGGCTTTTTATCTCTGTAAATGCTGCATGAGGGAGGAAATCTGGGATTTGACCTCTGAAGACCACAATGCACAGTTGTGCACACACAGCATAGGATCAACGTTTGTCTTGCACTGAAATAAACACAGTTAAAATCCTCCTTACATTTTTTAATCACTTCTTCAGTCTTTGGCTTGCTGTTCATTTTCTAGGGCAAATACTCTGTTACGGCTCTAACATACTCCAAATGCACCAATCTCATATGATCTGTTAACACCCCCACCAGGCCCTTCCAAAATGTTGGCTACTGCCAATGTTTAGGAGATTTTTGAAAAGCAAACAAATATGCAAAAACGAATATGAATATGAATGCAATATGGGAAAAGCACATCAAGTGACCAGATCTCAGAGAAGGAAAGAAATTTTAAACCTCAATTCTGTGCACACTTGGGATCAAGGGAATTCCGCAAGAAAGCCCCATCACTGGAGTGTTGTAGGAAAACATGGAGGAGGCAGAGCACTGTAGGAACGGACAGCCCAGCTACACAGCACTCTGCCATGAGACAGGGCGCTCCTAAGGCCTCATGGATAATGGCCAGGGGGTGGCCAAACACAAGGGGCGGCATGAGGGCGTCTGTGGCAGACAACCTCACCAAGAGTTGAAGCAACACTTAGGAAACTGGAGGAATCTTCCCGAAGGCATGGCCAGGTGTTCCAAGGGACATTCCCCAACTAGTAGCAGCCCTGTGCCAGGGCACAAAACATCCACTGGGAATGGAGCCAAATGGGCAGTATCTCCACTGGGGTGCGAGGGATGCTGCAGCACAGGCAGGACATACAGGGCAGGAGCGTGGTGGAGGGCAGGGTCAGTGACAGCCCAGCAATCACCCAGCAGGTCTGCAAGACGAAACAGATGAAGACTGAGACAGGAGAACTGGGAATAGGCATGGGCATGGCACAGCCCAGACAGGGACTTGGGACTTCAAAAGGTATTACAGGGGAAGGCCCAAGTGAGGCTGCTCCCAGCTCCTCCTCACGCTCACCTTAGCTGTTTCACTGCAACCTGATTCCAGATACCCACTGCACCAGCCCAGAGCTGGCCTTGAGCACAGGCAGCCAAAACCCAAGAAAGACAAGTTGGAGGTTCAGACTTCCAACACAGTGAAAATGAAGTGGAGAAATGTGAGCAAATGTTTGCAGTGCAAAAACTTGTTTTGTTTTCCCTACACAACTGATGTCACGGAGGACAGGAGGTACAGGTGTATCAGAGGGAGCTGGTAGAAGGCAGAGGCTGGGCATAGAGGGGACAAGAGAGAGTAATAGGAAGGCTAAAAGCCATATTGACTCTCATTTGTCTGTGTCCCCATCCTAATTTTTCTCAGGGAAAAGGAGAAGGACCATCTCCAAAGTTCATGTCCAGGGTCACCTCTTTCCCCAGACTTTCCCAGTCTCACCAGGGAGATGCTGCAGATTTCTGAGATACCTCCAAGTTGAACACAGGTGTCTTCTTTAGGGGCACTCTGGTCTTCAAGTTTTGTACTTCAAATGCAAAGGTCACTGTGGGCTCAGAGGCCATAAATATTTGTGACTCCAGGGATAATTGATGGGTATGGGTTCAGTGGAATAAATGCAAACCCAGTAGGAGCTGTCTTTGTTTCTTATATGCCACACCAGAGGAAATAGGACAGTTTGTTACCACTATGTAAGAGGTTGGGAAGCACACACTCATTCATCCAGAATCAGCTGTTTCTGGAAGTAAGGAGTTTTTCTCAACTATTCTGCTATTTCTAAAAAGGAACCAAAAAAAGAAAGGACCATACCATCTGTGTCTGTCAACAAACTGGATCCCTCCATTGGCTAGAATTACAAACCTGTACATGGCAAGAAGGCTAGCGAATCTCTTTTAAAAAAATTCTGCTTATTCCTTCTCAGAGCAGTAGGGGGAGAGATCAACCCAGAATTCATGATGGTCAGTCTTTTTTATACTCAATTAGGGTGCACTAATTCTTGCCATAAACCTCCCATAGTGATGTTCACAAACACTCCACCCAGCGCAGGAAAAAGGATTCTAGAAGGTGTCTAAAAAATGAAGAGGCCAAATGGAGGTTGTTCTGAATTAGCTTGTGGGACCCAAGAGTTTATCCTGTAAAAGGAATGCACTGTGAGGGAAGTGACACCTTTAGGCAACTGCTCTGGAAACTCATCTTTCTACTGTGTAGAGTAGGGGATGAACATGTTACCTCTTCTGAAACACAGGCCGCCGACCACTTGAAATATCAGAATGTGGGTCACAAACCAGTTTCTTCTGTCCTCCTTTCCCTCACACTCCACCCAATTAAAATGAAGGATAATAAAACACTAAAAACGGAGATAAATATCTCTTATATCTTTGGATAATATCTATCTACCAGACTGCTCAGGATGGTCAGGATCTGACAGATTCCACCATGGAAACAAAGATAAAAACATTCAGTTGTGCAGTTCGTGAGGTCTTTAAAAAACACGGCTTGAAATTTTTGGCTAAGGGGACAGCAGAACATCACAAAACAAAAAAAAACCCAACAATAACAACAAAAAGTAGTTCATCCTTCATGTTTCTTTATCAACCTGGGAGGTGAAACAGAGATTCATGGCAGCAGATGGGCATTCAGCAGTTCCCTTTGCAAATGTTTTAGGGTTTATGACCAGCTTTCAGTCCTGATCTAGGGAAGCCTGTAAGTCCAGCGTTAATGTCACTTTCCTGAATAGCTCCATTCATGGAGCCTAGTCTTCATCTGCACTGCAGACCACTGGGGACAGTGTTTAAGATATGCGCAACAGATGCTGTGTGTCACACTAGCAAAACACCAGTGGTGAGAAATTTCAGTGGGAATATTTTGCTTAATCAAAACTAAATATAGTCTCATAGAAATAATGACTGATACTAATGACCAATTCTCTACTGTTCATGGCCACAAAACTCATCTTTCCTTTGACAGATTTAAAAGTAATAAAAAATTCACTAGTTACTCATTGAGGAAATTTCTGGTGAGGAAACATTTCCAAGGTAAGTAAATTTTGCAGCTGAATTTCTTGGTGCAAATGCTATTCACATCCTTCTCCATTGCCACTATGTGGCTAACCCTTCATAAAATAGCCAGGTGTTTGACAGAAATTTTAAAAGAGCCTGGTGCAAGGAACAATCCACGAAAATTACCACACAGGTGAAAATCTGCCTCTCCAGCAATGTGAAGAATCTTGGATTAGTAGTTCCATTTGCCTGTGTAATCATATGTGGGTGTGTGTATGAATGATTGTCCCTCATCTGAATGACTCCGCACAGTGCCATTTTGCAGATCCTGTGGATGTTGACTCCTCCACAGACTGAGGCTGAAAGAACTTGGGAAGAAAACTGCAACAGTCTAAATACCAGGCAAAGGTGTGTCCTCTGGAAAGTGATGACTAAGAACACCAAGTTTTATTCTTTGTCAGATTAAGTAATTTGAGGATTTGTGTGTTAAAACAGGAAGGCTGCCTACTTCTCCTTGGGCCTACTGAAGACTTTAGCACCAATGGAGTCTGTATTATCCCTGCCCTTTTAATGATATAATTTCATGTTTATGCATGATACAAATACTATCACCAGAATACAAACACATCATCAGAAAGGCAAGAAGATAAGCCAGATCAAAGCCAACCCCATTTCTGGGAGTACAGATACTCATGTGCTCTGCTTATTTTTAGCAAAAGATGGTGGGTAAATCTGAGCCAGCACGTTTTTCATTCAATCTGTCCCTGGACACTAACAGATGGTGCTTCCTCATGCCAGCCACTAATGTACTTTACATTGGCACTCAGTGTCAGGACACAGAGCCCGCCAAGTCCCTGCTTAAATCTGCTGATGCCAGGAAAATTGATAATAAACAGCTAGCCAGGGACACAGTCCCAAGTTTTCAGTCTACCCCCAAAGTAGCTGAGAAGCTGTACCTGTGCAATTGTGTCAGCTGTTCTGCACCTTGTGGCTATCAATATAGCAAAGGAGGGTCCTGGACTGGGAAAAAAGGGGTCTTGAGACCAAGCAGGTACATACCTAAAGACAGAGGGAGAGCCATCTGCTTCAGGGTAACTAGCTGTGTGCATAAATCTGGGCTTTGAGAACCCTGACAACCAGGGTCTTAATGTTCAAACATTTGAACAAATGACAATCAATATAAATAATTCTAAATATAAGTATATGCATATACATGTGCATATATTACCTGGCAGAATGATAATACTGTTTAGCATTTCTTAGCACTTGAGCAGTAAACATACTAAATTCAGTCTTACGGGTCTACTTCCCATGGCTACTAATCCTAAATTATAAAGTCACCTGCAAAAGAAAATTCCACAGTACTCCTCTGAGGAGCTCACTCTGTTTTACAGGTCCGTTGTGTTTATTCTTTGAATACAAGCATCCAAAATTCTTCAGCTGTAAAATTCTTGTTCCTTTCCACCAGGTGCCTCAGTGCCCAGGCTTCTTTCTTGGATTGCTCAAAGCTTGGTATCCACATCTTTTGGAGAGAAATCCGACCAGGGTTTGAGGATGAGAACCAGAATGCCTCTGGTCTGGGGCAGCTCAGATGATTAACCTGAGCCTCCCACCTCTGGGGCAGCCATCCCTGGCAATGAAGACAAATAAAAGTGGTTATTCAGGGACCCAGGCAAACAGAGAAGAAAAGTGCTACACCATTAGTAAACTGTCAAATCACATCAGTTATACTCTTCTTCCCACTGCAGCCACTACCCATGTCCCTGTGGAAGGCCTCCCCTAAGTGTCTGGGACAAGATCAGTCACGCTGACAAGTCATGCTGAGTCTCAGATAAGGTTTGGCTGCAATGAGCAGCACCAGCCCACACAAAATGAAATCACAAGACAAGGAGTTACATTTTCATCATTATATTCTGTTTTCATCTTAAATATGTACATACTTACTGAGGTTTTTCTTCTAAGGGAAAAAAAACAAGCCATGAATCCAGCCAGGAGAGTAAACTGGTCTTCATAATTTTATTGACTAGAGAGCCACAAAAACACGGGAAAGGAATATGTGTATCTATCTATTCTATACCTTTCCATGGCTGCATTCCTAACTCAAAGGGAGGACATATGTCCAAATTTGCACCAGACTCAAACAGTAAAGTCTTATTAAGTGTAATGCTTGCCAGTTTGTAATTCTCATCACTTCAGCTCACCATAATAACTTCAAAAGTTTTCTCCATCTCCCTTCTACTGGCTGACCACTTAATTTATTGCTCAGATTGTGATCAGCTAAAATACAGCTTCTCACAAACACACCACCTGGCTTAAAAATTGTTTCAGTGTTTAGTCACAAAATGTGGCTGCAGACAATAGCATGTTTTCACTACAGGTTTGAATGTACCCACATATATATATATAACCTGACAGTCATAAAGTGCTTAAGGCATATCTGAAGACAAGGATCTCTAGTCCAGTTTCCTCTTCCAAACTGGTATCATACCTAATTGCCTAGGGCAAAATGGAGTTTAGTCTTAAAACACCTCCAAGCACAGAGATCCCACAACCTTTCTGGGCAACCTGTTTCCAAATGTTCCAGGTCATCTGAGGTGCTCAACAAGTTAGGCTACTTTCTGCAACATGAAAAAAATCTCCTCCCTGAACAGCTCCAGCCTTTGGCTGAAAATGACCACCAGCTGAGTGGTCAATGTCATGTGCTCACACACATGAGGAGCACATGTCCTGATTGTGCACCTGTACCTTCTGCCAACACCTGTTTACATGAGGATGCACATCCCAATGGCACTGGAATACCGTGGCTGCCAGCCTGCCAGAAATCTTCCTGGGATAAACCTGACCCTAGTGCCATTTTAAAGCCTCTCTGAGACACAAACACAAATTCACACATACCTTTTCTTTCAGTCTGATGTTTTCCCACACTCTGTTACAAACCATGCACTCAAAGGTGTCAATGTAACTGTCCTGGGTGACATCTTGCACACCCCACTTGCGTTCCTTCATTGCTCTAAGCAGTCGTGGGTTGGAAATGTCCCCTTTCAGTTTCCACTGTAGGTAGGACTCATATTCTTCATCATTTGTATCCAGTGTCTTGATATAGTGGGCCAGATCCCGAGGGTGTGAAAAACTGGATACCAGGATTGCACTCTTATTACTAGGAAGCCAGTCTACAATGCTGGGAGACCCAAAGTACACTGGCACCACTCCCAACTTCAGCGGCCGCCAGAGTTTTTCAGTGATGTAATCTTCACAAACAGCATTTTCAAAAGCAAGAATGAACTTGTACTGTGCCAGTATTTTTAAAAAGTTGCCATCATCCATGGCAGCTGGATTTCTGAGATGCTGAGGAAGGTCTCTATTATGCAAACATTCCCCATAGGAGTCCACTTCAATGTGGCACATCAGCTCACGCACATAGCTGTCCCGGTCAGAAGGGGGGTTGCAGTCAGACTGCACATACACAAGCGGTGCAAGCCTCTTCCTCAGGCTGTTTTTCATCTGCAGTGGGACCATGAACCTCAATGACTTCAGGACCTCTACACCCTCAAGGTACTGAGTGGTCAGTGGCAGGTGAGAGTGGCGGCTAAATGTTGCAGTGTGGTTGAATAAGGTGATGGTTGCTTCGTGGAAGAGTTTGTAGTTGTTTTTTGGTGACTCTTCATGAAAAAGGGCCCAGTCATGATAGTCTCTACGAGGGAGGGGTAAGCTGTCTATGCTGAAGTCAGTACCTAGACAAAAGCAAACAGTGTTCATCCTGCTCTTATCTGTCATGGGACACTAACTACCATGACACAGAAGTCTGGTTTTAATTTAGTATCAGCGCTACAGCCACCACATTTCTGACTCTATCAGGCAGTTATTTCAAAGAATGCAATTCATGCAAAGGCACAAGAGCATAATGACAGATAAAACTGAATTTCACAGCAGAAGATTCTAGAGTAGTGGAATCAGTAGTTAATATCAGAAGTGGTTTCCTTTCATGTCGTATTAGTTTAAAGGCCTCTCGTTTCAAAGGATCACTAGGAATTTTATATTTTAATGCACTAAAATGAGACTCATAAGATGTTTAATAATCCCCTGGTTCTCTAAATAGGGGAACAGATGGTATTTCCTCTGTGATGTGAGGAAAATGGTTACTGCAGAACTCAATTTGATTCTAGTAATAAAACAACTAAAAGGATACTGAAACACTGGACAGGATTAATGAGAAAAAAAATAATTACGTCAAGTCTTGAAAAGACTTAGGAAGCCAAACTATTAACTTTTCAAAGAGAAAATTAAAAGGTGATGCATCACAGCTGCCTACTAGATACATAAAGAAGTAGCTTCTGGCAGAAGACAGCTCCTCAAAGTAATGCCAATTGTAGAAGAAGAACCATGTCTAAATTCTAAAAACAGTCAATCACAGAAATTGGGACAACTGTAGCAGAAGCCTTAGGACAAACCTAGATGACTTTTTGCAAAGTCTAAACTGCGCAAAACTAAGTTGAAAGTACCAGTTTATTAATGCAACCCTTCAGTACTACTGCACTACGCTCATATGACCAGCCTCACTGCAGATTAAATGCAAAATTGTCCAGTTTCTGTCAAGATGCTTCCTCACTGTCTTAGAACCATATCTGTTTTCTACTTAAGTAAAGGCACTGAACATACGTAACTTTTGACCAATATTGTCAAGCAAGAGAGGTTCAAAAACTGAAACTAACACTGAAGAGCTGGTTTAGAAACCATCACAAATTCTTATCTTCAGATAAACTACCATCTGTGGCAACCTAACCTTTATGTAGCAAACTCCATGGCTGATTGCATCTAGAACAATTGGGAACCTGTCTTAAACAAGCTGTGTTCAAACCAGCTAAGGGAAATGGCTGGTAAGGAGCAGATTCTGTGGAGGTGGGTTAATGCTTTCTCCATGCCAACTTCCCCCTTTCACCATAAGACACAGATGCACAGTCACAAGAAGCAGGGTCAAACGGTGGCCATATCTCTACAGGGGGCTATGAACCACAAACAACCATAAAGCACCCCAACTCTTATCAGGGACTCTCCATCAGAAGACTGCACATGTCTCATACTGTTGCATCAGACACAAAGAATTCCCACCCTGAGAAGGGATCTAGGTGTTCCCATGCAAATTCAAATGTATATAACACAGCACACTCTGTGTTGCAAGCCCCTACCCTCAATAAATCAAGACTGCAACCATCAGTCCTATTATGGACATCAAAATTGCAATGATCAAAAATCATCACTGGATCCATCAGAGGTGGTATTTTTCCTCTTCACTTTGTACTTCCTTCCTTCCTGTCATCCCTTCCTTCTCTTTCTCTCTGTCTTTTCCTTACATATTTTCTTAATGAGATTTTTATACTTTATAGGAAAGAATCAGAAGACCCACATACCTCCTTTCCACTGCAATTAAATGGTTTTGCAATAAGCTTGGCTCATTCAGACACTGGTCATTCAAACACATTCATGACACACTGGTCATTCAGATTCATGACACTGGTCATTCAGAGCTGTTTCACTCTAATTCATCCAAGGGATCTACTAACAGGAACCTCAGTTACCATCCCTCAGAGGTAGGTCATAACACCATCCCACTCTCCCTTCTACCTCTGACTTCAAACCACTGATGGCAAAAAGAAAGGGGTGCTAGCAAAAGTCTTACACAGAATATTGGTCTAAAAACTAAGATATAAAGAAGATTTAAAAATGCCCAGTGGTCCTTGCAGCTGTATGAGCCTGCCAAAATGACTCCAAGGACGACCTTATAGAACTAATATGCACTTTCACTACTGCAGCGGAGATAGAAGTTAGCTGCCAGTAATATAAAAATCTCCTATAGACCAAGATCCTTCAGGAGCATCAGCTGGGGCTTTTTGAGGCCACTAAACATCGACCTTCTGTCTTCTACTCAGGTCCTAAGTCCTCAGCACTAAAAGGATTAAAAGCTATGCCACTCAATGAAAAATGCTATTTGCTTCTTCTGTTTTTGTTGTAATATCTTGTTTTTGATGCGTTATTTTGTGACAGAAGAAGGTCACAGAAACTGAAAGTTAATCAAATTCTCATGGAGAAATTCATAATGTCTATTCGGCTTTGAAAACACTTTGTTTTAAGTGATGCCAAGAAGAGAAGTAACAGTGCATACCAACAACAATGAAATGCTGTGGATCAAAATTACAGCACTGCAGCTCAGTCTCTTACAAGGGTGCTCCCTCTTTCAGGCAGTATTGCAGGGAAAAGGAGGTGGAAACATAGGCAAGAATAAGAGAAAGATAAAAAGGCAACATGTAAAACTTCACGAACTAGGAGACGGTTAAGTCAGGCAAAGAGAAAATTAAAGAAAAATGCACTATAAAATCACAGAATCACAGAATCATTTAGGTTGGAAGAGACCTCCAAGATCGCCAAGTCCAACCTTTGACGAATCACCATGGTGTCAACTAGACCATGGCACTTAGTGCCATGACCAGTTGTTTCTTGAACACCCCCAGGGATGGTGACTCCACTATCACCCTGGGCCATCCATTCCAATGTTTAACAACCCTTTCCATGAAAAAATTTCTCTTGATGTCCAATCTGAACCTTCCCTCGTCCAGCTTGAGGCTGTATCCTCTCACCCTGCCACAAGTTGCCTGGGAGAAGATGCCAACACTCACCTGGCTACAGCCTCTTGTCAGGGAGTTGTAGAGAGTGATAAAGTCACCCCTGAGCCTCCTTTTCTCCAGGCTAAACATCCCCAGCTCCCTCAGCCATTCCTCACTGGACTTCCTCTCCATACCCCTCCCCAGGTTCAATGCTCTTCTCTGGACATATGCCAGCACCTCAGTGTCTTTCTTGAAATAAGGGGCCCAAAACTGGACACAGTACAGATCAGAGCACATCAGAATGACTGACTTGAATACAACACCGAATCAATCTCAGTCTAGCAAGAAGACAAAAAGGATTAAAGAGAAGGTAACATCGGCATGTGTCTACCCTATGAGATGAAGGAAATAAGGAAACATATGATGGAATAAAAAAAAAGCACCACAAGACTAGAATTTCACTTCCTCACTATTAATTTGGAAATCTTAGATATGCAGAAGAGAAAGATATATGCTGCTGGGAGAAGTTATGCATTTTAGAAGACATCTTCCATTCAGAAGTCATACTCCAAGGACTCAATGCTCCAATACAGAACAGCTGGACATCCTTCACTCTTAGGAACAACACCTCTGAGGCTCTGACAGATCCAGCTCATGTTGACTCAGCCACATTGGCAGTTCATGCTAAATACTACACTCTGTGAATTATGTGACCCTGAAAAGGTGGAGTTGGGAATCCTTCCCAAAAGCAGAGACAAAGCGGATGCCACATCTCATTTCCAAACAGAATACGATTACACTTGACAAAGTTATCACCTACACTGAGGGGCTCCCCAGACCAGGACAGTGAGCTGGGACAAGCTATAAAAGATTTGGTGTTTCTTACAAAGCAGTTGTGCTGGAAAACATCTACACCCTGTATTTTTGCACAGTACTTTTCTTAATCTTTGGATCATTCTTCTCCTAACTAGCTTACTGACCAAGTACTGGGGGAAATCAATGCATTTTCTTTGGAAGGTGAAACTGTGCTCTGATCCAGCCTTAGCATGGAAATTCAGATATTCAAGTTTCCACTCAGCAGGCTCTTTAGAGGGAAATTCTGTAAAAGTAAAATATACCTTTTTGCAGACTTACAGCTCACTGCATCATGGCAGGAGGGAGAGAGGGAGAGAAAGAGAGAATGAAACTCTCTCTCTGTTTTGGCATTGTGAGATCATTTATCGTGGTTTAAAAATAACTAACAGTTTTGCATATTTTGATACTTGTCTTTACAAAGTTCATAGCCAGCATCACTAGAAAAAGGAAAAAAAACACTACAGGGAGAATCTTAGGCCCCAGTGTAAACAGTCTTCTAAAAACATGCGAGTAAACTATGTCCAGAGGCCTGCTAAAAATGAAGAGTAACAGTCCTTCTAATGCTGAAAAAGATACATGAAATTACTACCAGAGACCAAAATCACCAGACTTCACAGCTTTTCTGTGATGCCATCCAGCTTTCTTTGTCTTAAATTGGGTCAGCTTCTCATTCCTTTGCTGTTATTCCTTTGCTTTCATGCTTAACCACTATATTATCAATTGACAAAGCTGACCTACTTGGAGATCTAAAAAGATTAGTGATGAGAAGTTTTTAGTTCACTGCTAACAACCAAGCTAAAGGCCCTTCTTTCCTATAATTTCAGTTCACCTGTATTCAGATTGAGCAAATGAGATTCTGTATCCTGATTTGTTTTATTTCCAGACAAAAGATCTTAACGTACGTAGACAGAGAAAAGCATTTTGAATTTATTTTTCCACCTAAAACCCAAGTTTTCTTTCAAAAACAACTGTGTGGGGGAAAAGAACGAAGCTGATAAAGTAAGGTCTACTTTTAAATGATGCATCTTCCGTGTTTTGTAGATTCACTTTATATAATGTACATAATGTACATAATGGGAAGTCTCCGGCAGAGCCAGAGCAGCTCAGAAAGTTGCACTAGCTGCTGCTCCCTGTACGGAATCAATAGGTTTCTTTCACTACTTTCCATTTAGAGTCTACGAGCAATTTCTTGGCACATGACGCAGGGGAGTTGCAGTGTTACCAGAGAGGGCATTATTTTTAGACAAAAGACATGCACAAGTGAAACAAAGGCCTTGCAGAACCTCTGCTAGGGGTGACAGGCCAGAAGACTGGAAGAAGTTGGCTTGATCTCAAACTGTCTTTAAATGCCTTGGCAATGACATGAAATTGTCTTTTCTCCCATGAACAGGGAGTACATGCGATTGGAAAGCAGCATGAGACAAGGCATCAGTCATACCACAGATGTGCATGGTGATCTTCCAGAGTACTTTTACAGAGCACTCGTAAAGGTATTCAGCACCAGGCAAAAGTTAGCCCAATGAGCTGCATAAATTTCCTGTTCTAAGTCATTGCCACCTAGAATATTTAATCTCTATAGGGAAGGAACTAAGGGGGAGGAAAAGCTACTTCTTTAAAAACAAATAGATTCTTACCGTAGAAGAGAAATGCTCTTGTCATCTGATTGTGCTGGTAGGTCTTGTTGATAGTAAAGAAGCAAATATCCTCTCCACACTGACTGAATCTCCCTGTCTCTCCAGTCAGGGGAGACCACCAGAGCAGGACAGGATAGCGATTAACATCAGACTCTGTCTTGAAGCTGCTGTGAAGTTCCTGCTTCTTAAACTGAAAAGCGTATCTTTCCCCAGGCTTTAATGGGCTGCTGTGTAAACTGGAGATTACTGACACCCTATTCTCTGAATTGCTCAGTTCGGTGATAACCTTCAGGGAAATAAATACACATATCACAACAGATCACTGTCATTAGCCAGGACATCTGCTTGCAAACCAGAATTTACGCATCAAGCACTAAGTCTTTATGTTAAGTTTCTGTCAATCAAATTGGATGCACTTCACTGACTGCAGACATCAGGTCATCTTATGTCAGAACAGCAAAAGCTTTAATTTGAAATTGTAAGGAGAAGGCACAAAATACATTTCTGTACTGAGATATGGCCACATCACGTGCAACTTAACAACACTTCTGCTTTCTCCCTGAAAAATGCAAAGGACAGGGAACAGCCCTTCAGTAGCCAGGTTTCTTCTGAAAATTAGCCGTTGAAAAATCCATGAAGTTTTTATGTCACTGTGGGTCCAGCCTTGAGCCCCTACCTAATGAGTACAAACATGTCCAAAGAGGAGGCAATGCTGGATAGAAGCAACACAACATGGCATGTTGCAGCCTTCCTGAGAAACCCCTCCAGGAGCCAAGGAGGTATACAAGAAAAGTATTCTCTGGGTTATGTCACTTCCAGAGCCAGCTACCACCACAAGGTCAACACTGCTAACACAGTAACTCCTGGTAAAGCACAGACTAGTGTGGAAAATGTCTGTCACCTCTCTCATCTGACAGAATTTTGTCCTGCTTTGACAGCAATCTCATGGATGTCCCACCCCCTTGCCCCTGTACCTGGAGTGTCAGCACAAGGAAAAAGGTAGCTGCCAAGCAGAAGCAAGATGCCCACAGTATCTTCCTCCTCATCCTAATCATGCTTCATTACCAGGCCCACCAGAGCAGTTACATCTAGGCATTGGGAAGGTCAGCTTGTCTGAAGTCTTCACTCTTTGCTGCTGGGCTTTCCCACTTTATCCATATTGCTCTTCATGGTGACTGCTGCTGAAAAGGAGTACAGCATCAACACAGGCAGCTCTTCAAAGCTCAGTGGTTAGTTTCGTATCTAGTCATAGCCTTCTGTAGGTGTCAGAGCCACATTTTCAGCCAGGTACCCAGAAAGCAACCTGCACAAGTAAGCCCCAGGCACCCACTCTCCCTGCAGTCATCCTGGACATCCTCTCATCCTTGTTGTCAGTGTAAGTAATGTTGATGGCCCTGGCTCAGTACAGTGTGGGGAGGGCAGCTGTTTTCATGAGTTCCAGATGTCAAGCTGTGCTGCTTTTCAGCAGACTCCCAAACAGGGGAGCAGTGGAAGATTCTCCTTCCCTGAGCAATCTCTAAAAATGCTCCTGGAGAAGGCACACAACTACCTGGCCTTGGACTTACGACACTTCAATTTTCTGGGACTTCTCGAGCATAAAGAATGCTCATGGAATATGCTCTATGTCCAATGCAGAGAAAGTAACCACACAATACACACACAAACTCTGTCCACACCTAAACCCAGTCAAATTTAATAAATTCCCCTTTCCTAGTAATCTGTACCTGTGTTGGTCTGCCTCTCTTCAAATAACTTTCCCTTCCCCAATGCTTTTTTTAGCTTTCAGAGAATGCTACTCTTTTCTTGCATGATGGATGTTTCTATACAAAAATCCCAACTCCTGGCAACAAGAGAAGCTGTAAAATTCCAGCCACATCTTGAAAAATAAAAATAAAGGATGATAGAAAGATAGGACTACAGCACTCCATACAGAGAAGTAAAGTTTAAAAATGTGGGTGTTCTGAAAGCTCAGAAAGCAGAAACACATGCACAAAATGTTTAATAAGTTGCTATTTTACAGATTCTCTTACAGAGATAGGACTATAAAATATATATGAATATAAAATATATATGCTGGTTTTCCTGCCAGCTTTCCCCTCATCTTAATCCAAATCACAAAGTTCTAAAGCCCTGGCAAGGACGGATGGGTCCCAAACCTACTGCCTGCTGTAGTCTATCACAGTGGTGCTGACAGCTAAACTAAAAAAAATTATCCTACTTCTGCTCCCACTGACACGTGATTTCATCCCTTTCCCTCGAACATCAGAAGGGCCTTTTTAGCAGAAGCTGACATAAAACCCTGCTGTGCAATTCTGCTCTGCACAGGCCAGCTGCTTTAGAAGGTCCTGTGTGGGTGTGAAAGTGCATGGCTGCTAGTTAATTGCTTCTCAGATCAAGCAGAATTTTCTACAAAGCCTCTGCACTTTCTGTGCCTCCTGCAGTACAGCCAAAAAGGAATACCAGGAGGGAAGGGAGGTGAATTCTGCCCACTGCTGTGTTGGCACACCTGGAGTTGGACAGTATTTTTAACATTGTATCTTACCAGGCCAGTGCATGGCAAAAAGTTAAGACTGATGATTCACTGAATACCACCCTAACCGTTGCCCTGGTAAAAAAGTAGTAGTAATTGATACATTTGTAGGTAAAGTTCTAGAGGGTGAACTGCCCACAGGTGGGCAGTTGGGTATGCTGTACCTATTGATCCAGGGTATCACACTGAGACATGGCTTCATTTTGCATCTGCAGTGCTCAACATGCAAAACTTCTGCCCAGCACTGCGGTGCGTACTTGGACAGGGCCAGGCAAGGTTCTGTCCCGTCCCAGCTCCACTGGAAAGAATGGACCTTGCAATGCTTTCCCACCTCCGTCAGGATGACAGAAGGCCCTGAGGACTTGAAGGAAGAAGGATAATCACCACCCCAGGCTGCCCTGCGGGAGCAGCAGCTCCCTGCAAATCCTTCCAAACTTCCTGCCAGCTCTCTCCGCCTCGCCTTCCAGCTCTGTGCCACTGCAATACTCTGGGTTCAGCATCCCAGCCAAGGGTTTGCCTGCTCCCAGAAACGCTGCCCCTTCCCTTCCCGAGGCTCTGCGCATCCCGCAGACCCGGCCCTGCTCCCGCCGTGGGTCGGGCATCCTCTGGCCGGGCGCCCGCCGCCGTACTCACCCCGAGAAAGTCGCTCCCGCCTCACCGCCGCCGTCCCCCTCCGGCCGGGTCTGAGAGGGTCTGGGGTGTTTTGCTGCTTTTTTTTAACTTTCAGTGAGCGCACCCACTTGGAGCGCGAAGGGGGGCGGGCGCCGGGCGGGGGCGGTGCGGCTCCGCACCTCCCTCCGCCCCGCCGCGGGGGCGGGGAAGGGGTCGGCTCTTCCCGGGCTCCCCGAGGCCCTGCACAGGGAACGCCAAAGGCCAATGGGCATGAGAGCGGCGTCCGTTGCATCGCACCCGACTGCTCTTCTGCAAACCTTCACTGCAAGACCTCACCCAATTCCCAAAAATAAATCCGCCCCTGGCACTGATTCCAGTAGCTGTTTGCATAATAGCACGCTTTGCGTGTTTTATGGGTTTGTGTTTTTTTTACAACAGTGCTGGCGCTATCCTGACGAAGACTTTAGATTGACTGCATGACGCCAGCGGACAGTCAGAAAGAGAAATGCGTCACGGCAGCTGGGAAGCCCCGAGGGTCTGGGAGAGCCGGCCTGCGCTGGCCCAGGGATGCAATCCCTCGTCCCTCTGGCGCGGAGCTGCGGCAGGCATCCCGCAGCTGAGACCGAGCCTTGCTTCCAACCTTGCCGAGGCATCCCTGCGGGGCCGTGTGGACCCACCAGGGAACGGGCCTGTCTGCCCGCTCGGGGCTTCCTAAAGCTGAGAAACAGTTTGTGCAGGTCTTGCTCTTTGTAGATGTTTATTCCAAAAGCCTGGTTCTGCTAACTCAGAGCAGAGTCCATACTTACTCACCTGATACAGACTTAAGAAACCACCCATTCTTGTATATGTAATTCGTATATTGCATACACACACATTTGTATTAACACAGAAATACCTGATACCTACACACTTCTCCATAGGTACTTTTAATTACACACAAATACTTGTAAATGAGGTATCTGCTGTTTCTAACCCAGACATGGCAGGTAGGGGTCGTTGCAAGGGGTGGATTACCTGAGGGAGTGCAGGGAGAAAGAATTCCAGGGGAAGCAGAGGGGGCACCTGTGCCTCAACCGAAACACATGACTGATAAAAACTGTAAAAACGTTATGCACACAGCTCATCTCCTTACTCTGGGTGCATAATGCCTGCAGCCTTCCTGAGAGGATCAGGGTACCCAGCAGGCTGAATCCAGCCCTCTCCAGCAGTGTCCGTGACCCTTGTCGCACTAGCCCTGCCCCCTTTCCACTACAGCTATTCTTGCCAGTAGCCCCTTTGGAGCAACACCCACCTCTTATAGCACATACTGCTGCACCAGAGAGCTCCAATTTCCCTCTCCTTCTAAGATGAAAACTAGCAACTGACACTACAATCCTGGGACATGCAAATTTACTTATGCTCGTGTTTTTATTTAGTGATTAATCTCAGTTCTTGTCCTATTTGTTGCTTCCTCACAAAGGTTCTAGATGGAGTCATATTTTTAAGTAGAAGCTTTCAGGCAGGGTTTTAATATTATCTTTGAAGTATGTTTACAGATATTCGACCTGGAACATGAAGGATCTCCACTCATTTAAAGTCACGAGACATGCAGCAAGAATCTCCAAGTGTTACTTTGCAAAGCAGATTCATGCAGAGGCAGAATCCTGCTTTTGCAGGCCTAATTCAGAGCGCCTAGAGGCTGTGAGGACTGAAGTTAGCATGGCACCACGAGTGTGCAGTTTAGTAAATTAGATTGAGTGGTTGGAAATGGATCAGAAACCTGGTATAGTTTATGGAAGGACTTCCTGTGATCCCACTGGGTTTGGATCTAGTCCATAATTTTAAACTTAGTTATATTCCTGGATTCCACATTTCCTCAGTTGACAGACTCCTAAGCTGCTCTCATGAGTACAAAACTTAATTGCAAAATGCTTCAGCTTCCTTCAACAGGCTTGACTTTTCTCAGTAACTGTCCCTCAAACCTTTAGAAGCAGCCCACAGACGCAAAAACCCACAGTTTCAGACTGAAAATGCAGAAATGAGTCCTGAGGGCAATCCTGAGGGATAGCTGTATTATCTGCTGTCTGTCCCATGCCATAAGCAAGCTGTTCTTGGACCAGCTCAATCCAGTGGCTGGCAACAGAGAGGCTCACTTTTGTTTCTTGTCCTGCTATGCCACTCTGAGGAAGTAAGCTCTTATTGCAGGATCTGGCTTGTCTCTAATCCATTTGAAATAGCTGGTAAAGATGATACCAGCATAGGCAATGGCAGGGCCAGGTCATCATGTAGAAATTCTGGATGAAAACGACCCAAAAAACCACAACTGTAGCTCAAACAGCAGAGCCAGTAAGCCAGATTTCTTAAAGATCTTTGTCTCATGTGTCATCTGTCCATGGAGAGCTGTTGGTATTTAACAAACTCGCAATGCAACTTTTCTTTCCATGGGTCAGGAACAGCAGCTTTTCTTTCTGCTTTGTCTCTTATAACAGGATTTACTGCTTTTGAGGTTTCTCTCATTCAAATGTACACATTTCCTCTGATCTGTTTTTAATACACTTTGTTTCTTTTTATGCTTTTGTTCTTCCTCTCTTTTTTTATTATTCTGCATTTTAGAACATTGTTCTTTTACTTAGGTCCTGCTGGATATTGTCTCTGTCTCTAGATATGCCCGTTGCCTTTCTGTTGTATTCATACTCTTGTTATTCAAAGTAGCCTTTCCGTAGATTTCCCTGGTTTTTATCCTCCATTATATTAGTTATTCATGTAACACTCAGAAGCAGCAACCACACCATGCACTCCAAAGAGTCACTGTACGAACGTCCTGGCAGGAACAAATGAATTCCTCAGAATAACACAGGGCAGAAATGAAGGCAGGGAGGCAAGGAAAGCAGACACTTGAAGTGACTTCTCAAAGGAGACAAAGCTGCTCAGTGATACAACAACCACCTGTGGGCCTGATTCTTCCTTTTCCTGGATCTTGTGTCCCAATTTGCAGCTGTGCATATATACTCCCTTCTTGTCGCTGTGGCACCGTTCTTCTTTCCGTAAAATCACTGTAAAACCTATGACACACACACAACAGCCCTTTCAACTTGAGCAGCTCAAAATTAAAGACTTTAACAATTTCCACCACATATGGAATGATTTCCCACCTCCCTGAGAATACAGTACAGATGCAGATGTATGCACAGCCCTTGCTACTGCACATGCTCTGCCTGCCTTTAATCCTCCCTATGCTAATGCATCTCAAAATGCCCTGGATTACAAACCCTACACTGGATCAGCTGTTCTTTCTAAGCACTGTCTTCAGTTCAGCTACTTTGTCCTGCTGGCCAACACCGTAGCAGGGGNGCGGGAGCTGCCCTGGCGGAGGGAAGGCAGGCGTCCTCCCGGGCCCGCCACACGCGCCCGCCGCGCCAGGGGCGGCGCTGTGGAGCCGCGCCGCCGCTCCGCCCCCCCTCGCTGGTGCAGCCGGGCTCCGGAAGCGACAGCGGAGCGATGGCGGCTGACGGTAAAGCGGCGGCGGAGGCGGAGCTGCAGCCGGAGGGGGACGCGGAGGGCGGCGGCAGCGAGCCGGAGGGTGGGTTCGGGCAGCTGCTGGAGGAGCAGGAGGACGGGGAGGATGCCGGGTACGGGCTGTACAGGTATGANTTTCCCACCTCCCTGAGAATACAGTACAGATGCAGATGTATGCACAGCCCTTGCTACTGCACATGCTCTGCCTGCCTTTAATCCTCCCTATGCTAATGCATCTCAAAATGCCCTGGATTACAAACCCTACACTGGATCAGCTGTTCTTTCTAAGCACTGTCTTCAGTTCAGCTACTTTGTCCTGCTGGCCAACACCGTAGCAGGGGATCACAGAATCATTTAGGCTGAAAAAGACCTCTGAGACCACTGAGTCCAACCTATGACAGAACACCACCCTGTCAGCCAGACCATAGCCCCGGCTACCCTGAGTAGTCCATTTCAATGTCTAGTCACCTTTCATGTGAAGAAATTTCTCCTGAAGTCCACCCTGAACCTCTCCTGGTGCAGTTTGAG
>VZTZ01008586.1:17568-37573 GCA_013400955.1 Drymodes brunneopygia | reverse complement strand
TGGGGGCGCGGAGTGGCGGAGCTGGGGCCGGAGGCGTGGGGAGCTTATGGGAGCGGTAGGGACACCTTTCACTAGACAGGGTTGCTCAAGGCCTTTTGCAACGTGGCCTTGAACACTGCCAGAGCTGGTGCCTACACAGCTTCTGTGGGCAACCTGGTTTAGTGTCTCACCATCCTTACAATAAAATGATTTCTTCCCNAAGCGAAAATTCCTCATTTTAGCAGTTCCTCCTCTCCCAACAAAATAATAAAAAAAGACTGGAGCTCATTTTCTGTTAACAAATTTACAGAATCAGAATCACAGAATAATTTAGGTAGGAAAAGACCTCTGGTGTTGTCAAATCCAACCTATGACCTAACACCCCCATATCAACTACACCATGCCAACTAGACCATGGCACTGAGTGCCACATTCAGGATTTCCTTAAACACCTCCAGGAAAGGTGACTCCAACAGCTCTCTGGGCAGCCCATTGACTCACATTTTCTGTGGAGAAATTCCTCCTAATGTCCAACCTACAACTCTCTTTCTGCAGCTTAAGAATGTGTTCTCTTGTCCTGTCACTGGTTGCCTGGGAGAAGAGGTCAATTCCCACGTGGCTACACTCTCAGGTAATTGAAGAGTGGTAAGGGCACCCCTCAGCCTACTTTTCTCCAGGCAAACCAACCCCAGCTCCCGCTGGCTCTGCTGCCTTCTCCAGTTTCACCCGCTGGTTAGAAGTGGCTGTTTCAAACCCTTCTCCAGTTTCACCTTTTACAGTGCCCAGATTGCTCTGTCTTGTCCTGTTAGACCGTCAGGCCCTAAAATGGCGCCGCTGGCGCTTTCCCTGCCCGCTGTGAGCGCCCGTGTGGGAGCACGGCGGGAGCTGCCCTGGCGGAGGGNACCTAAATTTCCCCTCTCTCAGTTGGTACCCATTACTCCTGGTCCCATCATGACAGTTTCTGACGGAAAATCCCTCTCCATCTTCCCTGTAGGCCCCCTTTAGATACTGGAAGGCTGCTCTGAGGTCTCCACAGAGCCTTCTCTTCTCTAGGCTGGACAGCCCCAACTTCCTCAGTCTGTCTTTGTAAGGGAGGTGCTCCTCTTTTCAACGTCGTGGTCTCCTCTGGACCTGCTCCAACAGTTCCATGTCCTTCTTACGTTGGGGACACCTTTTCCTGTTTATATGCTGGTCTGTGTTACAGACAATAATGTAGGTAAAATAGTAGGGACTGTTCAGAACAGGGATGTGTTACTGGACACAGGTTTGTGCACATCATGGTTTGAGTAACGTTTTGTGCTTTTTAGAAGCATTGAAAAGACATTAACGTTTATTTACAGGGACAGGAAGGAATGGGCCGATATTGAACCTGTTCCTCAAAATGATGGGCCAAATCCTGTTGTTCAGATCATCTACAGTGAAAAATGTAAGTCTTAAATATGTTCTGCCCTTACCATTGTTGAAACAAGACTTCGTGTTTTGGATAACATTTTCTAGAGTGATACTGTGAAGAAATTAGTTTAATTAATTGTGTTACGGTGCTTTTCACCAAGCATCTCTGAGGCTGAGTCTTCACCTGAGATGTCAATACTCAAGGGTCTCCTTTAAAGTCCTATGGCTTAAGAGGTAATAGAGCAGACAGTGTGGTTCATGTCAGCCCACAAGTGGAAGCAAAACATGAAGCTCCTGCAGCTGGTGAAGTAGTGCAAGTAAGCAGCACAGAACTTTTATGATTGTTTTCAATATCATTCTGATGGTGTATTTCTAACATACTTGTGCAGCATTTTGGTGTGCTAATATCAAGCACAAGTCTCAGCTGAAAATGCTGTGTGAGCAATAGGTATCTACAGTTTTACAGAGGTGTGTTTAGAGTACAGAAAATAGGAAGCAGTTTTGAAGGATTATTAACCTTACCCCTATTCAGGCCATTGGCTAAGATGCTATTTTCTGTTTAGTCCGAGATGTCTATGATTACTTCCGGGCTGTTCTGCAGCGGGATGAGAGAAGCGAAAGAGCTTTCAAGTTAACTGCAGATGCCATTGAGTTAAATGCTGCAAACTATACAGTATGGTATGTAATAATCATTATTTCTGTGATCATTTGGCTGCCTACCTTTTAAGTCTTAAATATTTTGTTAGTTGAATCAGGGCATGCCTAGTTGAATTTACACAGAGGAGTACTGTTGCTTCCCACTGTGCTTCCAAAGAAAGCCTTTGTTCAGTATTTCCTGTGTCTCACTTTGATTCAGTGATTTTCATTCATTTGGCCTTAAGGATATTATCAGTCAAGGTCAGGGTTAGCCAAAAAAAGGACTTTTCTGTTTAAAATTAGATTAATTTAACCTGATAATGTGTCCATGGCAAAATGCTGAAGATGCCCTCAGTTGACTTCAAGAAGAGGCATAAAAACATGACAGCAAATACATTGTATATTTACTAAATAGTGCATTTTAAAAGATCTGTCAGGTTATGGTTCAGTTAGGTAATAAATAGTGAATTTCTGATATTCAGAGCAAGACCTTTTAACTCACAAATGCTAACAAGTACCTCTTGTACATCTTTATTCCACTAATTTCTATAAAATCAGAAAGTTTACGTTTTTTCAAGCACAGAAGTCTTAGTTTCTGTGACAGAAAACTGGTGTGGGTACAGATTAATTTGAACACGATTGCTGCAATCTTAGATAACATCCTGTTGCAACTGGTCATATTCTAGTTCTTCACTGTTCGGTAATTGAATACGCTTTAACAGAACTAGATATGAGGATTTTACATTAGTTTTAGCTTTCTGCAATGTTTTTAGCTCAATATCATTTACAAGAACTGTGAATAAAGGTGATTCTATGTTCTTCTCTGAAAATTCTAGGAAAGTCCTTTTGCAGTGTTCAAATGTTTGACTTTTATATAGGCATTTCCGAAGAGTCCTCCTGCAGTCTTTAGGAAAGGATCTCCATGAGGAACTTAAGTACATTACAGCTATCATTGAAGATCAGCCAAAGAACTACCAAGTCTGGTAAACTCACGCTTTCTTTTCTGTTCTTACTGTTTTTGCAGATAATATTTTTTTTGTAAATTGGCCATCAGTTATGATGGAGGAGTTAAATGGAGTGGCATGATGTCAGAGTTCCTTTCAGGTATTTGTTCTATGCATACAATTATGACATGCTAGGCACATCTTGTTTTCTTGTTAATTACAATTTTTAGACTGCCAAAGTAAGTCTGACAGATAAAAAAAAAAAACCTTGTGAAAAGGCAACCAAGAAGACCAATAGAAATTAGTACGTTTTCTTTTATTGTGTCTTGGCATTTGTCTGCCTGTTGTTGATTTTTTTCCAAAATGAATGGAAATAGGCAAAAAAGCGGTATTGTTATTGCTAGAGAAATTATGTAGTACTAGAAAAGTTTATTCTGCTGAAGGATTTGACCATGAGTGTGGAAGTATGTTGTTTCAGGTGAACATTAGTTGTCTAAAATTAGATGATTGGCCATTGTGTATGTGTGATTAGAATTTTTTATAATATAAATATGCATCATACATTTCTCAGAGCAAAGTGAAATGTTCTACTATGCTTAACTAATAGGTTTTTCCCCTAAGTGGTACACTTGCTATAAGCTGTTTTAATACAGACGACACACTCACAAAAAAATTTAGACTTTGTTCCTGTCGTCATTAGGCATCATAGACGGGTGCTAGTTGAGTGGCTGCAGGATCCATCCCAAGAGCTGGAGTTCATAGCTGACATTCTTAACCAAGATGCCAAAAATTACCATGCCTGGCAACACAGACAATGGGTTATTCAGGTATTGTATCCACAGAACTCTTTATTCTTTAAGTAACCTGCATTTTAAATGTGTGGCAGAGGTTAGCTATAAACTTGTCTTTTAGGAAGTGAGTTCAAAAAATGGAGTGTTATCTACTTACTGTTATGTGTGTGGATTTTATGATGAGCTAATACCATTGTGTACCACTGAATAGCGTGGCATGTTCCTAGTGCACCTGTACTTATTCTTCTTTGAAGTTCATGTTGATTTCTTCAAAAAAGGCTCTATCTGATGTTCAGGCAACTTAGGAACAAGAATGTTTTTAAAAAAACAAAAACTTGGTGATTGCAGTACTCTCTCTTCCTTCCCTTTCTATAGGAGTTCAAATTATGGGACAATGAACTGGACTACGTAGACCAGCTTTTGAGAGAAGATGTGAGAAACAACTCTGTTTGGAACCAACGTCACTTTGTCATTTTCAACACCACTGGCTATGATGACCCAGCAGTCCTAGACAGAGAAGTCCGGTTAGTAATGCTATTTAGGCTCACATTAAACAGTCTCCATTACATGAAAGCAAAGGAATACTTTGAGAGTTCCTGTGGCCTTTGATTCTTGATTTTTATTCACTTCTGGGGCTAACATTCATGGTTAGCAGATTGAGTGTTAGACTGAAGCAAGCTCTGCTTACTCTGGGCAAGCTACTATCATGAATCTCTTTCCCTGACCTGCTGTTCATTGTGCAAACAAAACTTTGGGGTTTATGGTGAACTAGTTATAGTGGGACAAGATGCAGAAAATCTGTGATACTATTGTGCTGTTCATTAGTATTCTACTCCTAGAAAGTTTGGAAAGAGAAGCACTCTTTCCAGAGGAAGAGAGCGCCTCCCCTCCTTCTTTCTTCACTGACCTTCGTGTCTGCAGCATTGTTCCTCTCGCATGCTCTTGCCCTGCTCTTCTCTGGCCACAAATAAAACTGTGCGACCACCTTTGGTTTTCTTTCTCAAATATGTTACCACAGAGGCATTACCATCATTTCTAATAGGCCCAGCCTTGGCCAGTGGCACATCCATCTTTGGAGCCACCAGGGATTGGCTCTGATGGACATGGAGGAAGCTTCTGGCAGCTTCTCACAGAAACCACCTCTGTAGCCACCCCCACTACCAAAAACCAGGCCATGCAAACCCAATACAGTAACATGGACATGGATTGTAGGAGGAATTTGGTGCAGCTGGAAAAAGAAAGCTTTCATGAGTATGTGGTTGGCACAAAGAGAACTACCTCTCTGAGGTGGCTAGTTTTCAGGAAAAAGAGCTTTGTGCTCACTGTTTCTAGGTTGCATGTTTGTAACTGAAGACAAACTGGGCTTCTAGATGTGTTTTACTACCCATGGTGGTAACAGTAGCTTCTTCATACGGTTTTCACCGTATCTCAGACTGCTGATTAGGGTTGATGGTTTTGAGAAGATACTTGTCAAAAGTGAAGAAGCAATTAAGGTACTGCAATTTTTTATAGAGTTATTTTTCAGAAGAAAGACTGAATCTCTGAATAGGTCCTTTGGTACATGACTTATAGAGGATCCCAACCCTCACCATCTTCTGTGGTTGTCTTTGCCATCTTCTAGAAGTTTTACTTCTCTTCCAGTTTATAACCTTCCTGTAGATCTATTTGTGAAAATCAATCCCATTCAGATTCATTTTGAATCTGAACTATTTCTATGACTTAGACTTGGATATCTTCCATTTTTTCTCTCCAGAGTTTAGATTGGACATCCTCCCTTGATCTTCTCAAGATAGTTGAATACCATCTTAAGAACCAGCCTGGCTAAGATTAAGACTTCCCAGATGTCACTATAGAACTGCTTGTTGGTTTATAAACTCGGTAACTGCAGAATGTTAAAAAAGATTTAGGATTTAGGTATTTTTTTAGTACTCCTGATTTAACTTGTTATCAGTATCTCCAGCCTCTGAAAATTATCATAATGCGTGGTTATGCTGGGAAAAGCTAGAAGATAAATCTGTTTTGTGAAGATGAAATGTGGCTTTGTGGCTGTATGGGAGGTGCCTTTTGTTGCTTTGCTTTTACAGCAGTTGCCTCACTGCTGCTTTCACAGAAATGATGCAAAAGGCTGTGTGAGCTGAAAGCTCAAGCTCAGCCTTTCTGTGGGTTTGCTTGAGTGCAGCCTTATGAAAAAAATTCTGCAAATAGGTACAGAATATACCACTTGCATTCGTATTAAGAGCTCAATTACTCTGACCATTTTCATCCCCTTGCCATTTTTGAGCATCAAGATACAAGTTACTCCTTTAGCGTACCAGGAGATTATTATTATGTTGTTTCTCAGTGTCATTGCTAATAATTTTGAGAACTGATTCATTATTGTATAAAGTCCAGCAAATTGAACACTTAAAACAGTTTTCATAGTGTCTGCCTCTTTGAGACTCCTGGTGATTATATTGTGAACCATTTTTGATCTACCCAGCTGAGATGACTGCAGAAAGAGTGAAGTATAGGCTAGAGAGATGCATTTGGAAGCTTCTGAGTACATTCAGGTAATTTCTAACTGCATTGTCCTTGGCTGCATTCATGACCTGTTACCTTTTTCTTGCAGGTACACTCTTGAGATGATCACAGCAGTGCCACATAATGAGAGTGCTTGGAACTACTTAAAAGGGTGAGGTGTACTTCTCCATGAGGCAAAGAGAATATCTGTAGAAAGCATCTGATACCTACTTCTTAATTGAAAAGAACTTGTCACTGTTCATTCTAGTGTAGTGTGCTTAAGCAGACAGGCAAATACTATTACAAGGTGGTGTTATATTCTAATCTAATTTCTCTGTAACTTTTTACTAAACTTCTGGCCCTGTAGTTCTTGTGGAAGGACTACAGGTACTTCTCATGCTTTTAAAAACTTGACCTGTAATGTTACTGTGCTGAAAAGCATAGATAGGAAATAACGAACATGCTTTCAGTCTAATTTCTGTTCAGTTGAATAAAACCTATACTAGCTTACTACAACATGAGGCTGTACTAGTGCTGCATGCTGCCTGCTTTCTGACTTACTTGTGTTTGCAGCCTGATTTCAAAACTAATCTCCAAGTAAAGGAATCATAACAAAAATGCAGTTATTCACACCAGATTTCCCATCATTACATGTCAACCTCTCTTCTAGGATTCTACAGGATCGTGGTCTTTCTAAGTATCCAAATCTGCTGCAGGAACTGTTGAATTTACAGCCCAGTCACAGTTCACCCTATCTGATTGCCTTTCTTGTGGACATATATGAAGATATGCTAGAAAACCAGTGCGATAACAAGGAAGAAACACTGAACAAGGCATTGGAGGTACGTTTTGAGGGCTTGGTTTTTCTTCTCAGGGATGTTGTCTACTCTTGTCTGGTTTTATAGCTTGACAAAATGGGATTGATTTTCACAAATAGAACAGGTTACTTGTTAATCATGAGAGGGCTATGAAGAGTTTAACACAAAAGGCAGACAATCACAAGGATCTCATGAATTTAAATATAGATAATAACTTGGCAGTTATGAAATTACTCCTAAGTTTTCTTCACCTGGTAGTGGAGGAATGTTTCTAAAACCACCCACAGCAAAAAGATGTTTGAACAATAGAAGTGTTTTCAACATTATCTTTGTAGCATGAACTCACTCTCTTCTCTGTAGGTCAATGAATTTTTCTCAGAAGAGAGAAACAACCTCATTTGAGCTCCTTTGGCCCTTCTTAGCTCTTTCTAAGAAAGCTGGCAGAATTAGCTTATGGCCAGCAGGCACTGGTGTATCAGTAAGAAATGTCAGGCACCACTTCCCACAGAGGACAAATTACTTCTGGCAATGTTGTGTATCTCCCAGAGCTTCATACTTGGCTGCTCCTTGGTGCAGTTGGTAGTGTAGTTTTTACAAGAACACTTCCCATTCACTGTGGGACAGACTGGAACTTGATGTAATTAGAGCTGCAGTTTTGCCTGGAGTCTTTGTGTTCCAACACTGTTCTTTCTCAGCACTTTTCCATTATTGTGTTCCAGGACCAGACTCTAGTAAGTGCAGTTGTACCTCCTAGATTGATGTCCCCTTTATACTATTTCACTGATTTTGACTTCTCTATTTAGGCATCAAAGCTCTTAATTTCTTAACTCCTTTTCACTGAGTAAGGCAATGTCATCTGTGTAATAGAAGGGGATTTACTAAAACATTTGTAGACAATGTTTATACTGTGTAAAATTTACACAGCTTGTCCTGTAAGTAGGATTGACTTCTACTATGCTGCTTACCCAGACCAAAATTTTAAAAACCCAAACATGTAGAAGTATCTGTAGCAACTCTTAATGTAGCATGAGAAAAAGTTCCTGACTTGCGTGGAGAACCCTTTTGGGACAGTCTGCTGAGGGAAAAAACAGAAATAAATTATCTCCTGTCAGTCCATTAAGAGTACTGAAGATTCAAGGGCAGGATGATCTTCCAGGTTTTTGAATTAAGTGGTTTACAGCCTGTTGGATGACTAAAAGACACTGAAGATTCTCAAGAAGTATATTGTGCTCTACTACAGGGTGAATAAGATTGGCATGGATGATGAGTGGTAGGCATGGAAATGAGTCAAAGGGACTCCCCTACAGTTGAAATGGGGCTGGAGGGATTTTTGTGCGGTGTCAGATTGATTGGCTACCAACTGGGGTTGTCATCAGTTTGATGTCGTTGAACAGTTACAAATCCTGTGCATAAAACAGATGTTGCAGAGAAAGATGTTTCCAATACTGTCTGAAATACATGTTGTATGCATTTTATAGTTAAGGATTCTGTAAGCTTTTTGGTTTAACACTCCAATCTCATTTTTCTTTCATAGTTGTGTGAAATTCTGGCTAAAGAAAAAGACACCATTCGAAAAGAGTACTGGAGATACATTGGAAGGTCCCTTAAGAGCAAGCACAGTTCAGGCACTGAACAGAGCAGCACACTGACAGATAAACAGCAGTAACTGAAGATGGAAGAAAACAGTGTTAAGCTCTCAAGCTGTTCTAAAGCTGTACTAAGTAGGGTTATCAACAAGTTTGAAGTCCAGTTGTAGGTATTGCAATGAAAGAGGAGTGCAGACTGCTGTATAGTCCTGGGTTGCTGCTGCTGCTGGTGATAGGTCTAGGTGCAGTCAAGAAATGTATTGTGTCTTAATTATTGAAATGTACTAAGTAAAGGTTTTTGTTCCTAACTAAAAATATATAAAGCTATTCCTACACCTACTATATTGGCAGTGCTCGGTTAACGGTTGGCCTTGATCTTGGAGGTTTTTTCCAACATAAGTTACTCTGTGATTTTGTGAAGCACTAAAACCATTTCTCAAGTCCTGGCTTACCCACTTGTGGTTCCTAACACTGTCTCATCAGATGCTGCAGTAATGACTGCAGGTAACTTAGGTATAGGGGATATAAAGTAACCTGGTTAGTGCAAGTAGGCACTGCAGCAGTTGCCTTGCGTGAGAGCAACTGTGTGACACTGTCAGCCTAAGCTGTTGTATGCAACTAACACCAAGTGTAATTTTGTAATAAAAATATATAACTTAAAGCATTTATCTGAATTTTTAATGTGTTTCTTTTGATCCTTGTAAGTCCATAGTATGTTCTTTTCAGATGCTAATAGAGATAAAGTATCCCCTTGTATAAGTATTGGATTCTATTGCATTGAAATGTCTTTTGCACTGGAGTATCCTTACCCCAGAAACTTTCAGTACACTTGATATAATCAGTGGAGCCCTAAATTCTTAGCTGCACAGACAGGAAAAATGCTTTGAGGATCCTGGGGGATGTATATACCTGCACCAGAAAAATCTATCTACCCTGTTTTCAGTAAATGGCTATTGTAAACTGTGTTCTTATGGAGTGCTTGTCTGATATGAAATACTTTATTGGAAATGATTGTAGAGGGAACAAACAAATGCTGGTGTTTATTCCATAATATGCAGTCTTTCTAACACTAACATTAAAAGATGTTACTGTGGTTAAACAATAGTGGAAATTCTTTAATTCAATGCACTCTTGAAATTTAAAACAACTCACAGGAAGTGGAATTGATATATGGAAGCTATGTAATTTTGTAGTGTTCTTGCTGCCTTCTCAGCAGTAGAGGAAACATTTTTGTAGTGACACATGATCATTCAAAACAGACATGGACTTCAAACTTTTGGAGATTGGTTAACCTGGGGTGGGTTTTTTTGGTTGTGTTGTTTTGTTTTGTTTTGTTTTGTTGGTGTTTTTTTTACATGTTTGGGATTTTTTTACCACATTTGAAACTCCAGCACAAAGCAAAAAGTGTGTTTCTACCCCTATGAGTTGTTCCTAATTGCAACTGTACTAAATATGGAGTACTGAACAGCCAGGCTGTTCAAGGTCTTCAGGACAAAGTAAATGCACTGTCAGTCAAGAAACTTCAAAAAGATGAAACAGTCAAATGCAATCCTTAAAATAAAAATCAATGAAGAGGGAACAGAATTTTCCCTCTGCATATGATGTTAATACATTCCTGTATCTTTCACAAAATTCAGAGGACACTTGGAATAAAGCAGAGTATTCTTTATAGACACTAGCAAAGATTTCAGTAATAAGTCATCATAAGGTAAGATGGATGAAGAGTGTCCACAGGGACAGTGTATTTTGGGATGTGATCTCAGTCACTTGAGGGCTGAGAGAAGAGCTTAGATTTAGCCATATAGACTTCCTAGTGACAAAACCTTTTTGGGGATATGGTCAACCTATGGGCTTCTCATGTCTAGAAGGAAAAACTTCGTTAGAAGGAATGAGTAAGATTCTAACAGAGTTGGTAGGGTTTTATACTAGTTATGCAGGCATGGTGGTACGTGGGAAGATTTCACTTCTGAGCTCTATTTAGCAATAAATAACCAGATACATATTCTTAATGGAAAAAATACCTTGTCTTATGTAGAACAAACTTGTAACCAAATAAATCATGTATATCCTAAGAAAAAAATGTGCTGGGCACTGGAGTTCTGCTTAAATGAGAGGAACCAAAAAAAGTCATTCTAGTGTAACAGAAATGTTCCTTCTTTCAAATGTTTATATTTACTGTCATTTGGATTGCAAGGAAACTTTCAAATTCTCTTGCAAAGGCACCTCAGTTCTGTGCTAGTTAACCATATACAAAAATACTGAGCTATCAGAGCTGGAAAAATGATGGCTGCCCAGCCAGGTTGCAAGTGCAGCTACCAAACCTTGAATTTTAATGCTTCTGAGACAAAATGTTTCTGGTGGAAGGAGCTTGACAAAATGCATGACCTGTATACAGAAGGGTCTTAGAGCAGGAAGTTAGAGATTACTTTAACCTGTAGGCATTGGTACTGACTACCTTTGATCAGGGCAAACATCACAGTTATTTGTCCCAACAGGTTCATCTATACAAGAAAATTAACTGTTGTTACTATTATGTGTAATGATGTGACTCTCGTGTACAATTTTATTACTGAAGAGCTGTGCCTAAATGGAAAACTACTGATACAACTCTGCCTTGTAAATCAGTGTAACTGGAACATTCAGTGGAGTATGGACCGTTAGTAAAGTGTGTGAACTCTTATCCTGTGCTTGCCTTCATCTGAGACTGATGTTCTTGCCTTGGTCTAGCTGTGTCTTACAAAGCCATTATTGACTGCCACCTTTTTGTCTTTGCAACTTAGCTGATGAAACAGTATGCAAGTCCTTCCTACTCTATTCAGTACAAAACCACCTCTGCTAGCACAAAGTGCTTCTATCAGATGCTGTGTGGTTGTGCTGAGGCAGATTAGGAGTCTGCCATTCCAATGGACCTTCTGTAGGGGCAATATTCTCCAGTAAGGGAGCAGGGAAGTTTCCAATCACTCCCTCCACATGAAACACTTCCATCCAAGTGCCAGCTTCCAATTCATGCAATGCTATGGTGGTGAGGGACTTACAGAGAGATGGGACACCCAAAACTGAGGGTGCACACACTTATTTGGGTTTCTCTAAGTATGTGCCGTGATGAGCTACTAGAAGCTTCACCAAATTTAGCTAAAGACCCCACCTCAGGATGCCTTGATGCCTACATCATCTGTCTGATGAAACCGCTTGGGGCTAGGACTGTGCTCCACGAGGTGCATCACCATCATTGTCTCTGAAGAAGCACTGAAAACCTACATAAGATTTCAGCCTTGGGGGATTAGAATCGTTTCTGTATCCTGCTGCTGCTGCTGCTGCTGCCGCCCAGCCGAGAAGGTGGACACCGGCCACTAGATGACAGTGTGACACGCACCCCCAGCCCATCGGCTCTGCTGATGTGCAGGAAAAGCAGCGGCGTCACCTCCTCCGTGCAACATCACTAATTTCACACCTGCTAATTAAACACGGAAGAGCAGCTGCGTGGTAATTCAATACATAGCGCCACACAAGCATCAAGCTCAAGTATTCCGGGAAGGGCTAAGTAGTCGTGTTCATGTTGGTGTTAATTGGAGAGCAATTTCTCGTTAACAGAAATGATGTCTCCTCTGACACTGGACACCTTGTACAGATTTGGACTCTCTTTAGTCCTGGTGTTCTAAAAATAGCCCCATGACTAAACCCCTCTGCTCAGAACTTGGGGTTTGTGGCCCGTTTACATCTTTTGGAGACGCCTCCAATCAGAGTGCTACACTCATACGCCTTCACAAGCTGGAAGGTTTTGGTCCCCTAGAGCCAGCCTTGTTATGATAAATTTCTCTGGTCCCTCTGTACTGAAAGCTGGCCATTGCTGGCTGTTTCTGGGAATACAGATTGAAGGACAAGATGACCTATTCCTGCTTCTTGGAACTCAGGGGAGGACTGAGGAAGTCAAGCATGCCTTTGCAGATCTAAAAGCGGTTTCCTTGCTTTCTGGTAAGCAGGACCAAAAACTTTGCTAAAGAAGGTCAAAGACAGACTTCTCTCATGCACTGGTTTGTCAAAACTGAGTTTTGTGGGTTGTCACCACAGTGCAGGGATTTTAAGTGAATGAAGAGATGCCCTGTGTCACTTCAGCCAAGCCAGCTTGAGGACCTAGAGTGACTCAGGTGCAGCTGTGTGTGTATGCACTGAGCTCCCAGGACATATTATCATTACCCCCTCCCACGGGCATTATGCTAGCTCTGGTACCTCTGTCCACACCTAAAACAGTCGGCTGACAGGTGTAATGCTCATGAGCAGTGATCTTGCGACTGCAGAAGAGGTCTTGCTGTATTTGGGCTTCTCAATCTTTTGGGTTTGGGTTGCTTTGGGTAGGTCTGTTTGGTTATTTACTTCACTGGTTTTCTGATGTGCCCTGACTGTTCTCCAAGTCATCTCTCCAACAGATCCAAAACCAGCTGAATAAGTAGCTTGTGCTGTTATGAAGAAGCTTCAGAAGGAGGAAAAGGAAAAAAGGAACGGTGTTTATGTCCTTGATGTACATTCCCTGTGCTCCCTCTTCTGCCACAGCCTGCTTACCAGGACAAGACGGTGGCAGGTAGATAACCTTCTTTCCTTTCCAGGTGCTTGCACACATCTGCCCCCTCTCTAGCTTGCAGACACACAACGAATATGAATTTTATTCCCAGTTTTACTAAGGGACAGTGAGAGCACACTCTTCCTGTACACAGCATATGGTGCTCACTGGCTTTTCTGGCTGCCTCTCGTACTAACAGTTTCTCTGCAGCAAAATGAGTCCAAATGACTATTTGCAGGTACCTACAGAGCAGGTGCATGGTTAGTGTGGAGTGTTCCTGAACACTGTTCCAGCACTCTGATACCAATTGAGTGGTACTGCCAATCATCTTGTTAACTTGTTTGTCTAACCTGCAAAGATCCTGCATTGAGCTGAAGGCTACAATAAAAGGGAGAGAGTGTTGAGTATTTACATGGGCAACTAAAAACCAGAAACATCTGATTTTAGAAACACATTTTCAAATTATCAATTTTCAAAATATTCCTTAACTGAAAAAATTAAAACTTGTAAAGTGAGAATAGCAAACTGCTTGGCTTCTGACATTCAGAGGGAAAAAATGTGAGAAGATTTGCCTTAGGCAAGACATAGTTTACTGCTAGAAGGCATGTCTGGATAACACCCCAAAAGCTAGACAAGATCTGTTTGTCATTTAGCAGTGCCCATAGCTAAGTCCTACTTGAAGCTCAAATTTTCTCTAGTTTCACAGCAGGAGGAAGGGGAAAATGAGGGATGACTGGGAAAGGGCAAGCCAAAATCACTAGTCATGCATCACTAACAACAGCTAAGAATATTACAGCAAATTATTTCAGTATAGGTACCTGCTGCAGAACCATAGAGAGTCACCTGGCATACACAGCCATTTTGTGCATTTCAAGTAAGAGCAGTGTTTTCTCCTCAGGTTAACTGTATTGACTTTCTCATTTCTTTTTTTAACTGCTAATACACTGTCAGATGCATGCATGTCTGAGCAATGCAGGCTAAAGTTTCTCGGGAGAGAAGAAGAAGAGATGAGATATAACCCATTTTACTGCAGGATTGCTACTCAGCAGCCATGGCCAAGACAAGACCCACATAAACCTGGGTTTTGTATCCCACAATGCCGGCTTTCAGCTGTCACTTGACAGTACAGTCTTTCTACAGCAGAAATTACATGTCCTCATATGTTTGAAAACTCCTGGTGTACACAGAGATGCCCCTCACTCCAACAAGTGCTAGTAGTCTCTGACACTGTGGGAGTTTCACCTGCTTTCTGTTCCTCAGCACTGTGCCTGCAAAGCAGACACAAGCAGTGCAGACAAATGCTTCCCCAGGCATTGCCATGCTTCACTTCACCTGGGTAGTCCTGGAGCTGATGAGATTTTGCAGTGACTTCTAGAGCCCCTTGACTCACACGGGTCCTCATGGAAAAGGAGCCAGCCATGAAGTCCCCTTGCAAGTTCCACAAGTCTTAGGCCAATTTTGGAGAGTGGAATTGTATCACTTCATCATAGTATCCCACACATCATATAATTTCAGCATGTGAGTTGAGAGGTCTAGGAATAGGTACCAATCTTGAATTATACTGAAATAGTGGTGTACAGATCGAAAGATTAACCACCAAGTTTTGCAAAGAGTAGCTTATCTCCTGTATGTCAGTATCCAGTGCCTAAAAGAACAGGCACAGAGCTGCACACAAAAAGGTCAAATAGGAGCGCTCAATGATTTGAATTCCCTTTGAAAAGGGAATTTCTTATGAATAAGTGCAGGTGTTGTTTTGAAAGAGGGGATAGGAAGAGAAGAAAAGGGCTGGAAAAACCCAGAGGGTAATGAAAACTTAGTTCATAGCCTGAACCAGTATTGCAGCATGACTCCGAGAAATATGTGCAAAAAACACATCTGGGCAGCAGTGGAGTTTTTATGGTGATGAGCAGATAATGTTTTAATTGCTTCCTCCTGTTCACAGAAAAAAGGCTTTGTAAGTACACTAGATACATCCCTGATATCTCCTCCTTGCAAGAACAGTGCTTGGGACACCGTGTTTCTGATTCATCCACACGGACTGGAGTCAAAATGGCAACATTTGTGGTTATCAAGTAGAGGATTATTGTTTTATTCAGTGCTAACCTCCAAAGGAATGGCAAAAATAATTTCAAGAAAGAATAAATTCTTTTTTTCTTTGTCCTCTTCTAACAGAGAGCAGAGCTGGAATCTAGAGAATTTTTAAAAGCTGTTTCTATTTCCTAGTGTGCTGTGACTTTAGGTCCTCTAAGAACAGTGTGCCTACTGGAACCATGCCATTACAAGGGTATGTGGTCAGTTTGGAGTATTTTTGTAAGAGGACAAAAAGATTTGATGATTTTTCAGTGTTTGTTTTGGCTCAAATTCTTCATAAAGCTTTGGCCAGAAAAGTCAAATAGAAGGAGTTAGCTGGGGCACTTTAAACTTGATATCAACATCTGGTATCTGAACCAGCATCAAAAACTGACTGCAGAGAAGATAAAAGCCCTCAGTAGTGAAGGACCAATCTGGGGTAACTTCTGAATGCAGACTCCAAAATGGAGGAGATAAGGCAGTTCCTCATTTTGGTGAAGTCCAGATACACTTGCTGATAGAAGGAAAAGAGCAGCAGTATATTAGAATTCTGTGCAGTGCCTGCACACATATGTCTGCCTGTATACAAGTACCCATCAGTTTAACCTCTTAATGCCACCTGTCCGACTCACTAAAAGATTCTGGCATCATGCAAAGTCTGTTACGGAGGGCTTGGGAGTGGCAGTGATTTCAGGGTATGTGCAGGTGAATATGGGGATGCCACAGCTCAGGAAAGAAGACAGATGCAACATTTACTCCTGGACTGTGTGTCTGAAAAAATGAAACAACTGCTGGTTGCCAGTAAAGTATGGGCATAGCAGCATAGCATTTCCATTGCACATCCTGGTGGTGTCCAGCATTCAAAATGGGTATTTCTAACAAAAGTTTAAACTGACGATGAACATTTCATAGTAAATTTAGTTGAACTTAGCCCAGTACAGCTCTAAGGCCACATATGGTTTCTATGTAAGGAAAAAACATCTGCTAAAAAGTCTGCTCCTGTCCAGTGAGATGCTTGTATTCCATTGCAAAAGCTCCAAATGGGACTCACTGAGCAAAGCAGTCTGCTGTTCCTGATTCCTACAGTTTCACTTGTGCAGCTCCTCAGTGCTTCAGACACTTCAAGGTGGATAGTGAGACACCAGGCCTGAGAACATGAAAGAATTCAGTTCACAAGAAGTATTTATGTAGAAACACCATTTCCTACCTAGAATCCAGCCATAGGAATCCCAAGATCCTTGTCTTTTCTGGTCCGTTATCACGGCAAACCAGGCATCCTTGGCACAGAAAGTAAAACAGAACCGAAGAAGGTAAGAAGTTATTTGGGGTCTTTCTTCATAAATTAGAAAGCAACAAGACTGTCTTTCTCTGTCTGATTTTAAAAGCTGTATTTACATATCACACCGAACACAGCCAGTAAGCTACTCTGTATCATGTTGAACCACCATTGAGCAAGAGGAGGCAGAAAAACAGCAGAAAAGAAAGTGCAGTGGAAGGCCCTGACATGTACCAGTATACAAATTTAATATTTGAGTATGTATGAAGACACAGTTCCATACGTGTCTACTGATGATCAAGCAACTGATATATGTGAGTTTTGTACCACTGTGGTGTTTTAATTCCAGGTGTGAGCCTGAACAACCAAACCTGCAAGGAGGTCGTGTGGCATGTAGTGGGTAGCTCAGCTTTGGTAAAGTGTTCCTCAAATGGATGAAGCCTGTTAGGAATAGCACTGAAACAAGTTAAAAACAGTCTCAGCAGGCTTTCAGTAGCTTAGAAAAGAGTGAAAAATTCTGAGGACATTAATGGATTAAGTGTCTCCTAATGTAACAGTTTTAACACTCAGGAGTTCTGCTCTAGGTCACTGTTCAGTTCAAAGTTCAGTGATCACTGTTCAGTGGTCAAACTTCTCCTGCTCTGTTCCAGACATCCTTTATACAATGGCAGAGAAAGGAACTGCATGAGGCCACACAACCATCTCTTCCCTATTTCAGATGATTGTATGACTTTCAGACACAAATTTTATCATATTATTATTATATGTTGGGAAAATTAATCAATTTTTCTGTTTATCACTGTGGCTTATCCAATGGCCTAATTAGCTGTGAAAACTGGGTCTCTAATCCCTTGTCTGGCTCTGACCTTGAATGACTTTGTGTAAGAAAATTTTTATTTCTCAGCTTGCTTTTATCCATCGGGAAGATACTAATGTTGATTTTTTTCCTTGTGGCTTTAAAGGAAGTATCACCTATGAATTCTTCTGGTGTACAGGAGAGAAAGAGTAAGAAACCCAATCACGGCAGGCTGCTTCCTTCCAGACAGAAAGATTCATCCACACCAAAACTTTATAAACCCAACTAAAATCTTTTTTCCTTGTTCTGTCTGTGCAATAACAGTATGTGGGTTTGAGAAATAGTATTGTTCAAAACCAGGACAGTATAGGTAATTAATTATCAAGCTAATGCTACAAAAATAGTATTTTCTACAGTTTCCCCTACAGCTTATCCAATTCACAGGTATTGCTTGCTGCCACTGAAAACGCCCACAACACACTGGAAATTTAGACTTTTAGATCCAGGTTATCTTCTCAGTAGGCACTGTTTATGAGACTACATGTGGCTAAAGGAAAGCTGGAAGTGAACCAGGTGGGCAGAAACCAGGAAGATCTTTGTACTAGGAACAAAAGGTGCACATGCATGCAAGGTGTCAAGCAGAGGTTATATAATACAACTGGCATGGAAGGGAGGTGGTGCAAGGAATGAGGTTGGCACTTCCTCCTTTCAACACCTTCTGGCTCACTCCTGCCTTTCCCAGCATCTTGATACTTACACTGCTCTGGTGTGGGCCCTCATGGCCTTTGAAACAGACTGAGAAGGTAATTCACCAACATAAACATATAAGAATTGTAGGGCTGAGGCAGACATATCAGCGCTGTGCTGTAAGACAGAGAAGATGGAGATGTTGGACTGGCAAAGGGAAAAGATGAAGGAATGCCATGAGCACAGTAGATGAAAACCTTAGAGGAAAATGGAGGCAGGTGGGAGAAGGTGAGAAAGATGGTGTTATTATCATGGATGCAATCCAGGGAAAGGCCAGGAAGTCATAGTAAGAAAGGCAACACAGAATCAAAACGCCTGACATATGTGCCCTGTGCATGTGAACCAGGGAAGGAATACGGCCATGTTGCAGGTCGTTTCAAGACTGGCCTGCTTCCATGAAGTGGTACGAAGCCAACGATGACAGGATGAAAAGTCTTCATGGTGTGGACAGACCAAGACACTTGTCTGGAGTACAGGGCCTTGTGGGGAAACCACATGAGAAGTGGCTGAGGTCCCTGGGTCTGTTCAGCCTGGACGAGACTGAGGGGAGACCTCATTGCAGTCTGTAACTTCCTCGTGATAATGGGAACAGGAGGGGCAGGCACTGATTTCTCTATAAGTGATGACCAGTGACAAGACCCCGAAGGCACGGCAGGAAGTTGTGTCAGGGGACGTTTAGGTTGGACATTAGAGAGAGGTTTTTAACCCCGAGGGTGTTTGGGCACTGGAACAGGCTCCCCAAGATGTGGTCGCAGCACCAAGCCCGAGGGAGTTCNAAGGGGAAGGGGCAGGGGCCGGGGCCGGGAAGGCTCCAGCGCGGCCGCCGCCGTCGCTGGTGCGGCAGGGGCGGAGCAGCACGGGAGGCGGCGCCAGCNTCAAGACTGGCCTGCTTCCATGAAGTGGTACGAAGCCAACGATGACAGGATGAAAAGTCTTCATGGTGTGGACAGACCAAGACACTTGTCTGGAGTACAGGGCCTTGTGGGGAAACCACATGAGAAGTGGCTGAGGTCCCTGGGTCTGTTCAGCCTGGACGAGACTGAGGGGAGACCTCATTGCAGTCTGTAACTTCCTCGTGATAATGGGAACAGGAGGGGCAGGCACTGATTTCTCTATAAGTGATGACCAGTGACAAGACCCCGAAGGCACGGCAGGAAGTTGTGTCAGGGGACGTTTAGGTTGGACATTAGAGAGAGGTTTTTAACCCCGAGGGTGTTTGGGCACTGGAACAGGCTCCCCAAGATGTGGTCGCAGCACCAAGCCCGAGGGAGTTCAAGAAGCATTGGAAAATGCTCTCAGGCACATGGTGTCATTCATGGGGCTGTCCTGTGCAGGGCCAGGAGGATCCTTGAGTCTCTTCCAACTCAAGCTATTCTGTGATTCTATGAGTGGGAAAACACACGGCACTCCGCGGGCATCCTCTTCACAGAGCAACAGCTTAAGTGAAGGACACGTCTGGCAGTCCTCTGCAGGCCTGACAAAGGCGGAACGAGGAAAAAAACTACGAAGGACAGACTCCAGCCCTAATCCTGGAGTCGCAGCTCCCCTAATCTGGCAGAACGGGAAACGCGATCAGTGACGGAACGCCAGCTCAGGGCATGCGCCCAGCTGTTCTCTGCCGCTCTTTCTCCGCTCCTTTTACATAAAAAAGCTGATTAATGCGTGTCCTTCGGGTCAGGCCGGCGCTGGGTCCCGTTACCTCCGCCGCTTCTTTCCCCCGGGCGGCGCCCGCCCTGGCCCGGCAGCCCGCGCGGGAGGGCCGCCGCCCTGCCGGGCAGTTTCCTCTTCCTCCAGCAGCGCAGCCGGGGCGGGAGGAGGAAGGGGAAGGGGCAGGGGCCGGGGCCGGGAAGGCTCCAGCGCGGCCGCCGCCGTCGCTGGTGCGGCAGGGGCGGAGCAGCACGGGAGGCGGCGCCAGC
>VZTZ01008586.1:4717-17409 GCA_013400955.1 Drymodes brunneopygia | reverse complement strand
CCCCAGGGCTCCTCCAGAGTGCCCGGGGCGCGGGGCCCGGGGCAGAAGTGTGCGGGCAGCCTGCCTGGCTCTGATGAGGGTGGCTTGTGTGCTCTCGGTCCTGGGATCTGCCCCTTTTCCCTCGTTTTTGCCTTGCGGCCGAGGAGGCCGGTGCTGGTGTAGTAGCGGCATGTTTTGAGGCCGCCGGAGAAACGTGCTGCTTGCCTCTGGTCCCGTTGTGTTTACCGCCGTGGAAGAGTTCAGTGGGTAGTTAGTCAGAAGGACCAGTGTGGAGGAAGAGATGGAAGCTAAGAAGGGATTTTCTGCAGGGAAAAGATGGGAATATGAAACCAGGAGAGAAAGTTGCTCGGTTTTTCTGTGCATGTTTACTAGTGGGTAAAGTGTTTGGACTAGTATTCTGTAAAACCAGGGATTGTCATCTGGAAAGGTAACTTTCTGCCATGTTAAGAACTTATTTCGGTAATTTCTCCATTTTCTCTTACTTAATTTATCATTTCTCTGTTTTATTTAATCTTAAAACATTTTGACAGAAACACTGTAGGAGAATTCGATATTTGTGGCTCATACTGCTGGCTTCTAGTTAGTAGCTTGATTTTAGGCAATATTATATATGTGATGGGTGTGCTTTTGGTGTGTGTCGCAGTATTTTGCAGACCTCTTGTTTGTGCAAGTACATGTGCATCTCTATCAAAGAATTGTCTTCCCTGAATCCACTAAGTTTTTTTGGTTGTTTACCTGTTAAAGTTAAAACTTAGTAGGACTACTGCTTTTTCTCCCCTTCCTCCCCACCCCCGCCTTCATGTTTTCTCGGGAGAGGGATTTCTTTATGGTTAAAAATGCAGTTTTTAACTGAAATTAAATAATCAGTTGCTATTGGTGGTGGTATAGTAGGATTATGCAGCCTGTAAGTATCTGCTGTCATGCATGTATCCATAATACTTTCTTTAATACATATTAGTGGAATACAGGCTTTTCTAACTTGAACAGGTCAAAATTATGGAAGTTTTATCATAGTGTTAAGTGTTATCATGTGTCGTTCTTTAGTGGTTTTCAGTGATAAGTGCATGGACTGTTATAAGAAGTGGTGATGTGTGTTAAAAAGACATTCCAGCCGTGTCTTTTCGTTAAAATAGAATTTGAAAGTAGGTTTTCTTGTGTGTTTCTTATGGAGACTATAGCATGAATTTTCCTTTTAGTTGTTAGATTGTTTGTAGCAGGGAAAATTACATTTCCTGTCGTTGATATTTGTTGGTATTTTTAGAAGGAGTGACTGTTAATGAAACTGGGCTTAATACTCTCTTTCCAAAGCAGATTCATCAGTTGTTGTTCTATTTAGACACACCTAGTTAGGAAAAAAGGAGATAATTGCTTAATTAATTACCTAATCAGTAAGCGGAGTGTGAATTTTGGTAATTCTGGAATCTGGATGTCGACTTCTCAGGTGTGTGTGTGAACAAACAATGCATTCCTGAAACCATGAGAACACTGTGAGATTAAAAATGGCATCTACCTCTGTATCCTTGTGGTTTGTTTTTTTTTAAAGCTAGTCTGTCCCTTAATTTCTCAATGATTCTCCTTTTACTTTGCACTTCAGATGTGTTCCTTTAAGCAACTTTAGGTACAAGGATAGAATAACATTAGTATGGGAAGCATGGTTTTCCAACTTTATGGGGAAGAGGTTTTGGGGCTTGATTTTGGTAGAACTCTGGGAATCCATAGAAACTATATACTCAAAAAGAAAGGTAATTCTTGCTTCAGATCTGTCACAGTAGGGACAGACACACGACACGCAAGTAGTCCAAGGACAAAGTAAAACTTTATTTTTACCCCGTACTAGCATCTTTATACCCCTTTTCCCAGCTACTGTGATATGCTATTATTGGCGGCGTTACAAACAACACCAAAGCTGTCTACATAACAAAAACTTTCCCAGCACGTCCTAACAAGCTACACAAGCGGTTAACTATACACTATAAATCCTCCACCACATTCCTGATGCTTCTCAGCAAGGCCATCTCTTGATCAGGTGCAAAATATCCTTCTTGATTGTCTTCTTGGCTGTCCTTCACTGTGTCTGCAGGTGTTCATACCGTCACTTTCTCACGGGTAAACTCTGATCGATTCTAAGTCCATGTCTGAGAGGCCTTCAGGCCTACTGTAAGCCTCATCCATCCCCACACAGATCTGTGCGAGGTTATTCACAACTGACAGTTTTTGATCCAGTATGGCTTGTTATGGGGTGACTGTCTTGGAAGAATATGGTATAGGGAAAAAGCAACCTTTAATCACGTTTATGTGATTTTTTTTTCTGTGTATTTTCTTTAAAACCGTCCATACACAAAGTTACAAACAAGATTTATTGATATTTCTTGACAGAATTGGGGTGCTGTACCGGTTTTATGGTGGAAAAAGTATCTGGATGTGTAAGTGCTGGAGAAGTTAGAATTCTAAAGGCTTGGGAGTTTAAGTAGGCTGTAAAGCATCTGATGGAGATTTGTGCTTACTTTCCATTGGGGTTTCTTGTCTGCTTCTTTGGTGTAATGATCTGTACAAAACAACTGTTTGGGGTTTTTTGATTAGTTGGTTTTGTTGCTGTTTTTTTAAAAGGGAGATTTTGTTCACAAAAGGTATCACCACAGCCTGCCTTTTCACTGTGCTCTCGTTTCACACGTGAGGTCCAGACTCCTGTTTCTCCCAAATCCAGGAAAATGAGTGCCAACTGGAATTTGAATTCGTATTGCTTTTTTTGATATGTTTATTCAGTGTTCAAGAGACTTCCTTGGTAATGCTGTCAAGAGTTAAGTATTTATCTCTCGCTTTTGCTAGGCTCTTCTAATTTTTCAAAACCATTTTTGTTCTGTGATTTCATGTTAAGAGGCTAGCTGTTCTTTGCCTTTGGTTTTATAGAATGCAACATGAGGTCATTCCCTGGTCTTGGATTTCATGTTGTTCCCTTTATAGGAGCAATATGCTGTGTTTCTTTGGGTTAGCCCCTCTATGGAGGAATATGTGGTGGTGTAATATTTGGCAGCCTACAAAGAACAGGTAGGTAATTTTTTTTTTTTTATGCTCTGGAAGGTTTACCAGAGGGTTTTTTTGCTTATTACAGATTATGTCTTTTTGCGAACATATATATATATATCTGGCAATGATTCTCTTACTCAGCAGTAGACACCACTCAGGACAGCAGAAAAATCGAGAATTGCAACTTCCAGGAATATCATTACAAGACCATTTTTGCAACTTGTTTTGTGGAACTAGGTCGCACCAGCATTACTGGCCTGGCTTCAGATTCCCTACAGCTGGCATCTCCAGAGGGCTTCTGGTTCACTATCACCTGCATCACTTAGTTCTCCATCTCTCATGCTCTGTGCCTCACTCCCAGACCCAGTTCCATCCTTGTCTTATTATTTTCACTAAAGGATGTAGTCTATAAGCTTCAAAGAACCATCAGCAATGCAAGTTCTGGGCTTTTTTGCTGGTCCCCATTTGTTAGCATTTCTTATGAATCAGCAAAGGTCTGCAGTTAATCCTAGTTCACACATAAAGTAAATTGTGAATGGGTGGTGGTAACACAGCTAGAAAGGTGACTCTCAGGACCACATGGCCTTTCCAAATACTCTTCTCTGGCTTTGAGATCCTTTTAGCTGAGGGAGCCAGTGTCCCTGTGCTCCTTTTCTTTGTATGCATACATAAATGTGTTACAGAGAGATACTGAAATCCAGTATTTATTTGTAGTAAAAAGGTAAATAAGTAAATCTTAAAAAAGCAATGCATGTAACTTCATCTTTGAAATTCAAGAAATCATATTTACAGTTGAATATATACCAGTCACTTGAAAACCATTAGTATAAGGGTAATCAGTGAAAAGATTGGGAGTCTGGATTGATGATGTTGTCTGTAAGGTCACAATACAAAACATGAAACTTAATCTGAAACAAACCTTTTGAAAACATCAATAGCAATAGTAATTTCTGTCCTTTGTAATGATGCAATAGCTGTGTCATACTTGAGCTGCAGAAGGGTACTACAAACTCCTGTTGTGATAATGCTCAGCCAGTTGATTCATAACTTAATACTTCATTTGATGTCAGTTATAAAGGTGCCACAAAATGCAGAATTAATATATTTTTGCATGTAAAACTTTTAATTCACTTAACAAGACTACATCTTTTTCGTGCAAAGTGCTCAAGATATGGTGTTGGTGAAGTGTGGCATGTAGTAATGAAATGTGTCTGAGACCAGTTACAACTTGCTGCCTCCCAGTGCTTAATTTGCTTGCATTTTCTCCAAACAAGGAATTCACTGTTTCACAATACAGAATAATAAATTCTTTCATATGTTGCTGCCATTGAGGTCTATTTTGTAGAAAGTAAGTCCAGATTAAATTGTACGTGTAACATAAAACAGTGAGTTTTTTTGAATTTGCACTAGTATTTGAGTCTGCCAAAGCATTTTCTAACTCTATATGCAAAGTGTTTTGTACTCTTGCTAGTTTTACTCTATGGTAGCATATTAATGCATCTAATTACAGATGTAGTGCAGTACCTAAAAATGAGTTACTGTGACAATTTGACTAGAGAGCTGTGTTTAGGCACAAAAAATGTTAACGTTAAATGTAAACAGCTGCAAATGTGATTGGAAATATTTAAACACAGTAATTTGCTTTTTTATTGAACTGTTGTTTGATTTCAGTAGGAAACTGAATCATCATTTAATGATAAAAAGAGCTGGAAACAATTCATATTTTAACTGGCAAGATACTTACTGGCTTTATGGAAGCTAGGTTTTAATAATAGGGTTCTGGCTCTGGTTTAGGAAACTGTGTGAACCAAGCTGCTGCTGTTCCTGCAGAGTCTGAACAAGGTCCTCCAAAATGTTTGTAAAGGGAGACCTTTTTTTTTCTTTCGAATCTTTATAAAAAGTAATGACACCATCATAGGAAACGGGAGAAAAAGATTAGATCCAGATTACCGATGTTGAAAGGCTGATAGTGTATATTTTAAGCAGGAAAACTGGAACAGAGCTGTGATACTTTTAACATTATTCGATGGGGGTGAAGAGAGAAGACAAATAGTGAAAAAGTTCTGTTCCAAATGTTGATTTGGGCAAGAAGGGATTCAGGGGGAAATTTATAGAGCCATGAAAATTGCTTGAGCGGTACTGGACAAATAAAATTCATACATGTTAAATAAAAAGAAGAAAGCTTTTCAAATACTTCTGCTTGTTTACATTACTGATAACATTTGAGAGAGAGTTGTTGATGTCACTGTTCATTGTTGTATCTTCATTGTTATGTTACTTCTATTATTGTTAAATGCAAAACAAAAGCAGTGACTAATACAAAAAGTGTTAATACATTCAAGAAGCTGCTGGACACAGCAGCATATATGAAGAATGTTGCTCAGGAATTGGGATGTACCAGAGACAGGTTACAGAGACAGCAATAATTCAACCTCATTTGAGTATCTTTATTTTGTACACAGCTGCATATCATCTGCTCCACACCATGCTGCATTCTTTAGGGTGTGCAGGAGGGTTCTCTATGTTAGACCACTGCTCCGTGTTTGGGAGTGTACAGCAAATGAGCAGATAGAGGCATTACAGAAAGAAAAGATGGTCCAGGTGTTGACAGTGGAGCTTTGTTGTGGAAAGCTGAATCAACTGTCTTGTCCTCTGTTGCAGTTCATGTGAACTTCTAGGTAAGTTACTTTGTCAAGAATTCGCAGGTAACTGTTAGCTGTTTGTTCCTTATGAAGACCTGGTTTAGGATTTTGGGATCTGAGCATTCACACTTGCAATGGTATTAACTGAGCAGTAAGCTTTGAAAAAACACTTACTTGTAGAAAATCACGAATTCTTAAAAATACATGCTTTGGCTTCACAGATTGGGTAACTGAGTTCAACAGACTTAGAGCTTTATTCTTTGCATGCTGTGATTTCCCTCTGTTTCAAGAGAAGGGAGATCTTGCTTAGAAGTGTTGCTAAAGTTAATTCATTGATATGTGGACTGCACTAAAATGCTGTAGAGAAAATGCTTGCAGAGAGAAGGCAGAGAAAAAATTCATAGTCAGTGCAAATTTCTTTGAACTGTTTGTTAACTTAGGGCTCAGGCTGACTGAGGACGACAAACTAACTGGGGCTTTCCTGTTTGTTTACTGAACATCATACACACTGGTGCACTGAGTACGATGGTATTTTTAAAGAAAGGAATAGAATTGTCTTAGATGATATCTTATAGATTCTGATCATAAACTATTGATACTAGGGTCACATATATTTTAATATGAGTAAGGTAGTGAGCTTTCATGGTTTTTGTTCCTGGAATCCTTTGGGCTAAATCCTCCACATGCAGTGTATTCTTCCCCTCTACCGGATTTACAACATATGAGCAAATTTGGTAGCTGTAGGTTCTGAAAATGGAGAACTAATGGAGAAGGGGTATACAAAACTTTAACTATAGGCAGAAGTGTTGCTCACTCATACAGAAAGAGCATTGTTAACATTATTAAGGTACTGTGAGTGGTTCAGAAAACTCAAGCAGGGTGCTGTTAGTAACTCAGGATGTAAGGATGTGTGAGGAGGAATTACTACATGGACAGAAATAGAAAAAATGTTTGCCTCAGAAGGACTGATAGAGAATCTGAAAACAAGGCATCACTGCATAAAATGTAATCTGTAATCTCTCTTTCAAAATACAAGAAGAAATCTCATTAATTCAAGGGGAGGAATAAAATCGAACTGCTTTTTCATACGCTGTGTGATGAGATTATTGAAAAATTTTTTATTGATTGTTCTTGAAGCTACCTCATGTCCAGATTTAACAGTTAAAGCTTTGAATTTTATCTTAAACTTCCTACTCCAGTTATCTTAGCTACTTCAGATTCAAATGTAGCTTTCAAGGATCTTAAATCATAGCTCCCTTTCCCTGAAGCATCTCTTGAGCATCCGGTTTGAATTTACTCCCAACAGTTTTCTGTATCTAGTCCTAATGGTTACCCACATTTTTTTCTCAGTGTCGCATTTTGACAATAATGACACGGTGAAGTAAGAGCATTTGTAATTCAGTGTGAGGCATAAAGACAGGCTAATTAGTAGGCATAAAGACAGGCTAATTAGTTTTACTGTTTCAGAAAATACGTGTAAACCCAACATTTCAGTTCAGATCTACTTGAAAAATTTTGTGTGGCTTATTGTCATTTACTAAGTTTAGAAGTGAGATCTGTGCCAAGTAAAAATTGTGGGCCAGCATCACAGAAGCCTTGGAGTTGTGTATCAGAGGTATGTGCAGGTAATGACTTGGTTTCTACCACTTGAAGTTATTTGTTCTAGTTTGCAATTAATTTTCAAGTATGAGTAGAAGTCGTCACTGGAGCCTCTGATATGTTAGGAAAAAATTATTCCACCCCACCTGCCAGGTTTGTTCTGAGAACATAGTTTGAATAAGTTGATAGGGGGAGGATGGATGGATTTACTTGATGAAATTTTTATCTTCTTTTGTTTTTAATGTTTAAATACTTGTAAAAAATTTAGGCTTAGTCTATGATTTGCTTTTTATGAGCATTCCTCTTTTTATTGCTCATTTGTCACCCTGTAGTGAATTTCATTTTTGTGTTAGTTCTTTCTGTTGTGATTGCATTATTTGGAGCTAAAAGTCACTCACATTTCAGTTGGAGACCTGGCTACAACTTTTTTGTTGCAATTAAACTTGGAACCTAGGCACAAGAGACTATAATGTTTCTCCCATGTTCACACGGGGTATCAGGTGTAGATTTTGTCTTGCTAATAGACAGCCAGAAAAGTCTCCTATAGGTAGAAATCAGTGGTCTTTTACTCCATTGCAGTGAGTTTTATGGATGTAAGTCCATTCTTCCAAATTTTTTACTCATTGGGACATTTCACTAGTATATATTGTTTGCAGCTATCACTTCATATGATGTTCCCATATTACTTAAAATTTGTCTTTAATTTCCCATTTTTATCCAAAGACTATTGATCCTGTTCCGCATTTGATTTGTATCATCCCGCTGTCATCAATGACAAAATCCAGCTGAAGAAAAGTATTAATTTAAAAAACTTTTTAAAAAATATACTGCAAAAGTAAGATGAAACAACAGACAAAGTTCTAAAAAAAATTATAACTGCATTTTTTTTTCTTGCCTCAGGTCAGATTTGGTCTTCCCCCTTCTGCCACTTCCTGGTGCCAGATTCTTTTTGGGAGGCAATGTTTCTTGTCTTGACTGACAAGAGGTGCTGTCTCTGGTAGGATAAATTATCTTCTTTGCTTTCTTTCTTTTTGTGTTTGATCTCTTATCCTTTACTCTCTTACTTTGTTGTCACTATTCTTTCTTCCCCTTGCTGTGCTCTCCCTCTCCTACTTTCCTCCTTTGAGTGCTCTGGGTTGGGATTTTCAACAACCCCTTGGGAAGCTGTAGACCTCTGATGGGTGCAAGTGCAATAGAAATTTAGTGCCTACCTCTCTAAGCCTCTTTGAAAACTAAAGCTGTGGTGTTTCTTGGTGCACAACTTGCCCTTGTTTATTTCAGAAAAAAAGCTGTTGCTGGAAAGATTTTTAGGCAGCCAGATATGGAGATAGATTTGTGTTTTGGTTTTGTTTGTTAGCTGATGAGGTGCTTTTAATAGTGAAAGTTTTACTGGGTTATGGCTGATGTATTCTTTAATTATTTCTTGAGCAGAGCCATTGTTTACAAAACTCTTCGGTAACAGTTGGTTCCTAATCTAAATGCTCTTTGCTATTAGCTTACTGCTACTAAAGCAGCCAGTATTCTTGTTTGAAGGGAATTTCTAATGGCTCGTTCTATGAGACTGTATTTACTCTAAAAATTTGAAAGGATGAGGTGAAATCTATGTATAAACAGTGTAGGAATGAGCATAAATTAATGTGACAGATAAAAATATCGATATTCATATTAGGATTGTAATTTTAAACCAATTTCCAGACCAATTTTCAGACCAATAGAGTTACTTTCTGGATGCTTGATGGTATGGGAGGAACTTCATGGCAACTGCTGGAAATAAACACCGGGGTTTCTGCCTAGAACGATACCAGAATTACTTGGCAGATGAGTAGCGGCATCCTGGAGGTGCCTGGTTGGAGAGCAGTGCTGTGAGCTGTTAAACAGGTGATACTCTGGGTACTTGATAGGTATCTCAAGTATCGCAGCTCCAGCAGCAGTAGATCATACATGATTTTCAAGGTCACAAATGCATCAGTATGTAGTCATGTAAGGACCTCTTTTGTTATTGTCAATAACTTCTGTCTTTATCTCCAAATAAATGATTCTGGTAAGAATCAACATGCAGTTTTACTGGAAATATATTTTTGCATATTTACATCTGTGTGTGTGTATATTAGCTGTACATACTCAGAAATTGTTCACCTGGAATGAATTTTAAACTGCTGTGAGTCTTGTTTATAAACCCTTGTCAGTTGGACTTTCTTTCATGATAGAATGAAATTAACTCTGAAGAAGTCTGTGGTTTGGGCACAAAGGCTTCTCTGTGCTCAGGATACCATCACATCACTTCTACTCAACAAGGCAAATGTTTGAATTATTGCAAATATTTACATATGCTTTTAATGTAGGCAGTAATGCTGAGATGTGCCTTACACAAATGGTGTTGAGTGTACAGCTGTTACATATTTCAGCATGCAAGCTGAGGTGTGGGTTACCTCTGCAGGTGGAAAATCTCTGTAGTGAGAAGCAACTTACGATCCACCGATGAAGTGGGTCTATCAGAGCAACTTCATCAAGAGTAATAGTTCTGGAACAGAGGTCACATCTGGACTGACATAATTGTGCCACTGCAGCTTCCAAAGTTTCCTCTGACTTAGTCTTTACTTTCTGAGAGTAAATAAGGCCACTAATTTCAGCCCCTGAATTATTGCTAGTATTACTTTTCACATGTCCAAAGCAGGCTCTCTAAAACTAGTTATGGAAAAGGAGGTAAGTTTGGGAAAGAGATTTCAAGGACGCTTTTGAAGAAAGACATCTAAGCTTTGCAAAAGTAAGCTGTAGAGAATGCAGAGATTTTTGTCACAACTAAGCTTTTTTCAATCTAGGTGTGCATAAGATGGCTCAGATGATTTTAATTCCATAACTGTTTCCTGCTATGATTTATACTGTTCTGATAAGATGAAAATGTCAGTAAGTGTAGTTTGATCTCTGACTGTGCAGATGGAAGTCGGTTCTGCTGTTAACTATGACCTGTTGATTACATTAATTAGATACCTTGCAGGTTTAAGAAGATGGAGTAGGAACTGCAGAGTGTCTTGACTCAAGAGTAGGTCAGACCCATTTTCCAGCTCTCATCTCCCTTGTTTGTCTTCAATTTTAGAAAATTCCAAAGATGAATAAAAGCCTATTTGCCCTTCTGAATGCAGAAAGAATGGATACTGGGATCTGCAGGTATATTTTCTGAGGTTGTTTGCCATGAGGCCTGTGAAATGCCAAGCAGGATCTGACAACATACAGTGTTCCTTATTCTGGGAGACTTCAGTGGTGAACAGAGAAAACAGCTTGAGATTTTTCTGTAGAAGAATAGCTTTGTAAATGAAGATATACATATAAAGGTTCATTAGAATATAAACTTGTCTTTATAGTGTAGATAATTTAATAATTGACTGTTATTAGTCAAATTTGTACTTGTAGCGTTTGCTGTTGATAATGTTGTGCTGTTGCAGATTGCTGTCTGAAGTTTATTTAGAAACAGAGAATCTGCAAGATGCAACCTCTCAAGTTTAACTCATGTCATATCAAAAAAAAAGTATAAATATTAATAAGTTTTGGGTTATCTCATAATTTGTTAGAATATTATCTAGCTCTTAGGTATTGGAGCCAGTTACTGGGAGGTGTCATTCTTACTGTGCCTCAAAGCTCAAATAATATTGTGTTCCTGGAAGCATTAAGAATTCAAGTAAAATTACCAGAAAGTGAAGGAATGGACTGTTGAGAATTGCATGCCAGAATACATTTATTTAGCCTACAATGAAGTACTTCAAGATGATAATTGTGTGAGGTGCAGGACTCCAGGCTCTAACTTCAAGAAGTACCATGATGCATCTCTTTAGAGGAAGTATTTCAAGTCATCTGCTGATGAACACTTTTGTCATGCTTGCATAAAATGTTGTGTTGAGCTTCTCCCAAACGTATTATTCCTTCCTTCTAATGTCCTTCTTCAAAAATTACTGCTTTTCAAGAAAGCAGATGCTTTCTTAGCTTGTGTAATAGGACATGGCACTAAATGTCCCTAATCGGAAAGATGTTGTTGCCTGCATGTTCTCTCACAGTACTGGGCATTTGGAGATTGTGGCAGTGTATAGCAAATTTAAAAGTCCATACTGTAGTTTGTTTTAGTTAATTGAAAAACTCTGGAGGAGCTGCTGAGACTCAGGAATATGTCAGAAATCAGAAACTGTAGAGGAAATCTGATGGCCTGTATTAAGGATGGAGCAAGCATTAGGGTAAAAGAAGACGAAAGAAGTTGTGTGTAAATAATTGGGTCCTTTTGTTTTCCTCCTGCAACAAATGTAGGTCTCTTCTAATTGAATGCAAGAAAAACAGACTTGCTATTGACTGTACTATAGGCTTTAAGTTACAACATTTGGATGTATTACCTGTACTGAAAGATGTCTGCAAATCAAGAAAACCCTTACAAACATCTTAGCTGTAAAATGTTTTTTCTGTGGACAGCATTTCAGGTGCATTGGCATACCTCTTTCATCCTGAAATATTTTTTAATCTGGCAGAACCATGAACTTTGTGAAGGTAAGAAGTGCTGAGTTGCTTCTGAGTTTGACTGCTCTGCTGAGAGATGTGTCAGTGAAGGAAGGCAGCTGCCAACTCTAGCACATGCAGAAGGAAAGTAGCTAATACTTACTATGTCTTATAATGCTTACTATGTCTGGTGTATTGCAACAGTCAACAGAGAGCTCAGAAAATCTGTTAAAATAAGGCTGTCTTGAAGCTGTATCAGGGCTGTGGACATCCTGTTCAGCTGAAGGAGCTGAAAGTGTCTGTCCATCCATGCATCCCAGTGACATCACCTGGAAGACTGTCAAGGAGAGTGGAAGGTGTGTCAGGCTCATACCCAACCTCAGCCTGCAGTTATGTAAAGGCTAGGAGACTTGCTGTATTTGTGGCTGCATGTTTGACATGCGTCAAACTTTAGAATGCAACACACTGTGCAGTGAGGAAGTCTTAAAAAACAGTGTACATGTTTAAAGAAAGTATTAATTGCTGAAGATAAAAGTTTGAAGATGAGTGATTTTGCTCATAAACATTTGAGAATTTGAAGAAGGTCAACAGTTTAGTGGGTGAAAACAGCCTTTCTGTGTGGAATTCAAGCAGAGTCCAGTGGGTAGTGGAGAACAGAGCTTACAAGTTAGTCTGGAAAATGTAAAGGAAAACTTTGTGCTTCCAAGAGGCAGAAATGCAGCTAAAACACCTGTCCAGTGTCCACCTTCCCCTGCTTCATAATCTAGGTTTTGCTCACCAGTAACTTTGTAATTGTTGCGGGTTTAGAGGTTTGGGGAATTGAAAACTAGGTAGAAATATTAGTTGCAGCAGTTTTCTGGTTAAACGTTAGCACATTCACTAAAATTACTTGATTTTTGTTGTGAGGTAAGGACTAATAGTAGGCAAGGCAGGTTTATACTTTAAAGAATATAA
>VZTZ01008582.1:0-19121 GCA_013400955.1 Drymodes brunneopygia | reverse complement strand
GTGGGGGGTGGGTGCCTGTTTGGCCAAGACTGAGCTAAGGACATTAACCTCAGATGAAATCTCTAAACAACCTCGTTGATGATCACATCAGCATCTCCTGATTCCAAAAGACTTTGTATAGTCTTTGTCATCTTTGCTACTTTTGGAGAGTTTGAGAGATTAAAAGACAAGCACTAAAACCTTCTCTTTTGATCTTAGTTCCTTCAGATACCTCTTCTATTGTCCTAGAGATGGTGAGATGCCATAAAATGTTCAAAGATTATCTGAAAACATGAAGGCCACATGGCTGGGGAGTCTGGATGCTGATCTATGGTGCAAAGGCATTTTGTGATGGTATTATTTTAGCAGGTGTTTCTCAGCTGTCTCTCACTTGCCATTTTGGTACCTGTGGTGTCATGAGAACATAGTGAGGGGGATGATGTTGGCAATGCATAGTATGACTGCAAAATCTCCAAACACCAGAAGTTTTATCTCAGTGGACCAATGTGACCCCTGGTAAACAAAGGTATGGTAATCTGTTTGCCCTGCCTGATACACATTGCAGTCTACATGGCATGAGCCTTGGTGTTGTCATGCTACTGTGTGATTTGTTTTTCTTCAAGTTTGCAGCTGGAAATCAACCCAGAAAAGCACATTTATCTCTGCCTTGTGTTTTCTTCTGCAGATGACATTGAAATCACAATTGCCAACCTTTGAAAAACATATTTATTAAGCACCAGATTTCTCTATTTCTTTTCTCGATTTATATCACCATCATAAGATAGACAACAGGGGTTGTAACCCCAGCAGAGAGCTTATATTTCAGTATCTAATGCTGGAATTCTTGTGCACCAGACAAACAGTGCAAGTTCTGGGACCAGCTGTAACGAGCACAATTCTGGGAAGCACTGACTGCACCATTTTTAGTGTCCCTGCATTTAAAGGGCAGGTTGATTTCTGCTGCTTGGCATTTAAAGGGCAGGTTGATTTCTGCTGCTTGACATCTATCAACACATAATCTGGTCAGCCTGCTCTTTGCTAAAATGTACATTTTCATTGCAGATCTTCTCTGAAGAGGACTTCAGTGTATGCAGACATGGCAATGGGTTCACTGCCACACAGGCTCCCACTATGTGCCACTCTTGTACTGAGCATAAAGCTTTAATTCCCCTTCTAGGAGGGACCTAAGCAAGCCAGAGCCCTGTGGTTGTACAAACATCCACACACAGAGTCTGAAACAAGTCATCAAGGATTATTCCTGGAGTGATTAGGGACAAGTCCTAACAAGCCTTCATAATAATGCAGACTATTTAAAGCTTCTGAGGGCCGGGATCATATGGCAAAGGGCAGGGTAAATGAAAACGGTAATTTCTGATGCCACGAACATGCTAAAATGGGAGGTGGGGAATGTTTCTGTGAGTCTGTGGGGGGAGTTGACTGGAAGGAGGGGAACATTATAATAATAGTTAGCATTTATGTAACTCTTCACGTATTTAAACCACTGCACAAACACTGACTAGGGAGGAACTGGAATGCACTGCATGATACCCAAGGCAGAGCTATTTTATTTTATTTTTTTTAGTATTGATCTAGGACGACAAGTAGCTCTAGTGAGGGGAGCAGCAGCATGGCTTGTCTGGCACGTGAATGGGTGTCTCTTACTGCAGCAGGGCCAGAGGGATGCAGAAAGAAATGGGTATGGCTGTGGTGAGTAGAGTATTCCCTGGGGAAAAATGGGGAGATCTGGCTCTGTCATGCCTTCTCTTGTGCCCTTATGAAAACGTGAAAGCCTTAAAGTGCCATGTCAGCCTCCTTGACGTGACCACATTTTGCCCTTGGCTCACTATTAGCTTGGCAAAATGTGAACAGTAAGGTGCAGTGTTCAACAGCTGTGATTTCTGTCCCCATGGGGTCAAGGCCAGCTTAGGGGGTTTGAAGTCAGACAGAAAAAGGCATTTCCCCATGGCTATGATGGCACAATGAGGTGAGGACAACTGCAAGTCCAGCTGCTACCAATAGCAGGCCTATGAAGGAGCAGCAGGGTGCTTGGCCACCCTCAGGACATATGTGTTGTCCATCAGGTTGTCTGTCCTGCGCTGCTGGGGGAGAATCTGTGATGAGACAACCAGGGCAGCAGCAGCAGCAAATCCTAGCAGCTACAGCAGGCCTTGCTTGGGCCTCTTTTCCCAGCATCAAGCCAGGGTTTCTTTTACTACCTGCAACCTCTTACACATTTCACAGGTTTTCTTTTGTCTAGTGGTTGAGAGGTTCCTGTGGGGGCCTCAGTTCCAAGATGCCTGGATGCAGGTGCATCTGCTTTTGAAATGACTGGGAAATGGGTGGATGACTGAAATTGCAGGGAAGATGGGAGGAATCAAGCAACTTTTTTTCTGGCTTCCTTCCTGAACTGAAAACTATGAGGACTTCTTTTTTATTTTTCTATGTAGAATGAAGTATTCGAGGCCCTAGACTTAACACAAACAAAAAGAATAAAGTGTATAGCAAGATAAAATCTCATTTCAAATGAAAAAACAAGCTTTTCTCAAACAAAACAAAATGGCTTGATTTTTACTCACTTATGTTTATTTCCTTCCAGAAAGAACCAAGTCACCAGAACCACTAGGGTGGTTGTTTTCATCCAGTGTTTAAAATCCTTGGTCAGTGAGAACATTTCCCTGAAATACTTCTCTTAGTGCTCCCTCTGAGCATCTCTGTGTACATCATGCTTTCTTCATGCAGGATGCCATACTGGGCTCACGCAACCCATTTCTTCCAAGATCCTTCTTTTGATTTTAATTTTTCTGAAAGACTTTACAAAGGACACCCAAAGGAGTTGGGTTCCAATTTCTCCAGTGGAGAGGAGAAACAATCTGTTTAATTTTCTGTTTACAGCTTTCCTTTCTTGTGTTGTCTCCAGGGTGGAGACGGATTGAGAAGGCTGCTCTGGTGTCCAGTCCTGGATGGAGGTTCCTGTATCCCATCTGCCTGGATTTATGGTAGATCTTGCTTATTCTTCCCAAGTGACATCTGAGTGCTATTTTACATAACGTTTCCTCTTCTCATTCAGGCTGCTGTGCAGCACTTAGCTGTTCCTGCTGACTCTCACTTACGAAATATCTTCTTCTCTCTAAATAGAAAGGCCTGTCTTGGTTCTTGAGAGCTTCCTGGGGTGTTCCTACTTGTGGATTTTAAGTGCTGTGCAGAGGCCTTGCTCTCTGTAGTCCTGTTTTTGGCTGTTGCCAGAGAAGAGCTGTTGCCTTGAGTATTTTCTTGTGCCAGTGCCCTCGGCTGTTGCACACATGAACTGAACATTTGAGGGCCACCTTTTCTTGCCTTCTGCTGTGTGCTCCATTGTTTGATATCCAACCTAGTGACTTGGAAACCTCACAAGAAGTGCCTTTGTCTTATTGACGGGCTTGGCCCAGGTTGCAAATGTCAACCCAAGGTGTCAAAGTGAGTCACTGCACACACACGCATCTAGAGAGGATTTTCCATGCAACATGGTGAAGTCATTGACAGCCGTGTTGTGCAACTGTCCATCATGAATCATGGGGAGCAGTGACTGGGGAAGGCTCAGGCTGTGGGACCAACTCGTGTAATTATCTCTAATGACATGAATATAGAACAAATTGATTAATAACTGACATGTTCTTTCCACTCACTCGTCCCCAGTTGTCCCGTTGGGCAGCCTAATGTTTTGTGTGTGTTGCTGGCAGGCTCTGTTAGTATTCCACTTCTTTTGTGGGGGAAGTGAACGATTCTGTTCCTTGCCTAAGGGAGATGTCAATGAATCTGGCTACTGGCAGGTAACTATGGAGCAGCAAGTCTTCCTAGTGTGAACTCTGCTCTCTGTTGTCCTCTCTTCCCCCTTACTTCTTTAGTTTTGTTTTTGTTCGGCTTTTTTTTTCCATCAGTTTCCTAAACCATATTTCTCTCCTGCTTTTTGTCCCCTTTCTTTTACCCTGCCCTCACTCTCCCACTTTCCCTCCTTTGTTTCCTTTCTCCTTTGCTCTGCACAGAAAAAAAAAAGTTGTGCTAGAAGATAGTTTTTGTGTTTGTCAGCCAAAATTCTGTGCTCTCTTCCTGTAAATATTTCAATTTCATCATGAGACAGCATTAGTTTGTTAGCATTTTTTTGACTGAATGGGCAACATATTCTTCTAATGTTTGTTTCTTCTGGGAAGTTTTTCTTGGTGTTTTTTAATGTCTTAGTGTTTTATTAGCATTTCCTCTTGCCAATGTTTTGCTGTGGAGTGCCGCCTGGGCTTACTATGAATGTTTTGGTATGAGGCAAAAAGAATTCATATTTCTGGAGAATTTTTTCCCTTGGTATGTGTTTTGGGCAAGACCCTATCTCCATGAATATGCCAAAGGCAGAAATTCTCATGGATTCCTTTGAGGAGCAGGACTGGGCCTTGCTTTTGCACCTGTGGAGGATTGCTGTGCCCCACATGAGTCCTTGAGGGAGAGAGCTGGCTTGGACAAGAATGGGTGGGGACAGGGACAGGGCTCTGCTGAGACACAGACCTGACTTACAGCACTGAAAGGCTCAGCATCACAAGCTTGAGTCCCCACTTTTCGTGTAGTAAATCATCAAAACTTCTCAGAGCTCACGGTCAGTAATTGGCCTTGGCAACATTAAAAAATCATGAGTCAAGTCTTGACAAACAGTGATGCTGAATGAAAACAATCACGAGACTGAAATATGTACCTGCTTTACAGCTGCTGCCTGGTTTGGGAGCCTATAACTGCATTCAGATGTTATCTCCAAGTTCTCCTTAACACACATGAAGGCTAGAAAATGGTTCTATTAATAAAACTTGTACATTTCACCTGATTTCAAGACCTGGAGTGTGAGAAATGGATTAGCTTTTGAAACAGCTGGGGTAAAGCAGGGAGGGCTGCCATATTCTGAGGTGAGCTGGCATCTGGGTGGAACACCAATAGTGCAAGGAAGTGATGGGGAGGTGCAAGACCTTGTCTTCACCTGGTTAACTTGGGTCTTTTGGATGGAAACCAGGGGGCAGAGTATGTGTTTCAGCTGCTGATAAATGAGAGAAATTAGACTTTAGAGAGAAGGAGACTGATGACTGCAGAGATCTGAGGCTGACCATATCCTCTGCTAAAGCTTCATTGCTCTGAGCAGGGTGACTACTGCTGCCAACAGGAGGTTGTGGCCATGTGTTGTAGGGACTGATGGTTCCTCTGAGATTCAGAATTTAAATGTTTCACAGAAAAACAGATAGCATGTGGTATTCAGTGAGCTGCGCCCTTGGACGACACCTGGGCTGGGTTTGAGAGCTGACCATATCTGCAGGTAGCAAGAATTTCTTGCATGGATTGTGTGTGTGTGTTTGTGTTAAGCTCATCTAAGTGTTTCCTCCTTTTGAGCGCAGCACAAAAAAAAAAGGTTCAGTTTTCTCATTTGACAGTAAAATGCAAGCAAGGCAAAAATTGAAAACCATCTCAGAAAAGCAGTAGAAAACAGCTCTGGAAATTTCCAGTTTTAAAAAGACACAAATGAAAATATTTGGTTAAAGTATTCTTTATTTTTCCCCACACCTTCTCAACAGCTTTTATTCTGTTCTGCCATGGAAAGGGAGGCAACAGAGGAAGAATGAAGAAACACAAAGCTGGAGAAGTTTCTTGCGTTTGTGGGTGTTTTTTTACTTAAAAATTAGAAAAATTTGAGGAAGGGTAGGAGAAAATGCTCATAAATTTATTTTCTTTTGAAGAAAAAACCACTGTTCATTTAAAAAAGAATTTTGAACAATTCAGTTATTATTTGAGTAATTCCATACATGGAGAAAGAAGATTGGTTTCAGAATTCAAATTCTGCAATTCAGGATTCGAGTTGAGGATCCTTGGTGCTTTTAAAATACACATGTAGATAAACATATATGAGCTAGAGCACTTCTTGCAGAATAATGAGGCTATTTATTTGGAATAGCCCTTATTCCCCAGCTACTTATGATGTGTTTAGTTTTCAGTGCCTAACTGGAATGAGGATTAAAACCTCTGTCTGGACAGCAGCCGCTTGCCTTCAAGGGTAGTCCAACTTCCATCTCCACCATAAATAGCTATATACAGTTTGCCATGTTTCTTCGAAGAAGTTTTTTGGACAGTCTTAACCTGATTTTCCAGGAATTTCCTTTCCCTTGTACTTGGAAAGTGTTATTAAGTGGTGCCTTTCTCTTTCCATGCCTATAATGCATCCCAAGGGTCCAGATGAAAGGCGAAGTCCAATGATTCAACATTGAACATAAGCACAGTAACATCAAAAAAAAAAAGAGAGGAGCAAGGAAAGAGTTTATAATCAGGAAGCTGCTGAACAATGTAGACTCCTTCATGACCATCCAGTTGTGGTGCCTCTTCCTAGGTCACTTTGGCTTGGAGCTGGAGGACAAATCCATGGGGTACGTGAGCCCTGGATTTCAATGTGGTGCCAATGTTGGTTGCTATTTGGGATAACCTAGGTGGAAATGGAAGCCAAACTTCACATGGCTCTTGGGTGTCTCTCTATGTGATAAACCAGGTTAGAGAAGCATCTTCTTTTGAAGCCCTCAAATAATCATTGCCTCCTCAACAATTCTCAGTTAATAATCCTTTTCTTTATGTCCCAGTGGGGTGCACTGTGCCATTTCTCAACAATGCATGCATTTTCTTTCCATTGAAATGCTATGGTTGGTGTTACAGTTTTCAAATTAAAAACTGAATGTGTTTGAATATTTTTCCCACACTAACATTTCTTTGACCTGCAAAATTCTTTTCTGTTAAAAGTGTCAGAGTGGATTTTTAACCCATTCTAAGAAACTTTCTGCTGTCAAAAATGACTAATACCCTAAACTGTCCTAAGAATTGTTTGTCCCCATTTTCCTTGCTGAAAAAATGGTGATTTATGGAATTGTTTTTTTTTCTTTTTTTCCCTTTAGTATTCTGTTTATGTCTCCATAATTTTTTTCTCATCCCTGTATAGCACTAAACTTTGGAAAGAGTGATTTTTCTGAACATGGAAAGTAAAAGAAATGGCACAGTAATTCAGCTGGGATTAAAGAAGTGATTTAAGCCAAACTTGATCTATAGGGAGAACTTTTCTGGAACCAAAATGCTCCTACAGTTTTGGGGTTTTTTTTAGCTTAATAACTTTGGAAGTTCAATGTACACTTCTACAAGGACTTCCAAATGGATCTTGTTTGCTAATAAATTCCAAATAATTCTTGCTGGCTTTTGGGCTTTTTCTCCATTAGATTTATTATAGGACTTTTTACATAATGGGAGAACACAAACAGGAAATTTGGAGCCACAGTTTCAGAGCTCTTTGTTCTGAGGCTGGGAAATCAGTTTCCAGATGTGGATCATGTTGGCGTATTTTTTCCTTTTTTTTTTTCCTTTTCTTTTGTGTATGTATGTCTTTCTTCCTCTTTTGGCCAGGAGTGAGAGAAGGAAATTAGGATGATGAATGAAATAATGAAAATAATAAAATAACAATGGTCAAAATCCCCTTTGTTCAAGAGTCATGACTCAGCTGAGGGCAGCAGCAGGAGTGCTGCTCTGAGCCTTCTCTGATGTCAACAGCAGGCATCACTATAGGACACATTTAGGTACTTTGAGTGGAAGAGGTGGAGTCTGGGGGATGCATGGAGAAATTTGCTAAGGACTTAGAAGGATTCTTAGGTTCCTGTTCTCTCCCACGCTCTAATTTCTTTGTGCCACTATGCAAAGACAACAGATCTCCCCAGCTGAGGATTTTCCCAGCATGGGATAGTCCATAGATGGCAAAGTTGGCTTCTAAATTAACTTCCCACAGCACAGGGTGTGGAGGGGGTGGGCTGTCACCAGCTGATGGAGAAGAGAGCCACTCTGAAAAGGACTCCCAAATTCAGGACAAGCCCTTCTCGTGTCAGCAGCACTTTGGCTCTGGAGCCAATGCTCCTCCAGGTGTTGGTGTGAGTCAGGCTGTCTCCTTTCTCCCTCCTCCTTCTGTCCTCTCCGAGGGACAATTAAACACCACACAGAAGTGACACTGTGTGCTTCCCCACCACAATCCCCATGACTGGCCACCAAAAGGCACCCCCAGTCTGGCTACTGCAGAAGAACCCAGGGCTGGAGATGTCTGCAGGACAAAGCCCTTTGCCAGGGCTGCATGGGTGAGGACACTGGGAGTGAGATATATGAGTGTTGTACGTGCTACTGCATCTATTGAGGCAATCAAGCCCTCATCGGTGCCATCGCTTCCATTGTTCTGCAGGAGTCTGTTTCATTCCACCAGGGGGAAGGACACCAAAATGACTTCTTGTTAGATATCCATTAGCAGGGCTTTAGCCAAGGATCTCTAGGAGTAAATTCTGAGACAGTAGGCTGAGACTGAGGCTTTAAGTATAATGGGGAGAAGAGGAGCTGCATTGTGTCTCTAATTCGTCCACGCGCAGACGCTTCCGTGGGGAGCTATTGAGTCCCCTGGAACTGTTTGGTTTTGCCTGAGTAGATGACCTGGACTGATGCTGAAGGAAAGGGAGGAGAAAGGGGGCTTAGCTCTCCTGGCTCTAAAGGTCTTTTCCCCTCTGAAATCACTGCTTTCAAGTTGTGGACACATCTGGAAGTAACAGCAAACATGTGTAGCCTGTGGTTTTTGGCTCTAGGAGATGAGATTCATATACAAAGATGGGAATGGGAGGGGTTCGCTGTCCCTGTCCTGACAGTATGACCTTGGAGACAATTGGAGACAAACTGGAGATAGAGGAAGAACTCCCCAGATCAAAGAGAGGTGCCCATCCATCTCTGCCATCCCCTCAGGAGGAGCTGGGAGGTTATTCTTGAATGTAATGGACATGCACAGAAGTTGTAACACATGACTCATTCTGGTGGTTATAATGAGATTTGCACCCCCTACTTAGGTGATGAGACACAAGGCTCAAGTCAGGTGGGTGATGGATGCCCAAAATAATCCTGACTGTGTCTTTACAGCTGTGGTTGCAGCTAGGATATTTATCATAGCCTGGAAATAATAAACTCTTTTACCTAAACTGGCCATTTAAGAATACGGCCACGAAGAAAGTGCAGCTCTGAGCCCCTTCACTGGCTGTAAAGATTGTCAAGCTAGAGAGTTTGGGAGGTATCAGGTAGCTTTGATTTATCATTAGAATTTTTGCTTTAGTCCCTTGTGGGTTTGGGTTTCCAGGGTTTGAACCAGATTTTGGCCATGATCAAACTGCTGATCTATCTGCCTTTACATTAGTTTGACTCAACTTATCCATCTTTATATTGTATGAAAAGCTTTCAGTCTCAACAGTGGGATAAACTCCACACTGGAGTCCCCAGTCTGGTCTTGCTTTTGGGGGATTTTAAACTCTGTTTTGGAGAAAATTTTATTAGTATGCTGACTTCAGGGTTTTTTGAGTTGTTTTGTTTTGTTTTGTTTTTAAGATGTACTTATATTCTGTTTAGATAGGATTCTTTCAGGAGGTGTCTTTAGGATTGTAATTTTTGTGATAGAGGAGGGAGTGTGAGCAGGACATCCTTGTTCTTGCAACAAAATATTCATTCAACAGCAAAGCTTTTCTGGTGTCTCCTCCTGATGATTGAATTAAAGGGGTCACCAGGATGGGGTAACAAGTGAAAGAGAAGATAGTGTTGGACATTTCTGTCCCAATCTTTCCTCTGATAGGGGTACATGCTGTCTCATGATAAGATGGACAAGTATCATGAAATGGAAAAAAATTTTCCTTTAAATGTTTTTGTCAGAATAGCAAGAGTATGCTTCTGGGTTTGGTATCTCAGTGTCTTGGGAACAAGGAGGAACTTGATTTTTGCTGTGTCAACATCTGTGTTTATTTGAGTGTTCTTTCCTTGACGTTGTTTCCTTTTGATTTTCCAGTGCTATGAGAGAAGTCAAAATAGCAAGGGAAGCAGAAGTGACAGTTCACGAGATTGCCGCTGGTTTCTAGCTGAATCTCTGTGCCTGGTATTTCTTACTTCACAGGCACTTCCGAAGAGCTGTTGCCAGCAAATGGGAAACTCTGCTTACATTGAGTTTGGTAATATTTAGGCAGGCTGAATCTGCATTTTCATTTGTAAGGATGAGCTGACTCCTGGAACTGGACTACTCTGACTTTCAAAGGTTTTTGAAAATTAGACCTTCAAACCCAGAAAGAGATGACAGGTTTGCTTTGCTGTCTGTCTTGCCAGTGCAGCAGTCAGAGGAAGCACCTGGGCAGGTAGGAGTAACTCTTGAGCTGGAAGAAACCAGAAGGTATCTGACCGAAGATATTCATGTGGCACGGGCCTCCTTGGAACTGTAGCCAAAAAGGAGTCATCTGCATTTCATTTGTATCCCATCAGGACACATTTCCTGAGGATCTGAATGGAGAATAATTTCTCAGAGGAACTACTGTTCTCTAGGTCGTATAAAACAAGACACACAGTCCGTGTCGATGAGCAACCCAGCTTGCCCTTTAAGCATTTTCATGAATCCTTTGTATCTTTGAGTTGAATAGCTCCAATTGCATGGCAGGACAGAATGCCAGAATGAATGAAGAGGAAAAAGGAGGAACAATAACCTAAACCAAGCACTTATATTGAAAACAGGACCCAGGGAAGAGCAAGTAAGTGCTGGTTTCATAGGCCAGCTCTCTCCCTCCTGCAAATCTCTTTCATTGATGAGATGAGTTGTTAATAGCACAGAAGCATCTTTCGGATTGCAGACAGCATGTTGGCAGACGAATGGACATAAGAATCAGAGATGACATGACTGGTCTTAGCCTGCAAATGTTACCTCCAGGCTCGTATTCATAAACAGACTTCTGGTAGTTTGTTCAAGCAAGGAAAGTGAGTACATTTGTCACTCCACCAGCAGCGCAGCTGTGCAGGGCTTGCACGGGGTAATTATCCTAGCATACAAATCCCAGATGCTGTCAAAGCCCTGTGTTAGCTGACTGAAAAACTGTGGTAGCACTGCTTAAGAAAACAGAAAGGGAAGGGGGGAAAGAAAAGAAAAAAATTCAAGAAAAACTAACTAATTGTTTTTAAAAAGATAATTACTTTTGATGTCTGCATGGCCAGCTCTGACAACCGTCTGCTTTTCTCCTTCACAGCATGCTCAATGCTCCTGAAGGTATGGGTGAGAAATCCATGTGGTGGTTTCAAATTCAGCATGTGCCTTGAAATGAGAACTCAAATGGGCAATATCAATGTGGTTGTAGAAGCATCGTTTCTTTAGCCTCAGTAATGGGAAGACAAAAACCTCATGTGTTTAAGTAACCATTTGCTAGTTAACAACTACTCACAGTCTTATTTNTTGAAGCAAGTCCTCCTTTCTGTCAGTTCTGACATTTTTCTGCACAAGGCACCTGTGGGTTTCATGCCAGTCCTGAGCTGCCGGTGCTTCCTCTGCCTGTTAGGGCACTTGAAGTTTGGATCCCTGAAACCACAACCTTTGCTCATTTGGCTCAGTACAATGGTAGGAAAAAATTTGTGGTGCTACTCCCTTGAAGGCTGATGCTGGCAATGAAAGCAAATTCCTGGATTTGAATGCTTGTCTGTTTACTTATTTATTTACTTTTGTGTTCAGCAGTGGGAAAATATTTTCATCTTTCTCCTTGTCTTGTCAAAAACACTTTATTCATCACAGCGGGCACCAGGGTACAAAACTGGACTGCAATAATTTCTCCCCATCCTGGATCACTGTTGGTCCTCAGTGAAATGCTGCAAGGCTGGCAGAGGACCCGTGAGGGATTTCTGAGGAAGAAATGGCCACCCTCATTCTGCAAGGCCACCCCAACCAGCTCATTCCTCCCTCTGCCTGGGGATGTCGGCTCCATGCCCTGGGATGCTGGTGTGCCGCACATGGTGGATGGAGCTGCCAGCGCTTGCCTTGCCTCTCTGAATGGAGAGGGCATGCCCTGCCACTCCGCCTGCTCCTCCTGCCTTCTGCTTTATCCTGTCTGTGAACTCCTGACCTTGATTGCTCCCTCTCCTGCCCGTGCTCCCCTCCCTCTTCCAAGCTCCAAGACGATCTCGTGTTTCTTGGAATCCGGCAGCATGAGGGCTTCTTGTTGATTGGTATAAACAATCTTAAAGGTCACATTTTCCCCCCCTGCAGAGGGAGTTGGGGTGTGTGTGTGTCTAAAATAAAAGACTTCTCTCAAATTAACAACCACAAGGATGTAAACATGGAAGCCAAAGGGAGCTGTTCACTACCAGTGCGAGCTGTGCCAAAGAAGCCCCTGAGGGCTTTCTTAGGAAAGAAAATGTGGGCACAAGATGTGACATGCTCTTGTGGTTGGCCGGGAGGGAGAGGTCAGGGTGCTGGGGGATGGTGGCAATCATGCCCTGCGTGAATGGTGACATCGGATTTGAGCAGCTTTGTTTGTGCCAAGGCTGGCGCTGGTCATCCCGCTAAGCTGGGGGGGAATGCAGAAGTCATGGTGGCTTTGAGCTGCAGGGGCAGGAGGCCTGGAGCTGTGAGACAGTGGATAGCATTTCACTCAGCCAGGCGCTGGGTGCCATCCAGCTCCTAGAGCCGCTCGGCTGCCTTTGTGGGCTTCAGTGAGAATTGGGTCAGAGCCCTGTCTGGGGAGAGATTTGTGGAAAACAAGCAATAAGTAAATGTAGGTGCTCAGAGCTCATGTCTGCTTTGTGGCTGAATTGCAGCCAGGTCTCCACTCCCGAGGTTTACGCGCTTGGTTACGTGAGCTGAAGTGCAGCAGGGAGCCATAGTCTCGACCAGCTTGGTTGTGCCAGCAAAACAATTTGTAGGTGCAGACTACACTGGGATGAGAATCCTTTAGCTTCTTTGGTTTGTCTAATCCAGGGTGAGAATTTAAATGCAAAAGGATAGCACCTCTTCACATCTTCATAAATTGTCAAGTGTCTGAAAGACTGTGTAGGTTTAATGCTTTCTAGCCCCGTCCAGCTTGAGGGTTGTTAAAGCTGCTCTGCTCTGTGCTGCCTCTGAGACTTTTCTCCTGTGGTGTGTTGCAGGAGAGGAGGAGTATTTTGGGATGTTGCATGGCAGCTGGTGCTGCTTTGCCAAGGCTTCAGAAGTGAGTAAGCTGGAAAGCTATGTTTCAAACTGGCCCATGTCTTCAGAAAACACAGCAAAACTTCATATTGCAGCAAACTTCTCTGAATTGCAAATTAGCATAAGCTCGTTGAAGAGAAATTTGTAGAAATTGCTGTATGTGTAGTGATGTCATTCTTGAGAAGTTGCTGAGTAAAAATTGTTGGAAGTGAACACTGGAGGAAAGTATCAAGTATGTCTGCAGAACTTTATTCCTCTTTATGTGGCCACTGCTAGAGACAAGATACCCAGTTATATGAACTTTCAGTCTGGCTCAGTAAGGCCACTCTTTATTTTCTACATCTATCTCAGCTTTTTGACAAGGGCTTGATCCCCTTTCTGAAGGAGATAACCAGGCACAACTCACTGCAATGTGCATTAATGGGCATGTTCATAACCCTGTCACTTTGGGTGGTGGATGTAGGCAAGCAGGGCAGACCTAATTCCAGCATCCAAGACCTGAAAGTATTCTGCATGTTTTTACTAGCCAGTTTTCTAAAGAAATAAGTTTTATGCGAATGTACGTTGCGTATGGCCTTGTGAACTTGCTTGCTCCTCTATCTCCTTCTGAAGGACTTTTTAGCTGGTTCCCTCCTAATTTGTGAAGGGAGTAGAGATTTCAAAGATAATCCAATTTCTACAGATATAATGAAATTTAGAGCTGGTGAGGAGACATTTCCGACTAATGGGCATTAATCTCAGAACTTACTCAGACGCAAAAAATCACAGGGGAAAGATGTTAGGGAAAAACTCAGCCATGGGAAAAGCTTCCTGGGCCCAGCAAGCATACCAAGGATACTGTGTTTCATTAGATCTTCTGCTTTTTTTCTTACTTATGTTATTTCCCTGAACCTCTACTTATCCCAGTTTAAGTCTCAAATGGAAGCGGAGTCTCAGAAAAAGCAGGAAAACTTTTTTAAAAAAATTTTTGACTGGTATTACAATAGATCTTAGATGCCCAGAGATCAGGATCCCCTTGTTCTTGAGTGCTTTGCATCTCATACCCAGTAAGAGACGATTCCTAGTCTGAAAGGTTTAAAACATCAAATGCAGGCTGATGAGTGAAACTGGATCACCAGCTCACACTCCTGGGTGTGCATCCAGGCTTGAGGGCCTTGAACTTGCTTTCTCCTCCTCATCAAGAGTCCTTGGGGCCATGCGGTTCCAGCTGCCCTTCTAAGAACCCCCCAAAATCTTGTCCAGTGTGTAATTGAGCTTATGATGATCCTGGTGATACTCTCATCCAGTAAATATTTGAAAAATTAGGTGCTATTTGTTTCCACGTCTAAATCAGAAATAATTGCCCAAGTACCACCTTCTGCTTCACATCACTTTTTTTATTAGATGACAAATAGTCCACTTTTATCTTCTGTGGGGTGGGAAAGGAAGGGAGGTGGCAGGTTTGAGAAGATAGATTTGTGTTTTAGACGGTATGGGTATTTTCAGTATTGTCTACTTTGTTGGTCTGTTGCTAAAGGGCAACAAACTTCACTCCTGTTCCCAAATGTTGCATGGCTGGGAGATGAGATCATGGTGTGTGGTGTGTGAGAGTCATTTGCTGATACATCACCTTTGTTTAAATTCCTAGCATGTAATGTTTCCTAACAAAAGAAAAGTGCCTGAAAGAACTACTGGTGGCCCAGAGTGATTGTAAATGTTGAATTTGTCTCAAGGCAGGTTTGAAAACTGGGCCAAAATTCCTCAAAATTGAAGTTTTGCTATAATTTCAGGCCTGACAAGGATTTTGTAGGTTAATAAATGATGAAGTATTCTAGTACCTGAAATACTAACCCCAGTCACATAAGCACATGTCAAAATTTGAATTAGTTTTAGCCAAGACTGCTGAAGGGCTTTTAATGCTTTCTGAGTCAAGCCCTTGTAAGATGCTCCAAGGTGAGATCCATAAAACGACAATTTTCCATGTGAAGAAAAAAAAGGGAGGAAAAAGACCCCTAATTGTTTTTGTGAAGCACAAGTATATTTTAAGAGATATACAGTGAGGAAGACTAGTCTGAGATCCTTCTCCTAAAGGATGTGGTCACTCTGTAGAGAAAAGAAGGAAAAACTTCATGTCCAGATGATATGAACCATTGTTTTTTGCCATTACTTGAATCTTCAGTTTCAAGCAGNGTAGAGAAAAGAAGGAAAAACTTCATGCCCAGATGATATGAACCATTGTGGGGTTTTTTGCCATTATTTGAATCTTCAGTTTCAAGCAATCAGGAGAGCTGATACTTTTTGTGACACATCTCATCTCATCAAACACTTTATTTTCTTCCTGTCAAGGATTTCCTCAGGAAATCTTCAGCTAAAATGTAATATTAGGCATGATTCTTCCCTCATTTCCACTGAACTAACACGGTCCGAGTGGCAGGGCTAAACCTATTTTTTATTGAAATCTCAGACTGTCAAGAACTGGCCCTTCTGCCAGAGAGGAGCGGGAAGCAGTTTGGAGAAGTCTGCATGCATATTTTCATAAGAGATGTCATGCTCAGGGGGAAGTTTGAATCCACAGGATATGGAGGCAAGGCAGTCCACTTCCCCCATGGCAAAGCTTCTCTTTTTTCGGAAAGTGTCCCTCCCCTGTGTCCTGGCAGGACTTGGGTCGTGCTCAAAATTCCATCCTGTCCCTCTGCTTCCTGCCCTTTCACCCATCACCAGAGTGATAAAACACCCGTCCGAAGGCACTGTGGAACTGATTGCTCTGTTATATTTCCAGAAATTAAAAGTAATGTTGCAAAAGCTGGTTTTGTGGGAAGTTCAAAGGACCATACTGGTGCGAACTGCCCAGTGTGTCAGGACTTTCGGTGTCTGAAATCTTTTATGATTTGATGAGAATTCCAGTCTCAATGCTAAGACTTTGGTTTTGCATACACTGCTGTTTAGAAATCTGAGAAATGGTCAGAACTGTCATGTTTACACTGACAAAAATGTCCCTCAAGGAACAGATCCTTCAGATTTGAGGGTTTGGACTGATAGGCTCAAGCTGAGAAGTTGGACTGCTGGCTTCACAGGAGTAGAGGACATTGTCCCTAGGAATAGATCATCACTCAGATACAGAAGAAGCTGCTCACTTTGAACAGCTGTCTCTTGAAGTTCACTGTATTGTTCTGGGCAACCTCCTCTAGGTGACTGCTTGAATAGGGTGGAAAGGACCTCAAAAGGTCCTTTTCCACCTCAACCATGCTGTGATTTAGCCTCTTAGCTTGGAGTATGTTTCTTTATCTGTAATGAGTTAATCTGGCTAGCAGTGTATCTCCAACAGTACCACAGAACTACCTTTTATTAACCTTTTCATGTTCTACCTACCTAATTTGTATGTAATTTCCATGTTTTCTCATGTTACAGTTCCCTTCTAGATCAGGCAGCAAAGCAGAGTTAGGAGGTGATGTCCTGTAAACATATCTGGCAGCCACCCCTTCCAGGTCACCCCTTGGGAGCAGCTCCTGCCTATTTCTCAGTGCCATCCTGTCTGTGGCCCTGGTTGGGCTCAGCATGCCAAAGGAGACAAAGCCTCCTCCTGCATAGCTGGGGCATAGCTCAGCCACATTCTTCAATGACTGTTTTTCCCCAGTGACCTTACTCTACAGCTCTGGTGGTTAGTGGACTATTATATGCTGCGAACTTGCCCGCATTCCTCCACCCACTCAGGCAAGCTCTGCTCGCTGGGAAGGGGCGGTGAGGCAGGGAGGAATTCCACCGTCTGGAGACTTATTCAAGGGAAACAGAAATTTCAGGCCTCTGGGGCTGTTTTGCCCATCACTTCTGCAGCAACAGGGAGGTTGGAGTAGCTCTGTGAAGAGGGTCTGACCACTGTGGTTGCCACACATCCTGCAGTGACAGGCATTCCCGTGGCAAGCCAGCAGGCTCTGCTTGTTGCCACACTATTTGGCCCTTTCCCCACGCTGAAAGGAAACACCAAGGAAAACAGCCTGGAGAAACCTTCTCAGAGCACTTGCCACTTGTCATGTTTGTGGGAGCCTTGCAGTAACAGGTTTGGATCCTCAGCTCCTCCACTTTGGAGGCTGTGAAGACTGCTAAGCTAAGGATCTTTAAACACAGTAAATCATGCAGCTTATCGGTTTTGAGAACCTTTTAATTTTGACCACTTAATGTACAACTTCTAAAATAACAGTTTTAATTTCTTATATATGTGTGTGAGAGAGAAAGAGAGACTAGACATGAGCTAGATAGGGAGTTGCAACGCAGATGATTTTTCAGCTCTGGAGCCAACTCAGACAGATTACAGTGGGAGAAAGGTTTGTACAGTAAGAGGAGAAGGTTAGAATCCTGCTAGTTTATTACTGCCATGGTTAGATTAGAAATGTTAAGGATTTGTAAAGAAGTGACTGTCAGGAAAATTTATGATTCTCATCGCTCACTCAGCTACTCTGCACATCCTGTATATTTTCTGACATACTTCCAACAGCATAAATATTAACAGAGTAATATTGACATTTAGGCCTGATCCAAGTCTCATTAAATTCAGTGGAAATGCTCCCATTGTCTTGAAAAGGAACAAAGGAGGTGAAAATACCAAGTGGGGCTTCGTGGGGCTAAATAATGTTGTTATTAAATCAGAACTCCTCAGCTTCCTGACTGAGCATTTCACTCTGTGACCTTTAACGTTAAATTATTGCCAAAACAGGAAGAAGAAATTAAGGCTTGATAAGGGTTGAGATGGTCACAGATTTTACCAGCCTCACTGATGGAATGTGACAATTTCTTCAATGGGAATGAGTTGGGCATGAATTGTTCATCAGTCGTTTTGATTTATTCAACCTTTCAGCCCCAGAGTTTGCAGCGGCAGGGATTACTAGAAACTCAGCAAAAGAAATTCTTTCTTCCTCCTAGTTTATAACCTCTGCAGGTGCGTGAAGAGTTACAGAGAGAGGATTAGGTATTACAAAATGGCTCCATTTACTTCATTGACAAGATAGCCCAGAATTGGCTGTGTGGATTCCATGTGAGAATCTATTGCAAAAGCTTTTTTGGCATTGAAATATCTCTCTCCTTTTCTAGATCAAAATCTTCCCCCCAAACCTTTCTGCACAGCAATTAGTTACAGCTGTGTTTTGCAAAGCCACCTAGGGAATTTGGATGTCCAGTTCCCATAAAGTTTAATGTGAATTCGGTTTCCAAGCAGCTTTGAAAGTTCAGCTGAGTTAGGATTGGAACCTCTTGGTTTTGATACAGCTCTGTACCTGGAACCCCTACATCTCTGGATGACAAAAAAAAGAAAAGATATTTTGAGTTTTTGTCATCACCTTGCAGGCCTCAGTGAAAGAGCTACATTGAAGCTTGCAGGACCTGCAAAAATTACACTTTGTGTCAAAAGAAGCAGAAGTATTTTTTCCAGAGTTCTTCATGATTGTTAAGACCAGATTTCCAAGAGTCCCTCTTTGCAACAAAATACCTGCCAGTTTTCCAAACGATCCTTTTATGAAACCACAAATGTTGCGTCTCAGTGCATTGAGTTCTCCTGAAAATCTGATCAAGAATGAAGGGATGCAGAAGACTCTGTACTCAGGAGTACCTGGCAAGTTTCAGGCCAGAACATGCTGTAGGGTACATTTTCCTGGAGAGCTTATCAGTGAATGTGTGAACTTTGCCAACTGTGGCCACCCCCAGAATTTCCAGTTCTTCCTCTTGTCAATTAGGAGGTTCCTGTCTGATCTGTGAAGTGCAAGTACAGGCAGACAGCCTGTCACATCCACTGCTTGAAGAAAAAAATATACAGGAAGTAACAAATAGAAGATCCAAGTGAAACAGCTCAAGAAGTGCAAGGGCGAAAGTTTGACTTGCACTATGCACCACATGACATTCTCCTTGCTACCAACACCTACAGAGGTTATACCTTCTCTATTGCCAAATTATGACTTAAGAGGACAGAGAGGTGGGGAGGAGGGAAACAAGAGAGAGGCCACTTTAGTGCAACTATCTGGTGCAGAAGCCTCATGGAAGGAGATTGGTTATTTAAGCTGCAGACTTCTCAGAAAAGGAACACTTTAGAAATATTTCCTGTAGCTACACCAGGGGTCTACAGATCTTAGCCAACAATCTGGAGCCACACTGGTAAACAAAC
>VZTZ01008580.1:0-11270 GCA_013400955.1 Drymodes brunneopygia | reverse complement strand
ATTAAGAAGGAAGACCCTGAAAATTACAGGCCAGTTTGTGCCTGGTAAAATTTTGTACAAGGTTATTCCAGGCGTTATTTGAGAGACAATGCAGTCACTGATGAAAGCCTATACATGTTCATGAAGGGAAAGTCCTGCATAATAAACTTAATTTCCTTTTATGACCAGGTTGCCCATCTAGTTGGCCAAGGGAAGTCAGTAGATGTGGTCGGTTTGGATTTCAGTAAAGATTTTGATGCTGTCTCTCAGAGTAACCTTCTGGACAAAATGTCAAACACTCAGCTAGGCAAGTCCAAAATACATTGGGTGAAAAACTGGCTGACAAGTCAGGCTAAAAATGTTTTAGTAAGTAGGATTATGTCAGGCTGGCAGACAATCAGTGGGGTTCCCCCAGGCTCAATTTCACTAGCACTCTTGAATGTTTTTATAAATGGTCTGGAGGCAGGAATTGAGTGTACATTTAGTGAGTATTGCTATGACATTAAAGCAGGAGGAGCTATGGACTCCCCTGAGGGTAGAGGGAAGCCTTACAAATAGATCTGGATAGACTAAAGAGCTGGGCAACCACTAACTGTAAGAAATGGAACAAGGGCAAGGGCTGAATTCTCCAGGGGTGTAAAGAAGACACAGCCAGGCTCTTTTCTGTGGTGTCCAGTGATAGGCAAGAGGCAAAGGGCACACACTGAAACATGAGAGCTTCCATCTGAAAATCATGAAACAATTCTTTACTACAAGGGGGACTGAGCACCAGAGCAAGTTGTCAATAGAGGTTGTGGAGTCTCCACCCTTGGAGACATTAGAAAATCATCTGGACACAATGCCCAAGGTGGGTCTGCTTGAGCAGTGGGATTGGACAAGGTAAACTCCATAAGTCCCTTTCAACCTCAAACATTCTGTTATTCTGTGACTGAGAAGAGAAATGGAAACTACTGTTGTCATTCTAGTAAAATTATACAGTACAAATTAAAATCACCAAGCTCATAAGAATACACAAATTTTTCTTTGAGGCATTATAGTGAAAATATAATGCAAGGTCCAATGAAAAATTTAAATGCATGATCGAAGACGTTCTCTGGCCCTGAGATGAAGGATAACTCTGTTCAGATCTTCAGCAACAGGTTATAGATGTGATATTGGAAAAACCGTTTAATATTTTAATCTCTTCTTCCTATTTTTTATGGGAAAAATATAGACAATTCATTGTGAGCAATTAGAATTGATTTGCATGAGTAAAGATTTATATCCACATATACATGGTGTATTTAAACAGGAATAGAATAATACCCTGTTTTTCAGTTTCAAATTTCGAAATAAAAAAATGTAAGCAATTTCGCCAGAAAATGAGACTGGAGATCCTTCTCTTTGCTTGTGTCATGTAACCAGGATGAAAATGTGGTGCATGCCTAAAGCTCCCTTTCTTGGATATGACCTAACAAGCTATGCAAAGACAAAACAGACAGAAGCTAAAATGGTTTCACAATAGAAGAGAAGGAAACAAACTGCCATAACCTTTTTATCTACTATTTCTCATGCTCCCCAGCAGCTATGGGAAGGGAGCAGACAAGGTCTTAAGTTTCACATGGATCAGCTGCATTTTCCATAACAAAATCTTCAGAATAATAAAAAAAAATTGTCGAAAATAACAGACAAATAGTACAGAACTTGATATATGGAAGTATTTATATGCAAATAAACAAATTATAGATTTATATTGGACAAAGGTTAAAAAAGGGAAAGATAAATGAATTGACTGTCATAATTGCTATATGCAAGAAGAAAGCAGGATACTGGGTTCACTATGCAAACAAAATCATGCCTATTCTTGGGACTTCCATTGATTTATGGAAAAATATCACTACAATATGGTTTTAAAATAAACTCATCTTTTTAAGTCAACTGCTTGAAATTAATTGATGTCTGCAATTCAAAAGATATCTAATCCTACCTGCATTCTGCAGGAGACAGCCTTATTTCAATGATGGAATCTGATTTATGTGACAGGCTCAAATGCAGCCCTGATAGCTCAGCCCTTAACCTGACTCTGCTGTTGCTTTGTCAGGGAGGAACTGCTTAGTACTTCATAAGGGAGCTTTGTCCACCTGAGATAGTTTATCAGCCCAAAGAAAAGTTCACACACTTAGATGGAAAGGCCCCTTACTGTTTCATGGCAATGTCTACATCTGTGCTGAAGAGGTGACAACCCATCTACCTCCAATTCCCTGACTATCCCACAGAATGAAATACCTACTGTTTGTCACAACTTCCTGCTGTCCTTCCGACAATACACAATATTTAAGGGAGAATTAAATGTATGGATAGTCTAAGAAATTGATGCTTAAACACTTCAGTGACAATAAGAAATGCAGATTACCAGCAGACATACCATGAAGTGAGACAAAACCAAGATAGTGTATTTGTATCAGAAGGTCCTATTGTATTTCATATTTAGAAAAGGAAGTGTATCTTAATCCATATAATCCCTCATAGAGGTGGAGGCCAATGCATTTGCAATGTTACATGGCAGGGAGGCTGTCTGCAATAAAAGATCTGAGTACCAAACCAGCATTCAGAACTCCCTATTGATGTATTAACAAAAAAATTTGCTCCACAGTTCAGCTAAGTAAAGTTCCATCTTGCCTTTCCAACCTTTCTGAGGTTGCCTGCACAAGTACTCTGTTATCAGTTCAGCTCAATTAAGTTGAATTTGCACAGGGTCCAAAGATTTTGTATTGTCCCATGACTATTAATCCAGTTGTGTTATACTGGCAGATGAGCAAAAGGTGTTTTCATACAGTGACTAAAACTTCCCAAAGCACTTCAATGATATGGGTAGCTGCTCTATGAGACAGATTTTAACAAAGCCTAATATTTCTCAACAAGACTCTAACCTGTAAATGAGCTAGAAATGATAGCATAGAGCTAGGTCATTATTCCCACTGCATCAAACAGTGTCTGCTTAAATATATAGTCACAAAGTATGTTTTATGCCATTTAGAGCCCAAACTACCCACAGTCTCTAGATATAGTTATGGACCTAATGAACTGGACATTCCAAAACCCCCTTCAGGATCTAGTCATTCCATTAAATGCCCAGTGAAAATTAGGCACATAGAGATAAGAAATAGGAAGGTAAGAACGTTTGTAGNCAGTCTCTAGATATAGTTATGGACCTAATGAACTGGACATTCCAAAACCCCCTTCAGGATCTAGTCATTCCATTAAATGCCCAGTGAAAATTAGGCACATAGAGATAATAAATAGGAAGGTAAGAACGTTTGTAGCTATCCTATAGAAAATAGAAGTGCATAGAGCACTTTCCCGGTTTTCTAAGATTTCAGTATCACACTCAGAGACTGATATTCAGAAATTAGATTACTCTTGTGAGTAGACAGAAGGTGGGATTATTTTCCTAATTCACATAATTCTACTGCGTGTTTGTGTGGTGGGTTTTGTTGCTGTTGTTGTTGTTGTTTAGTTTTGGGGATTTCTGACAGGGTAACCATTCAATGTGAATTACAGAAGTCATTTACAGACAGAGGACTGGAACTACAGGCACCTTTCTCTCACCAATTGCATTAAACCCTGAGCTATGGTGCCTTGATCCTTTCTGCCCTGCCTCCCTATCCCATTGAATTAGGAGTTCATTCCTGCAAAGTGATTCTTGCCCAAAAGGAAAGTAAATGCTGCCATCCACAGATTGCCCGGGCATCAGAAGTAGGAAATGAAGTGACAAAGAGCTTCTGTTGGAGAAGATAATTGTTACTCTCTTTCTGAGCAAGTATTCCAAACATTACTCACTGCTGTAAAAAGGAGGGCAACATCAGCATCACTGCATTCGCTTTAAAAGGAAGGAGCAAGACTGGATCAATTCCCTGAAAGAATGCCTGGAGTCACCTATTTTCAGCAAAGATAAAGTCTATGATTCCCAAGGGAACTGAGATCAACTGTGAGCCTGACTCGGGGCCTTAGAATGTACATTTTATTTGACATTCCCCATTTAAATTCCATAGTTATAATTTATACCATTAGCTGTTTCTTAATCCATGAGATATAATTTATAACATAGGTTGTTTCTTTATTCGTGTGTTTCCATCATAATATGCCAGCCTTTCTCATCCAGTGTGGGAATACAAGCAAGCTGCTATTCTCAACACATATTTGTGACTTTGGTCAAAGTCAGGGTATTCTGTTTCCTTTAAGATGCCAACACTAATCAGTCATTAAACAAGTTAAAACAAAAAATTCCATAGCTTGCAGTATTAATATTAAAACAGCAACTGAGAATAAATAAGCAGGAGCTTTTTAAATTAAAATATAAAATGCATCTGCATAAATAGGGACATTTGCTGCTGCTGTGAGAATCCACTGATTCTGGAGATGCCTGAAAAAATTAGGCCCAAAATGTTTGTCTTATCTGAATTATGTTTCATTAAACACCAAACCTATTTCAACCTCCCAGGTCACTCAGATAGAGAATTGATGATGGTCTGTGCTTAATTATAGAATATTGTCTGACATAAACCGAAATCAAAACTTTGTATGTCTTTGTTAACTAATGAGATAGAGCAGATACATTTACTTCCCTTTCTTGATTTTAGTCAGATGTTGGAATGAATTTTTAAAGCAACTGCTAAAGTAAATAAAAGTGAAGAGTTGACTGATAAGACCAACACTGAAAGAACCCTTTGGGAATATCAGCACCAGACTGGGTGGAACATCGCTTACAATTCTGACCCATATTTGGTATAATAGCTAATCCTTTCTCTCTGTTTGAAAAACTCAGCTCTCGTCCATCTACTATGAAATTAACTGAGAAAGGAAAGGAACTGGTTACTATGCAAACAAATAACTTTATGAAATAGAGATCTTCAGATAGAGACACTCACCTGTCAGTTCTAGCAGGGTTCTTTAGTGGGTTAGTGATTGCTTTTTCTAATTGCAGATTGTTTCAAATATGTCTTGAGATAAAGAAGTGCTAGAACACTGTGTCATGTGTCATTGCTGCTGTGCTCCTTCTGCAATTCACTGAAATTAACTTGTGACTTAACTGCTCCATAATAACAGAATTTCCCTCTTTCTGAGCAAAAATGAATGCGCTGCACAGTAGAAAACACTCCCCTATTATGAGCTTTCTTTTATACTCTGAGGTTTACCTCACTGTTTAAGATTTGAACACTCTGCGCTTTTCCCTATCTTTATCCAACAAAAGTTAATAGAAACAACTCTGTTACAAAATTTTGAAGGCTTAAAAAAATGCTGCTGGAAACAAACTTTTTATGAAAAAAAAAGAAACTCTGGCGACAGTTTTCTTTCCAAAAACATCTGATAGAAAACGTGTTTATCAATCCTAGTGTGTATTTATAAGCTAAAATAATTAAAATACAATATCAATTAAAGAAGCAGATGTAGATGTGGGAAAGGACTACAGCACATGTTTAGCATTATGTGAGCATGTTCCTATTTGTGGAAGATACTCTGTCAACATTTTTTATATGTAAAGCCAGCATTTCAACCACAACTATTAAATGTGGCTACAGTCAGAAAAAGTTACTAGGCAAAAGTCTTATTCAGTAGATCTGTTCTCCATATGTAGTCAGTCCAAATGTACTCACTTAAGTGATAAAAATAAATTGTTACCATTTTTTACTCCTGTTAGTTCTGTACAGCCAAAATTCAGCTAAGCGGAAGTGAGCTGTATTCTATTTTAACTCCTGCACCACCACCAGATGATCTAGATGTCGGATCTGTATTATTGATGATACCATAGAAGCCAGAAAGCACACAGCTTGACTGTGCAGGAAGACATGATGCAAAGGATATGGTTTAATTAGGCAATGGCTTTATTAACTCATCTGGCAGCATTACCCAGCAATATGTCACACAGAGCAGGTCATCGCTCTTTCACTGATTGCTCCAACCTATCTTGAATGTTGCTGTCAACTTTCCCGCCTTCCAGACTAAATCCAGCTGTTGCTGGGGCCCCATCATCTCCTCATATGTACCCTCAAGGGTGCTGCCCACATGGACCACTGTGACCTTAAGACAGGTGGACAGAGGCTCCAAACCATTGGTCTTGATCATGTCAGGGAATGAAGTTTGTTTTCTCTTCCCCCTGGATCTCATGGGAAGCAGCAAACAGCACATTATATACAACAGGTCACAGAAAGTGAATTACTGAGGGTTCCTATCTCAAGAGAGCAATACAAGAACTAAATATGGTTTCCCACTGGTACTATGTTCAAAACTTCCTCACCCATAGATTTCAAACAACACTTTTAAATTTCACTTTGCAAATGGGCACTAGGAAATAGGTTTAGGTTCTCTATGTGAAGGTGAATGAACATTTGCACAGGCTGCCAGGGAGGCTGTGGAGTCCCCATCCTTGGGGATATGCAAAAGTTGCCTGGGTTTGGTTGAAGCAGGGGGTTGGGCAAGATGACCTTTGGATGTCTCTTCCAGCCTCAACTCCTCTACAATTGTGAGTGCAAACATGAATTGGGTGCTAAGTGGCAAAATACATATATTGCCTCACAGACAAGCTGCCATTATCAATTTTCAGCTTTCCCCAGTATCTGAGAAACCCAAAATTCACACATTATCATAGCAGTTAGAATTCCTCAGGATTATTGACCTTTTGTATGGATAATGGAATGCAATTGGCAACTGCATGAGAATCTTTAGGTACAATTAGCAGCTGGCTGGAAGCAATTTGATGGATTAAGAAAACACTAGCAAACAAAAATTCACATGGAAAATCAGAAATAAAATCTTGTCACTACCAACTTTATGCCTCAACCTCATTCATTATGCTTGGAAAAAAAATTTTTCTTCTCCTCTATTGACTATTTGTATATATATATTTATATACCTATATAATGCATTCTGTTTTTTGATATACATAGGAAAATATTGCAGGCATTAGTTTGGTATTTGAAACTGGTATTTAGAAGCCAGCTTCATATGCAGCACTGCTGCTTCCCTCATGACATATGAAAAACCACAGTAGCTACAATATGCTTCCACATGCTTAAGATGGTTTGTGTTTAACTTGCTGTATTTTCAATGAGGTATATTTAAAAAGAGAGGATGCCTGGCACCACATGCATAATTTTGATGAATAGACAAAACGTTCTCATCTGAAGTATGCTCACTTTATTAAAAAGAGTAATCTAATCTTAGCCTTTATTCTGTTAAATCAGTCATGTGTGACCCATTACTAACCCACTAACATGGAATGTAACTTGAGAGCCAAAGATTTATTCCCACCATATTGCTTATCAGAGAACTGAAAAATAGGTGTATACTATATTTTCTTGTTTAATCATTCCCATTGGTGATTTATTGGCAAAGACACTACATTTGTGCATCTCTTTCAGCCTCACTCTTCATCTGTTAATTCTAATTATCTTCTCTCCATGTTTGCATCTTTCACATGCCTTATTTGTGCACATTCATACAAAGCCAGCATGTCACCAAAGGAATACAAAAAATCTGTTTGGTGACTACCCAAGCAAAAAGTCTGACACTGGAGGAAAGCCCGGCACTGTTTTCAGGAACATGGCTGAGAATCAAACATACATTTTTTTACCTGCTCCAAACAATTATCTTGGATTACTGGACAGTTCCTTAGGTCTACTGAAATTCCTAGAAGAGCTTCCAAATGGGTGCTAGATTTCTGGGTTTATGCTCCAAGAGAAAAAAAGAAATCCTAGTCTTTCTGAAGATGGCAGTTGCACTTATTTCTTTGCAGTTTAGGAAGTGCTTTGAGACAGCCTTAGAAGAGATGTACCAGAAAAAATTATTACACTTACAACAGGGAACTATGTGGTTTAGATCCCTGGAAATCACAGAACTACTACTGTATATCAGGTTTTCTTTTGGGAATTTATTGACCTAATGTCTGGTAAAAGGGCAGATGGATATCATGAGACAAATCTTCAAAATTAGGATTTTGGAATGTGCTTTTAAGACTGTAGAGGAGAGATGTTCTAAAGGACAACTAGAACAAATCTGAATGAAAGATACAAGTTGCTGTCAGGGCCTTGGCTTTTTCTTTAACTTCAAAACATCATTTAGACATTTACCACTGCTTCCTCCACCTTCTCCTTCTCTCAAAAAAAAATTATTTTGAAATTTTGGTTGCTTCAGAAATGATCTTAGAAGTTGCTTTTGAACAGAGGGACCTAGGAATCTTCATACAATATAAAAGTTAGGTCAAACTAATCTGGAAATTTTTGATGAAGAGATACCGTGGATCTTCTCTTTCTAAAAAAAACCAACCAAACAGAACGCCTCCTCAATACAACACCAAAACCAAGCCGAAAAATGTGCTTATTTTAATACTAAGTATTCCATTCATATAAAGAAAAAAGACAATAAAAATTATTTTACTAAACGATGACTATGAATGGACAATATTTGCCAAATGCAACTGAAATATTTCTGCCCAAATGGGATTGCTTTAAAAGACTACCTAGAGAAATGTTATTCCAACTCAGTAAAGCTTAAGCTATGCAAGAACGTAAAATAGCAATCATGCGTCTCTAAGAATGCCACTACACAGTAGAAGTAAAATAAACAGGATGAACAGGTTTACAGGGTTCTTATAAAGAGAGATGCATTACAACTTGTAGTGGAATTTTTTTAGCTGTTCTAATCATTAGAGCTATAAGAGACCCTGCTATTTATTCAAAACAACTTAAAGCAACTCTAAAGGTCCCAGTGTGATGTTTTCATTTCTAATTTTCATAAAATGTTGATAAGAGTGGAATCAAACTAGTTAGTTATCAGTCTTGATGTTAGCATAATGTGACTGGAAATGTACAATTTGTAATTACCTGAAAGGAAACAAATTACCTTTAAGAGGAAAACCATAGGTAGAAATTGCAGAAATTAGATGTGTTAGGCTGCTCTTTAAAAAAAAAAAGAAAAAAAAAGAAAAAGTACCTGTTATTTAACTTGCATTCTATGAGAAAGAATATGTATGCAAACCAAGGGCAAGTAGAAGCATGGAGCTGCATGGAGTTTATGGCTGAGCAGACACTTTTTATCTATGATTTCCATGAAAGACACTAACAAGTGATTTTTTCATATGATTTATTCATATGTCTGAGTTTATTCATTTACTCATATGTCTGAGTTCTTAGAAACGTAATAGTAGATGGAAGAATTGCCTGATGATAAACTTTCATTTAAAACTCCTCAAAATCAGACCTTTGGGGTTTAGACTTTGAAATAAAGCTCAGACAAAACTCTCATGCAAAATCTTAGGTCACAGATAATTAAGCACATGCTTAATTTTAATCATCTTTTCAGTCCCACCCAATCAGTACAGTTAACCTTTAAAGACACATTCTGGTGGGTTTGAGATCCTATTGAAGCCCTAGACTAAGTGGAAATGGATACTAAGGAAGAACACAAATCTCCAACTGTATCTGGACTTAAATTTGTCATGAAAACAGACAAGCATTTTTCTGGTCCAGGCAAAATACAGAATTTGGCACTATGAGTTGCTAGGTTATTGGGAAAGTAANTCTGTTTTCCATCACACATTTCATCTTTTAAACGCAAAACATGGCCCTTTGCTTTTCCTAAGCCAGAGACTGTGACTCAAGAGGAACTTGAACTGTGAAACCACCTCTTTTCCTTCTCTCATTCTTTGCTTATTGACTGGAAAACTAGGCAACTTCAAATCTAAGAAATTAATTTAAAAAATAACCACAGCAACATCATAAACCTGGACACCTAAGAGCATTTTTTTTCTGTCTAAAAATACAACTGTCCTAAGATTTATCTCTCTGAGTGATAAAAGGACAAAAATATTACATTACTTTTCCCTTCTTAGTGCCTATATTTCTTCTGTGTATGGGTCTGACCCCAGATTTCCCCATTATGACATTCAGTGAAATAAAGCACCTGATCTTAAAATCTCAAAAACCAAAAATCTAAGAAGGCATCCTCACCAAGCAATATAATGTTCTGAGCCAGGAAATCTGAAACTAAATTTCCTTAATCTTTGGCCTGTGTCTAAACTCCTTACCAAGACAAAAAAAAAGGTTTATTTAGGTGATAATAATGACCTACTCACAGTAGAACTCATTTACCTTTTGCTGATTCCAAACTTGTCCATTATATTTTTTGTCATCTTTCAAGACATATCTCTTTTTAGGAAAATGGCTACTGTTATGTGAGGTTTTTTAAGTGAATTTTCTATCTAGCCTAGGTAATACCAAGGTATTTATTTTTCTTCTTTTCTGATGATAAGGCAGGTTCCTTTGTAACGACTACGACCAGAATGGCCCCACTTTAATCAATTCCTATTGTTTCTGTACATGGCAATGTTTAACAACTCATAGGCCCTGTTGACTGAAAATTGGCACAGGGAAACAATGTTGCAATTCATCAAATGTAATCACCTGTTAATTGAAAGGAAGTGGAACTTTAAAATTGTGTGTCACCTTCCACTGAGTCAGTATAACAAAGACTATTTATAGGTTCTGTGAGCCAGAAGCTCTTCACAGACTCCAAACTGTCTTCAATGGTGGACATCAGGACTTATTTGGTAGCAGAGAATACCACAAGTATTCCAGGAAGAAGCATACAATTTTACTTGGTAAATAATTTTACTGTCCAAAAAGATACAAGCATATCAGAATGGATACAATTGTCCTGAATTCCAGACAAGAATAGGCCTAATAGGTCTTAATGAGAAAATGTCACTATAACGTGAATTTCCACAAGTTATTCTGCATATCCCAAATAATTTCTCTTAATAAAAGATTAATCTTAATATTCTTAATCTCAAGAGACAGGACATCTTCAGAACACTCCATCAGCTCCACTTCTCCATTGTTTGTGCATGTACTGAAAGCTGTCTCCAGCCAATATCTGAAAACCATTCTGCATGCCAATAGCTGGAGCAATATATATACACACACCATAATTTAGTTTTTCTAAAACTACTCTGCTTTCTTCAGCTAGATTTAAAGAAATGCACTTTTAAGAAATCTCTGCCAAACTCTTTCATGACAATCATGTACCTTTAACATTCATCACCCTAAATACCAAAAGACAGTAGTCACATTTGAACTATTAAATCCTTTTTTCTTTCATTTTCCATTTGATTCATGGTTGTTCATGCAGACCAGCTTCTCTTCATGAGTGAAATGTTACCAACCATCATGTTAAAAACAACAAATTTCCATGAAGTAGTGTAGTCTGCTCCTCAATTTATGAAGAGCACTATCATTCCTATTTTTACAAGGAAAAAA
>VZTZ01008565.1:2291-27939 GCA_013400955.1 Drymodes brunneopygia | reverse complement strand
TTTTTTTTTTTTTGTTTAACTAACAATTCTCCATTTGGTCTTGTAACTGCAAGTTGAATTACTCTATATTTAAATAAGGCAGACAAAGGTAAGCTTTTAGGATCAGGTCCATTCATAAAGTCTGGCAAAGCAAGAGAGAGCTTGAAAGTGCTGAATAAATTTAAGAATGAGGTGTAGGTACAAAGATATTTTTTCCTTCCTGTTGTGTAGCCATCATCACTTTTTCAGGTTAAATTCCACCTCCCCCAAATTTGATTCAGTTATTGGGCATGAATTCCAATGAGCCATGCTGACTTTGCACTGTGTTGCTCTCCTTACTGAAAGGCAGAATATTAATTTAGACTTGCAGCATTCTTTACATCATTCCTGGTATCAGCCACCTCCACTCTACACAGAAATCTCACATCTTTTCCTGATATCTTTATGTGAATATGATAAGGAAATCACTTGTTGTTTCATTTCCTCAGGTCTGACCTCATCTGAACCACATTTTTTCTCCATTCTCCAACACCAGGACTCAGAGCACTGATGACAGAGAAGGTTGCTGCTCACCACACTTCTTTCATTCCTCTGCATTATTTTAAGAAGTCAGCGAACTCCCCAGAGAATCAGCTAATAATCTTCACTTTCTTCAGTTCCTCAGCTTTGTGGTTTATCCTGCTCTGTTCCACAAGGAGCTGGATATGTGTCAGGGGAGCAATCTGGATTTATTCCCACAAGTGACCTTCCTGCAGCACATCCACACCAAATTTGCTAGTCCACTTCAGTTCTGTGAACCCAGCAGGTGACACAGCTGAAATTCCTGAATTTCCTTACCAGGGAGACAAGAGTCATATGTCTCAATTATCTGGGCAAACTCCACATTTTCCCCCATTTATTATTTTTGGCATTGTTTCCCAATTCCCCAATCCTTTACCTATCAAGACAACAAACAGAAGCTCTTTGTCTTCTTGATTACTCCCCTTTTTTCCCTAAGATGAGTCTCATTTTCTCCTTTTTCTCTACCACTAACCTTTGTTCCTTGTCCTCCAGTGCAGCAAACAACCTCAAACTCAATTCAGCCTTTCCTCTTCTTTGCCTTTGTGGTCACGTTTCCACCTGGGTCACATTCCTTATCTACAATGTTAAATAACTTCCTTATATTCACATTTTATTTGGCAAATCCTGCACATTTCTCTTGAGTGATACCCTACTCTCATTTGCTGTATCTTGTCTTCAAAACCCCCTTTTCCCACCACCTTTTGTCCCTGGGTCCCCTCTCTCTCAGGCATTAGAAGGTGGCATTTCACACATCAATATATTCCACTGCCCATCCCGTTTTGAAAGCACAAAGCTTCAAATTTTGATCTCACACCCTCCCACAAAGGCTGTGTCAGTGATTATCCCTGTATTTTCATCTTTCTTTGAAGGAAAAACATTGAATTCTTTCAAGCAAACTCCCTTCTTTATTACCTTTTAGCAGCTGCAAGCTGTGCTTCAATAAGGTTCTGCATTTATTGATTTATCAATATTGCAAGCAGCTCTTGCCCAATGAATACTTAGGCTAGAATTTCCACAACAGAACCTCAAAGGCAGGGAAGATCCTGAAAATCAGGAATTGCTTGCAACCCATTGAGCAGGAGGCACAGAAGTTCCCTCACCCCAACAAAAAAAGGTTCAACTCTTCCCTACCAAGGTCTGGATCCCACAAAATCTCTCCTATTTGCTCTTCACACCATTCCTGGTAAATTTAACCTGCTTCCCTCACGTTGCAAAATTCCAAATGGCTCTTGGAGAGCTCTGAGATTCTCAAACATTATTTTTTTTCCAGTTGGGTCCAGCTCCTTGGCTTTCAGCACTGTAACAGAACTGACAGCTGCTCCCCCTCAAAACCAGCAGCTTCCCTGTCTTTCTCAAACACCAAAAGCTGTAAAAAACATGATGACATCTATTTATATTCCATAACTGCAAGCCCTGAGTGAAAATTGCTCACAGACACAACTTCCCCCTGCTGTTGGTCTCCCAGGCCCTCTCAAGTGGAGGGGAAACCACCTCTGAAAAGGTTTTCTCAGAAAACTGGCTCATGGAAAAATCTACTTCCATCAAGAGCTGAGAGTGCCCCCAGTGACTGGATCCTTCACACAAAGCTGGAATTGGAATTTTACCCCTGGCCCAGCCAAATGGATATTTCAGGGAAAGCCTTTCTTCAGCAGCCAAACAGCATCAGGAGAGAAGGTGCATTTCAGGGGAACTCCAAATTAGAGGCTGGCTCTGGGACAGGAAAAGGTGTCAGCAAAGGAAAGTGGATTGAGGGTGGGGGACCCTTTGTTCCACCCACAACCCAGGAGCCAGCAGAGCATCACTTTCCTTTTCAATGTCCTGTGTGACTGAAAGAGATGTCAGGTCCAGTAACGTGTCAGGATTGGGGTTATTTCACAGTAAATGATACAGAAAGGAGATAGGAAATATTACAGAACAAAATAGTTTGATACAGATTGCTGCAGTGGTGATCACTGCCTGCTACACATCTCAATAAAAACTTCTCTTGCTGAGTAAAGGCAAGAATAGTTAAAATTTAAATAAAATAGTAAAAATTTTTTGCCAATGGACCAAAAGAGGAAGATTCTTGCAGCATGGCTTGCAACCAGACAAAGGATTGCAGAAGTAAACCCAAGATGATAAACAGATATATTTGACAATGGTGAAGAGCATAATAATGGGCAGCATTTAACATGATCTGGTGCTTCTGCAAATTTTTATGTCAAAAATGGATTAGAATGGCAGATTAAGGAGATTTAACTTCCCCAGTTAGGTAAAATAGTACCACAGGAATGAAGAATAAGTGCTGAAGTGCACAGAACAACATAATTTTAATCATTTGATTCCCTCAAGTGAAAAATTGGTCATTAATAGATTTCAGAGAATGTGAGGAATTGGTAATAATTAAGTACAGAGTTATTGGGCGTGAGAAATCCTAGACTGATAAGGAGTCATAATATGATATATTCAATTTAATAACAACACAGTGGCTTTTGAAATATACACTGGTTTTTGAAATAAATAAATCAAATGAAGAGAAACACATAAAACAACCAACTCCAAACAACCAGAACTCCCCAACACCAAAATGAAAACAGCACAGATCATTTTGGAACAGCTCTGAACACCTTTTCTGCTGGAGTAGGGACTACAGAAGTGCAGTTAATAGAGTTGTGGGAGCACAACAAGGAAAAAGATGTTGACGTGCATCTTCCAAGGTTTATGAGCAGCCAACCTTAATGAAGTACACAGCCTCCTCTTGACTTGCAAAATCAGTGTCCCTTTTTCTTTTTCCCACAGCTAAAGCCATTGTTTGATTTATTCTCACAGCAACACTTCAGAGAAAACATGGAAAAGGCACCCAGTGACCAATCCTGACTGGAGAGTGACACGTGACCTGATATCAGTAACTGATAAAGTGTCCCCAAGGTGACAGAAGTGATGTAAACAAGTGGCATTTTGATTTGTGAGCAGCACAATGAGCCTGTGTTTCAGATCAGGCTCCCTGCATTGTCCCCAGGTAGCCTGAAAATGGCAATACACTGTTTTTCCACAGAGGGATTCCACCCAAGGAATTTTCTCGTGTTCTTTGCTCTCATGGGGTTCTAGCAATGATGCTTTTTGCCAGAAGGTTATTGCAGTGATTAGGAAAAATGTGGGAACAGGGTTGGTGAGGAGCTGGAACTTAAGGAAAGCTGAGGATCCAGTGAGTGCATCCAAAGGAGCCACGTCCCACTCCAGGAATGGCTTTGCATGAGTAAGCACAACGAGGAAGGTGCCAAGGGTTGGGAGAGGATGAGGCAGCACCCAGCAAGGAAAGCAGTCCCACTGCAGGTTGGAAACCCAGTCAGACTGTGGGGATCACTCAAACTCTCATTAAATCCACTCCTGAATATTCACAACTTTCCTACACCCAGTGGTGAGGGCCAAGGGGGGCTTGCAGCACAACTTTGAGCTCATTCTCTCTCCCATGCGTGGAAAATATCCTGTAGCCCTCATCAGCATGAAGATCTCAATACACACTTTGCACACTCAGAAAGATTAGTCCCTTGAGCTGCTATAATATGACCTTTTTTTTAAAGTTTTTTGCTGGTTGTTTTAAAAAAAAAAAAAATTAAAAAAAAAGAGGTTACAATTGTTAGGGCCCAACATTCCTTCCTGTACCAGAAGCAACAACGCGTTCTCAGCAACTTCCTCAGGAATTCTCACTCCTCTCTGGCCATTTGTTATCAGTTCAGGCAGTGATGATCATTAGTGCTGGGAGCATGAAAAACTCATTACCCAAAATCTACAAAGCAGCGCAAACTCCTGCATTTCCTGGCATGCGTCCCCACGAAATAAAAATACTTGAGATTGCCAGTGATTTTCAGAACAACTGCCCAACGGACCTGGCTGGGAGCTGGAATTTCCATTTGCAAGGGAAAATCTTGTAACAATGCAAAAATTATGGAGCTGGACCAAAAAAGCAGCAAAAGCAACAGCAAACATCAAGGCAGGACACAAAAATGGGGGACACAGAGGAAACATTGAGGCCAGGGGGTTTAGGGATGCTGGAGCTTGCACCTTCCACTAATTGCTCTAAATTTACTTGAACCTCTTGGTACTTTTGGCCCTCTCATCTCCCAGTACAGAAATTTTACAGAAATTTAAAATAGTATTTATACTGTTGAAAAAAAATTAGAATTGTGCTTCTTTTAACATCAAAGCCTGAGCATGTTTCCCTGAGAGCACCCAAATTTTTGGGCTCTGAGCAATAATATTCAACCTTATCATGGGTGCCTGAATTTTTTAGCATTTCCAAGTTATTCCTCTTCATTGGTGAAGAAAAAAGATTTTTTTTTTTTATCTGTGCAAATTAAAGGAGAACTTTGTTTTTGTCTTCCACTCTGTTCCAGTACTGATGTGACTTCACTGGCCTGGGGAGACAGGACTACATGCAAGATAAAATATGAAAGATCATATATTTATATAACCATTAATGTGGTTTTATTCTGTTCTCAACTCCCAGCACATGATTTATCTTTTGCCTATCACAGAAAATTGAACTGGTGTGTTCAGATAATCAAATTTCTAGTAGTGCTGCCAGAATTTCTCTCCTTTTTTAATAACAGCCTATTTAAAGCCCATCAGTAGGTGAGTACAGTTGAGACTCTTTCTGCCATGTACCATGCTCTGCATTATTGATATTTAATCTCCCGTTTTTCATTGTCACTGTAAATCAGATTTCATTTCACAAGTTGATATTTATGGTGTAAAATTTCTTTATGAGTAGGTTATTTAGATTTTCCCACTTTATAGGGAAGATAACCAAGCACTTCTGCAGATGATTTATGTCATTTTAAGATAGACACCCAAAATAAGTCAAATTAATCATGATTTTTTTTTTCTATTTTTTTCAGTTTAAAGGCCTAAATACAAATATTTCTATAGAAAGTAGGTAAATTCCAGAAACCTGGAATGGTTTGTGGTGGGAGGGACCTTAAAGCTCATCTCATTCCACCCCATGCCATAGGCAGGGACATCTTCCACTATCCCAGGATGCTCCAAGACTTGTCCAACCTGGCCTTGGACACTGCCAGGGATGGGGAGTCCACAACATCTCTGGGCAATAAAGATCATTAAGACAGATAATTACACTCAAAACAGCAAAAATCGAAGTGCTGTCAGCTCCTCAACTAAAATTAAATGATCCTTTCTCTTCAGTGCAATATGCACACAAAAATCCAGACAACTGAAACTTCCATGGAGTTTTCTTTAGTAAAAACCTGCTGATTTGCTGTTAAAAAAAACCCCAAAAACTGGGACAGAACAATCCCAGGGAGATCCATTACTGGCTGAAAATTCCATTATCCAAACCAACTCTTATTTGTCTTCAGCTGTTCATCCAGAACTATGCCAGTTATGTAAATAATTGCTTACCATGCTGGTAACACTCTCTGAACGATGCATATTTCTTGAGAATATCAGCACTGAGTTATTTGTCTTGATATTTTTAATATCCTAAGAGAAGCACTGTGACACAGGCAGCTAAATTGATTGCTGAGGATTACATAAACAAAATCCAGTTTGCACTTCTAAAAAAATAATTTATGCAAAGGTCTAGAAACAATTTGCATGGTGTTTAAAGACAGAAAAACTCCTGTTTCTTGTAAACAAAAGACAGGTACCAATGCAGTGTCTTACACAGTATAAACTACAAGAGTAACTACTTTAAAATGAAGTTTTTTGAGAAAATCATGACAATTCCTCAAAATAGAACTGCACTTCATAAATTGTTCTGACATTCTGGATCAGATCTGTAAAAATATTTAGATAGTTTAAAATGCAAACAGGCACCATAAGGAATTGTCGTGTTCACTTTAGACACAGCTCCCCCAAATAAAAACACCCATGATTGACTGGCCTTGTCATAATCCATCTGGTAGGAACTGGGAGGTGATGAGGGAGAATTTATCCTTGCTTAAATTATTAAAGAATATTTAGCATTTTATAGCAAGCAAAGCAGTGCAGACAGCAGCAATTATGAACCCACAGATCATTATTTGCACAAATACCTTTACTAAGCTGAACCTCTCTGTTGTAATCATCTCAGAAAAATCAGAATAAATGGCATATGCCCCGAAATGATCACATCATTTGTGTTAGAGTACAAAAGTGGAGCCAAGCCAAGGGCTGTAGTGTTACTATAAGCAAAAGAAAGGAAGAAATTACAATAAAACCAAAAGAACCCAATGTGCAAAGGCTTGCTGGGATCCCAGCAGGTGAGCAACTGATTGTGGATCTGAAATTGGGACTGAGCTGCTGTTTCTTGTCAAGACAATGCAGAGCTGTGAGAAATAAAGGCTCCCATAAATCAGACTCGTGCTGCTTTCAAGTGCAGCTGCTCTCTCTGTGTCACTTGTTATTGCAAACTGGCAGGGAGCAGCTTCCCCTGGCTCCTGGGGGTTCCCACACAAGTGGAACTTGACTAAACGAAGGAAGCCTTTATATCCTGACCCCCTGGCTCTCACAGCATCCCAGAAAACACCTCCAGTCTGTACAAAAGCTCAATTAAATGCCACTGTGCCTGGGCAAGGCTTAGTGAGTTTTTAAAGAGGTTATGATGACTTTCTGTGAGTTGGAGCTCAGAATATTCATTACAGCAATGAACTGAGAGCAGATCTGTCACACATTACTCACAGCTACCTAAAAATGAGATGCCTAATCCATTTTATTCTGGCTTTTCCTTACCATTATCACTGACAGAGAGACTGGGGAAGTTATCACAGAGAAGTTATTCCTGCCTATCTAAGATGCCTCAAGCACGTGAAATAAATAACCCTCTAAACAAATCTTGCTTAAACTGTCAAGGTAGAGAGCACAAAAAAGTACTCAAGACATGATATCTTATGTTTAGATGGAGTATTTGATATCAGATGTGCTGGACTGATCACTACAATAGATATTTATGGATATAATTATACACACACACACAAGTGTGTGTATACAAGAAAAGCCAAGATTAGGTGAGTAAATCTGCATAATTCCCCCATGTTTATCACAGCAAACACCATGACAGGTTAAAAGGGTCACAGATTTAAGCACACCAGGGATTTTTTTCCTTGCTTTTCACAGCTCCCTTTGCTGTGCAGTTTATCAAACAAGGCTAGAGAGGCACTCACAGGTTGATGGATCTTGATAAGATGACAGACACAGTCAGGAGGATGCACCCATAGGGACCAGTTTCAAACTGAAAAAGAAAAGGTGTTACCTTGCTGTTATTTTCTTTGTTTGTTTGTCTAGGATTTTGGTGTTATTTTGTTTGTTGTGTACATATTTTTTGCCCAATCCTCCAGAAATGCAAGTGGAACTGAAGGCAGAAAGGATTGTTGCGATTTATGCAAAAACTGAATTTATTGCTGTGTTGGTTAAAATGCAAGACATGTCCATACAGTGTTTGAAACAGTGCTCAGAACACATTGTGGGAGACTAATAGACACAGAAAGTCTGGCAGCTGAACCATAATTTGCTTAATTAATTAATAATTAAACACAGTACCTGGTGAATATTCTGCTGCAGAAATACAACCAGATCCTCGTATCTCGTGGCACTGTGGAGTATTAGCTGGGAAGAAATGCAAGAAGGAAAAAAGATGACTTTAAAAAACAGCAACTCATTTTTGTAACCTGAAAGCTGAAATGAAGTAGCCAAAACTTTCAATCTGCCTGGAAAGATCTGAACTAACAAAAGGAAATAAAGATCTAATGAAATCTACCTCTTACTGTTGTCATTTGGCATAGAATTGTATCTCAGCACCTCAGATACTCTGAATTTTTCAATGCTGCTTCTTGATGTTTTTAAGTTTGTTGAACAGACACTTTGACTCAATTTTAAGCATTGCTTATGCAATGAAAACCAATTCCTAGAACAGAGAAATACTGAAGCTTTAGAAGACAGGATGGGGAAGAATCTCAGGGATTTGTACCTATATGGTGAGGCATTTATCATACAGACAATAGGAATATTCCTATTACACGTGAAATCCAGGAGAGCTCACAGATCCAGGCCCTCAATTCAATATTCTTTGCCTGTTTTTCCATCTTCTGATTTTTTGAGACATCCATTCCCCCGTTCAGGAGGCCAAAAACATTTCCTCCAACCACTGAAGCCTGGCTGAAGGCACCACTGCCTGCAAATCCATCTGAGAGCCTCAGATGGAAACAAGGCACAGCTGGAAAGTGTTCTGCCATTCTGGAGGGGGGAAAAATGGCAAAGAATTCTGTATAAGACAAGAAGAAAACAGTGCCTTTTCATGCTCATGGTCAATTGGAATGACCCACGTTGATTTTTAATGTGCATCATTAAAAGCAGGCAGAGTTTTTAGGTTTGGAAGGTAAGTAGGGAAAAAAGAAAGATTTCAGGGAGGCCAGCTGCCACTGGGACAACTCAAAGCCAGGCAGGCTATGGGATTTTATTTCCTATTGGGGTTTGGATCATAACTGATTGGATTTTAAAATGGAAATCAGAATCATTGAACTAAAATAGGGAAAGCAAGCAAGAGGATCTGGAGAATGGGAGTCACACAGAGCCTTACAGTTTCTAGGATTCCATCTGCCTTGTACTTTCCTGTGGGAGTGAACTGCTGTCTTCCTGATGGCCTGAAGGGGATATTCAGACAAAACTCATGTTAAAAGGAGGAAAATGGCATTAAAGAGAAATCAACATGTTATCTCAATTGAATGATGAGCCAAAGATTTCCACTATTTTTAATGACTATTAAAAAAAAGATTTCTTGTAAATAAGTTCATATTGCAAATTAAACTTCTGTCAGTGAAACAAACACTTCATCTGTGCTGCGCTCTCTCAGCCTAACATGAATTACAAGTCTCTCCATACAGAGAGAGGAAAAATATAAATTTAAGATGTTAATGGCAGCTTTTATTGAAAAATATTTTTAGAGCAATGACATTCAAACAAGCAGAAGAACATTTGCAAAATATCACAGATGAAGCAGTTCTGAGATGCAAAATATGTGAAATATCATTTGAAATGTCTTCGAATTTGCTGCTTCTATTTCAGGTTCAGTAGGATTTTTGTGTCCCAAAGCCTCTCTGTTACTTTTTAGCTATATTAGTTATTTAAAATAAATTAATTATGGCCAGAAAACCTGGCTCACTTAAAAATATCCTTTATGTGCCAGCGCAGCCAAAGCTAGGGATCTAAAAATCAGATGTTTTGTGTATAAGGAGCCTAATTGCACTGCATAAACCAAGCAGGAAAATACAAGTTAAGCAAAAGCAGCTTAACTCCAGCCATAATGGAATATCCTGCAGTAGAGGAGCAGAGTGCTGCATCTGGAAAAGTAACTTAATAAAAAGATTTTGGAGGAATTCTACAATCAAGTAAACCCACAGGACCTTTCACAGCAACTCCAAAGTGTTTTGTCTATTCTGTCCCAGCTACTGGGGCAGCAGAAACTACATTTTGCATTGCTCCTTAGGCTGTTTCAGGTGGCATAAATACAGTTTAGAAGGCTTTTATATTGTGAATTATATAGATTTGGGACAGCTGGAGGTGTAAGAGCAGTGCAGAGTGACTGAAAGTGCTTCTCCTACTCACAGTGCCACGAGGGCTTTCTCGTGGCCCCCCGCGCGCCACAGGATGTCAGTGAGAGCCAGGGACAGGCACTTGGTCCTGTGAGCTTCTGAGGGCTGGAGACAACTGCAGTCCAGGAAACAAAGGAGAGAGACAAGCACCAAAATGTGAGGGCAAACAGATTGATGGCAGCTTTGTCCCTAAAAGAACAAAAGCATCTTTAGAGACAGTTTTGTGATGGTTAATAAGAAGGCTCCGGTGAGTTGCATCAGAAAATCATTATTTAGGTGCCTCAGTTCTTTTACAGCTTGAGAGACAACCTGGATGGCCAGAAATCCTGTGAGTTGAAGAGTTGTGGTGGTGTCCCTGGGGAGACATTCCAGGTGTAAAGGCACAGCTGAATCCCACTTTTCTCTGGGAATTCAGCAGCAGAATGAGAGGCCACGAGAGCACCCAGTGCACACCCTGTCCTGAGACTCCTCAGCACCCACAGAGCTCTCAAGAGGGAGATGCAGTTGATGTCACCACTGGGCTTTTTGGAACCATCCCCCGAGGAGAAACCTCATTTCAGGCATTTAAGAAGGGACCTTGGACCCTGAAGATAATCAAACCCAGTGAAGGGAGCTGTAGGGAGAACAACTCTGTCCTTAGACTGCTGCACAACAAATTTATACACACTGGGTGGGTTTCTCCTCAAGTCAGAAGGGAAACAAGAATTTGAAAGAAGTTAATTCACCAAAGTCAAGTGTTAACAGCTCTGTGCTGCTTTTTGGGGGACCTGGATGAGTTTTTGTTGCTCCCAATGATGGTTATAAATAACTGTAAACTTTCTATGTCTCTATGTTCTGTGACACTGCTCCTGTCAGACAGGGGAATTGAAGTGATGAAATCCACAGTCTTTGCTTCTAGGATATCATTATTTAAGCTGGTGTCTGATCTATAGGGAATTATTAAAATAAAGCTGTTTTTCTCATTAAAAGCAATGGATGAAAATCAAGAGAAGAGTAAATAAGGTAAGGATCAATCACAGGAACTGCTGATGCACAGATCTGTTATCACACCCTGATCTTCTCAAAGAAAGAGCTGGTCTTTCACGGAACAAATTTTTAATTCTTGGACTAAAAGCAGGTAAATGCTTCAGGGAACAATACCATATTGACAAATAATGGACAAGAGAAGCTCCTTCATCTTTAAATCTGTAAGAAAACTTTCAATATCCTCCAACAGGATTGTTGTACATTTTAAATATGAATTTTAGTTTCTAAAGGCATTCATACTTAATTTCTCTCTGAAGTTTTTACTTCTTAATCCTTTTAACCCAATCTACACCATAGTGATTTTACCCATTACTAAACTTTCTCCAAAGTGCCACCTGCAATAAACACAGAGCTTGCATTTTCTTAAATCAGGTGTGCCCCAAAGGCAGGACCAAAAGCATTACAGGCCCAGGAGGCTGAAAGTCACAGAATGGGAAAACGCAGATTTGAGAATAAACCAAATATCCATGAGACTGAAGAAGTGGCCAAAAGATCCCAAGATCTAACTGGAGTTTTCTCTAGTGGCTTCAAGAATGGCAGTCTTTGAAATTCAGATTTTATCAGTTTTAGAGCATTACCAGCATGGGAGATGAGGACAAAACCTGTTCCCAGCGTTTGAGTAAAAGATCTAATAACTCAAAAGACTAAACAAGAAACAGCAAACATCAAAAAATTAAACAGACTTTCAAGTTCAACGTCTGCCTTGAATATAATGTTCATTTAGAGAATGTTTCCCTCTCTGAAGGATGTGAGATATGGGAAATAATTGGTGAGAGTTTTCAAGTGAAAAAAAAAAAATAAAATCACAACTTTCTCGTATCGCTGCCTGTGTTCTAATACAGACACCCAGAAATTCTTGGGAATCACAACTGATTTATGGGTCTGGGAGAGGCAGCAGAGGAAGGAGACATGATAATTATGTCTTGAATGTGGAAGAAGCCTGAAATCAAACACCTCGTGTGAAGTAGTTGCTAATTTGAAAATCCAGGTTAGAATGGGAAAGGAATATTTATCCTCTCATTCGAAGCTCTGAGACTCCCCTTTCCTTCTGCCTGCTGAAAGCTTCTACCCACGGCAAACACAGCAAAAGAAAAGTGTGTTTATCTCATGAATCAGAAACAAAAATCTTTTAAAACCATGTGGATAATAAGAGGGGGAAAACAAGAGAGGCAAATTCTGCCAAGTAAACAGGATAGGTTGGAGCTGGCACAAGTTGGGACACACCCTTTAAACAACCTGGCCTCCATCCACTTCTTTGGGTGCCACATCGTTTTATTTCATTTATGATCTCTGAACCATGCTGCAAGAGGGAAATTAACATCTCTGTTTTTACTGAGGATGACCTGAGACACAGAGGGACCAAGGAGCAGATGATCAAAGGCTGTCCTCCAAGCTGAAAGAAATTCTTGGTTTTCACAACCAGAAATAATTCTTCTGTGGAGATCCCTGGTCATAAAAGCTAAGTATGTACTGAGCTTCTTGCAGGGAAGTTTCTGAGGTTTTTCTTTTGTGTAGGCAAGAACCTTGAAAAGTCTGCCTTTGTTATAATCTGAATTAGAAACCTAAGGTTTTGCAGGATAATTTCTGTCACTTCCCACTTCCTGGATGCTGAAGACAAACAATGATCCTCTACAGGCACCTGTTTCTTTCCAATATTGATGAAAAACAGCCCGAACAATGAATTTACATTAAGGGTAAGCCAGATAACACTAAGAAATATCAACAGAAACCACAGTGTTTCCCTACACAGATCCAAGCAGAAAAAAATGGGTATTTAAGGCCAAAATTTAATACAAGAGGAACATTTTTATATTGTAAGGTAATGAAGGTCAAGAAGGATCCCAGCACGAAAGCTTCTCTTCGGACTAAATCGAGGTCACAAATAAAACAAGGTGGTGGCAGCACAAACCAGGAAAATTATTTTCCCTTTTTAACATTCTGTTCCTTTAAGGCACAAGGAAGCCTTGTGGAATTTTTCTTTTGTAATGGACTTAATTTCTTATTGAAAACAAAAGGCAAATACATGAGAACTGGCAATAAAGTAATTTTTGAGGCATTATTTCCCAGAAATTCATTCAACAAGCCCTGATCCTTTAGCAATGTGACAAGTATATTATTATTATTATAGCACTCCAAGCAATTTCCTTGTCAGCAGCAACACCTAACAAAATTCCTTTAAAGCAACTAGAAAATACACAGAATATAAATTCAAATTCCATTAAGGAGTTTAAACAGGAATGATCAAATACAGTTACAAGGGAAAAAAAAAATCATCATAACTTTAATTTTTCAACCCTGTTAAGATTCTTGCTGTCAAACACTGGATGAACTTCACGGTCTTTCAAACCTTGATTACTTTTTTGTTTGAAATCAAATTTCCATGAGGACCTCGAGGCTAAATAATTTTCATTGGCCTCAGTTCAAGCTGTTGGGTTTTTGCAGAGGTTCTTGGGTTAATCACAAGCAATTACACAAATAAGACACCAACTTCTACATTCCTACAGCTCAATGGGAAGTAAACACAAGTAAATCAGATGCTGCTTTCTTTCTCCCTCTCTCTGAAACAAAAAGTTCAGTAAGTTCAAGCTCAAAAGGCTCCTGAGTGGCTGCAGCAGGGAAATAAATTTATTTTTTACTTCTGTAGGGAAAATTCCTGAAAATTCACTGCCTTACCGGGTGTCTTTGTTCCTGTTGCTGTCTGCAAAGATCAGCTGCTGCAGGACACAGGCTTGGACTGCAGCCAGAACTCCACATGGCCCACCCTGGGGGGAAATGGGACACTCCATGAGCAAAACACTGCTGGATGCTGGGGAGAACCTCCAGGAGCTCCCATCCAGCCCAAAGCCATCCCTCCATCTCTCTATTTCCAGCCATGACTTCACACTGCTCTCTGGGGTTTTGTGCAAGCCCATGAAAATCAGTGGGTTTAAGTGTTTTTGTGGGTCCTGCCTATTTTTCCTGAAAAGACTCAGACATCTGTAATGTCAAAAGAAATGTGGGGTTTTTAGCTGGTGTCTGGGATATACCAGCTAAAGATCTCCTGATCCCTACTGAGCTGCAGTTTAATTTTCACAGAGGAATCAAATCAGAGTGTTTTCCAAGGACTGAAAACAAGCCTTGCTCTTGCACCTGCTCTCAGCAGCTCACGTTCCCACCTGCATCACTAAATAAAAATTTCTGGTTTCAGTACAGCTCTCTGGATCTCAGATCCTCCCTCTCTCTCTCAGTCTCTCACTGGAGAAGAGAAAGAAAACCAAGAAAGTTTGATCTTTCAAATTATCCATGTCAAAAGAAAACCAAGAAAGTTTGAATCATTCAAATTATTAATCTCTCACTGGAAAAAAAATCACAATACCAAGAAATGCCACATTAACTTTAAATTTTATGTGAAGCAGATTCACAGCTGGTTTGGGCTACATGCAGGACATCACAAACACCACAATGCCACCCATCCAACTCCTCTCAAAATCCTGCAGAAGAACAGGAAGGGCAGCCAGCACTGTTTTTACACAGCAATGTGATTAAAGGGATCAGTTTAATTCCCAGCTTGTCCTCAGTGCAGCACTGAGGGAAGGGCACCTGCAGGTGAATGCTGAATGGACAGCATGGAACCTAGAAAATAAACTAATTCCTGCAATTAGGAAATAGCTTAGATATTGACACTTTCTCATTTATATTATACACACACTGCCTCTCTAGAGTTTAAATAACTGATGAGTGAATAATCTGAAATATATCAAGGAAAAAAGCAAGGTTTGTTTCAGTCCATCAGGGAGAGCCTCCTGGTCAAAAAAGAAATTGTAAGTTCTATTCTAAGTATTTTTAATAGCATCACAAAAGCTTAACATAAGAAAGAACCAAATATTTGTTCAGCAGAAATGAATTTTGTGAGGAGGAAATATATCACTGAACTGAAACAGGCACAACCTAAGCCAATGGAATTTCTGGTAGGGAATTGAATGGCCAGTGAGTGGCTGGAAGTGATGAGATTTCCTTTCTCCAGGCTGGAAACTCCAAAGTGACATTTACTGTGGGCCAGTGAACACCACTGCCACGGTTCCTTTTGGAGTTTAAATTAACATTTAATATCTCCTTTTTCCACTGGGCTTTGTGAGATAAGCAGCTTTCTTCTGGGATCACCAGCCTAATGAAAGACTGAACTAGACGAGGTAAGTTAATTAAACACCTTAATGACATGTTTATTAGCCATTGTCCTTGCCTCAAAGCCTCTCTTCCTCTCTTTTCTGTAGAATGGTCAACTTCTCCCAAGCCAGATAAAAATTTTCTGCATTAGCACAGAGGCTTAGTGAGTGTTTTGTAAAGAGGAGCCTACAAGTATTTACTGAATTCCTCAGATCCCTGAGGGGAGAGGCCCTGTGTGGATACCCCAGGAGCACTGCACAGCCACAGGGCTGGCACAAAAGCATCAAGGAGCTGGGGAGGATCCATTCTTCCAAGGGATCTGGTGGATTTTGGGGGCAGCTCCACGACCCTGTGGCACAAGGGTGGTCCCTGGGCTGAGCCTGTGAAACCAAGGTGAGCAACACAGAGCAGAGAGAGGGGTGTGAAGCCCTGCCTGTGAGCCAGGTGCCCAGACAGGGCTGAGAGGGAGAGTTCAGAGAAGCCATTGAATGCCCTGGATCAGACAGCACCAAAAACTTCCATGGATTGGGCAGGAGCTGTCCAGGCTGGCCCAAGTCATGGCACGGTGCCTTTACCAGCTGTGGCCACCACAGGGACCTGCTGGACACTCCAGACCTGCCCACCTGGGAGATGCTGCCAGGGAATTATGAAAAATCTCATTGTAGGGAGGAGTTGGCACCTTGTGGCTGCAAAATTACAGAAAGGTGGCTGCAGGAGAGATGAGTGTCCCAGGGACCCTGCCAGGGTGTTTGTTCCTTTTATTTTAGGAATGAGCCTCATCACTTGACCCCAGTATCTCCAGGAAGTAAAAATCTCCATGTGATTTTCCAGGCAACTCTTGCTACGTCTCATTTTGAGACAGATCAAGCTGCATCTTAAATTTGTTTGGCCCCACGTATCATTTTTCTCCTGAACTCCACCCTTGATTTTTGCTCTTTTATTCTTTTACCACCATTAGTTTTCAGCTGCAGTGGCTCCTCTTCCTCCCTGTGAATAATTCCCCATCACACACACACACATTTGCACACTTTCTGCAGCTCCTTCAAGTTTTCCTTCCTCCCATCACGACTGGACAAGGTGCCATCATCCACTGGCAACCAGAGAGTTTAAAAAAGGAGGAAAATCTTTAGAAAACTCATTTTTTTTCACTGCTGAAACACACAGCCTTTGTAAAGTCAGTGTAAAAAGCAAAGACCACTGTTAGGAAGGAATTTACAGCACCTTTTTCTGCACAATGCCGTATTTTAGCTGTGGGATATTGTTAAATGTAAAACTCTGGATTTTCCATTCTTCACTGAAGCAACAAAGACTAGAGCCAAACAGAAGATTTTTTAATTCCTGTAAAAGAAAGGGAAAAAAAAATCCCATTTTAAAAACAAATCCAAAACACAGTAATTTGTAGAAAAGAAAGGAGGAGTGTGGAAGGGTAATGACTAACTCTGTACAACCACCCTCTTCTGTTTTATCCATACTGTAAATAGCAACACCCCAATGAAAAGGAGCAATATTTTCCTTTTCCTGCCATATTCCTTCCACTCATAATGCTGGGAGCTGCTCTGCACTGGAAAATATTTATGTCTCATGTCTGGGGCACAGTTTCCCATGAAAGCATCCCAGAACACTGCCTGAAATTTAACAGCTGGGAGAGCAACCAATGGTGACATGAGGGAGAAAAGGACCCTGTACGAGATAAATGTTAATTAAATGTTTGATTTCTGTATTTCAGGAGGCACAAAGCCAGACCTTGGCCCTCAACAACTGCAGACCACAACCATTCAGCAATAGCCACACTGAAAAAATTGCTTTTATGCTCAAGCAGAGCTCAGGAAATAAAAAAAGACTACTCAGGGCTGGTAGAGTTACTCCAAACCTCTTTGATCCAGAAATTAAATTTGAAGTTATTTGGTGTGGGTTTTTTTCTCCTCTGTCTGAATGGGAAGGAAAAGCATTTAATAATTTCATCTGTGCTCAAAATAGGGGAGATAAGCAAGGCAGAACAGTGATAGGGGAATAATAAACCACTGTCAGTGGAAAGGACTGGAGAAGAAGCACAGGAATAACTGACTAGAGGCATTAAGGAAATAATACAAGCTTAATTAATTAAAGCTATTATCTGTGCTTCAAGAGGGCTGAGGCATGAGGGTATTTTTCTGAATTTAGGCATCCCTAAATGACTTTGTCACCTGGACAAGGAATATATTCAGGAATACAGCAAAAGTACAGCACAGAGCAACCCACTGCAGCTTTGGCTAAGGAAACTCAAATAACAACCTCACAAATTGATTTGTATTTACCATAATTAGTCTTACTTTTGCAAGAGAAATATCAATTGCCTTTGATACTATTTGAAGCATACAGAGTGTTGAGAGATCTGGGGTCTTATTCACTTCTCCAGTTGTCTCTTCATCCTCAAAGTCAACTGAAAGAAAAGAAAATCAGAAAATGTGTTGGATGGAAAGAATTATTGAAGCAACTCCCCCAGCACAATCAGTGCCAAGGGGTCATCAACATGAAAATTACCATTTATTGTTTTTATAAAAAGGAAAATAGAGTTTTAATAAGAAAGGACAGATNTGGTCTAAGAAATAAATGGTCTTAGAGAAAAGTCTTTTTTAATGAAGAAAGCTGCACTCCAGGGGTTCATCAGGAAAAGCAGCCAACACAGAGCAATACCCTGTGTTTAATTTGGGATTGTCACCATCAATTTAATTTATGTGGTATGACAGATCAGGTAATGAAATAGNAATTAATTAAAGCTATTATCTGTGCTTCAAGAGGGCTGAGGCATGAGGGTATTTTTCTGAATTTAGGCATCCCTAAATGACTTTGTCACCTGGACAAGGAATATATTCAGGAATACAGCAAAAGTACAGCACAGAGCAACCCACTGCAGCTTTGGCTAAGGAAACTCAAATAACAACCTCACAAATTGATTTGTATTTACCATAATTAGTCTTACTTTTGCAAGAGAAATATCAATTGCCTTTGATACTATTTGAAGCATACAGAGTGTTGAGAGATCTGGGGTCTTATTCACTTCTCCAGTTGTCTCTTCATCCTCAAAGTCAACTGAAAGAAAAGAAAATCAGAAAATGTGTTGGATGGAAAGAATTATTGAAGCAACTCCCCCAGCACAATCAGTGCCAAGGGGTCATCAACATGAAAATTACCATTTATTGTTTTTATAAAAAGGAAAATAGAGTTTTAATAAGAAAGGACAGATAAAAATGCACCAGCCAGACTTTGTTTGATTATTTCTTAATGATTTCTTTGTCTTACCTAGAATTTCATAGCAAATGCAATTACTCTGAAACAAGAGTTACAAACAAAGCCACTCCCACGTATTTATTTGGCCACAGCTGCTCTGAACAATACAAAAGATGGCAAAAGCCAAACTGAAACTTGACATAACTCACCTAATTCTAGGACTTCTTTCACCTGGTCTTCTTTATAGCCAGTGGATGTTGGAGACCTCCTACATGAAAATGAATCAAGAAATTAATGGAAAAATGTTCATTTTAAATGAGAAAAGGTGCTTGAATAAACAGTAAGAAATAGGGAGTGTTCCCACACAAGGATATAAGTTTTACATGTGTGTGTGTGCATATATATATATATATATACACCTAATTTTTCAAAATCCTTATTAAAATATATGAAAGTCTTGGATATATGCAAGCCAAATTCATTCCCTTTTTTAAATTTCATTTCCACAAATTCAGGTTATGGATCTGTCACCTGACCCTGGTAGGAAAAGTGTGAAAATGGGAGCGTGGGTGAAGTAATTTCCAAAGCGGAGGTCCTAACTCAGAGANTGTCACCATCAATTTAATTTATGTGGTATGACAGATCAGGTAATGAAATAAAATTTACATCCCTGACAGGGATCAGGATAAGATTCAAATTAGTCATTAAACCACTTGAAATATCCAAATAATGGAAGTGGGAATAGGTCTTAGACTGGCTGCTTTACCAGGGATTATTTTAATCCACTAAGAGGGATCAGTTGTTCAACTCCTCTTGTGATTTAATTGTGTATTACACAATTAAAAGGTTAAAATTAATAAGAATAACTGCTAAAAGGACTAAGCATTTAAACCTGGCTGTGAAGTCAGAGCTGAAATAAAATGTCATATTTTTGGAGACGAAATAGGTTTTATTCTTCCTGTTGAATTCAAACCAAAATAAATTCAGAATCAAGGAAAAGTTTTGAATAACCGGTTCTAAAAATGGCAAAAATGGACTTTTTTTTTTCTTTTTCCCCCAAAAAAAGAGCAATACTGTATCGTTGGCTTTTGCTTTGGAAAAAAGGTATTGCACTGACAATCCTTTCAAAAATAGTATGGAATAATTTCCTCAGCAACATTCTTTGTATGCACGATATTACAGCAACAACTGCTGGTCATGGCACATACTTTCCATGAGCTTAATTTCCTTTTCAGAGCATGAAATAATAAAACCAGAGCACAGACACATCACACTCAGGATTTGCCCAGTTTAAAGGCATTTTGGCAGCTTTCTCACTGATAGTATTTGATGCTAAAAGAACAGAAACACTTCTCTTTTCATCTATAAATAAAGTTAAAAAACGGAGGCAACAAAATGTGGGTGGCCCCAATTTGGGCCAGACAGAATGGAAATGAATCAGCCACGTTCTAGGAACTTCAGGTAAAAATAAATGGGAGGCCCAGCAGGTCAATAAAATTAAGAGGACTGAGAGCAAATGTGTATAGTGGCACAAGCAGCACTGAGTTCCCACTGAATATTACAGGACTTTTATCTGATACAGACTTTAATAGAGTTGATTGTGATATATTTTACAGCACACTCAGATCTCCCCTTGGTGTTTCCAAACATCAGTTTCAGCTGAGATTCCCTTCCCATGGCTGCTTGCTACTATTTTCCTTTCTTCTAGTCAAGGAAAGGGTCTTAATGGCAGTAAATTCACCAATAAAATGTTTTTCAGCCAAGCCACGTCACTCAGGCAAAACCAAGAGCCACATTTTTATTTTATCCAAGATTGCACAGTATTCTCTCTTCTTTTCTAGTGTTTCTTCCCAATCAAACAATTTCTGTCCAATTTTGCAAGAGTTTTTAACACTTTCCAAGGCCAGGTTGGATGGGGCTTGGAGCAAGCTGGTCTAGTGGGAGGTGTCCCTGCCCATGGCAGGATGATCTTTAAGGTTCTTTCTAACAAAACCCTTCTGTGATTCTGTGATTCAGTGATTCTGTAATTCTGATTGTGTGATTCTGTACTTCTGTGATTCTGTGATTCAGTGATTCTGTAATTCTGATTGTGTGATTCTGTACTTCTGTGATTCTGTGATTCAGTGATTTTGTAATTCTGTGATTGTGTGATTGTGTGATTCTGTAATTCTGTGATTCTGTGATTCTGTAATTCTGTGATTGTGTGATTCTGTAATTCTGTGATTGTGTGATTCAGTGATTCTGTAATTCTGTGATTCTGTGATTCTGACACTTAATGCAGCACTGCGGTTTCCATTTATAAATGAAAACACAGCCACCCATGGTACAATTCACATACAGCCCACCTGGCAGCAGTTTTAGTAGGGTCAATTCTCTCTGGAAAAGTCTAAGAGATGTTGGTTCTACACCCATTCCAGGAAGAACCAAGCCCAGGATGCAAAGTGCTCAGAATCCTCAAGGCTGAGAATTCCCATCAAGCTGAGGAAAGCGCTGACATCCAAGATTAATGTTGGGTGTTTTCTGCTTAAGTGGGGTATTTTTGCAGGTGGAGGTTCCCCTCCTTGAGGGAGAACTTGTGTTTCTCAAAACAGCCAGGACATTTATTGCAATTTCCATTTCAGCAGAGGGCTGCTGTTCCAGGAAAATTTATGGTAGGTGTAAAACCATTCGTTTGGAACACTTGAGGAAGGGGGAAGTCATCCATCACGGCAGGAAAATGGGACAGGAAGAAAATATGTTTCATTCTAAACATACTATAGAGTACTTTCTCTAAATATTTGAACATTCTCTGGCCTCCGAGCATTGTAGGAAAATGGATTTACAGAGAAGAGCTGAACTGGCAGAGAGGGAGCTCCTTGGCACAATAATGGATGTGCATTCCACCATTTCCTATTTACACCAACAATCATAAAGGTCAAATAAACAAAGGGGCTTAAAAACCAAACATCAGTGGCTCTAAGGTGACTGTGGTGGTAAAACTCATTTTCATTGCCAGATTACAAGAGCTTTTCTACTGGATGTACAACAGGCAGACATGCCCAATATTCTTGGAATAGTGAAGAAAATCTGCAGAGTAGGTAATTAAAAATGAGCCCCTATTGCTGTTTGCAAAAGGGTAAAAAAGGCCATTCTGTGTGGTGCAGCTTGTCACTGCTTTGGGGCACAATTATAAAACCAGATTTATTAAAAGCAATTGTAAAGATGCAAAGGGCATGATCACAATCAATGCCAAGCAATATTTTTCTACGGGAAAAAGGTCTTGTCACGAAGATTTAATATAAATTCTATCATGTTGGCAAGTCTGGTTGACAAAGGTAACAGAGCTCATCCACTTAGTTTCTTCAAATTTCCTTTTTAGTGAAGACCTGCATCTGATTTGATTTGCACATTTGCAATATGAAAAATTAACTTGGGAACAGATGACAGAAAGATTTGTGAACACTGACAGATCTAAAACAGGTAAATAAGAAATTTGTCATTTAAAGGGTAATTTCTAATAGAAGCGATCACTTCTAATAGAAATAGATTATCACATAGGAATGAGCATTTGTCCTGCTGAATTTTACTAACTGTGACAATCTGAAATCTTTGCTGAGAAGGTTTGCATGTAAAAAAAAGGATTATTATAATCACAGGTTGAGCTACAAGATGGTTTAAAATTCCTGATGAGTTGGGCTCACCCGAACACAAAGCTCACCCATAGGCTATGAATGAATATTTATCTCCAGCTACAAAATCAGAATTAGAATAAAAGTGGGGCTGTTTTGTTCCTCCTGTTCTCCACCAGAGATTTTGGAGTGTGACACCCTCACACTGCAGTTTCCAAGGAGCTCAGCACCACCTGTGTGAACTCACCATCACGTTCAGCAACCCAAAACTGCTGCCAGCAAAATAAATGAGAATCAGTAAAATTAAAAAAAAAAAAAAAAAAGGGAGATAAAATTCCATTAAATAAAAATGCACAGCACCTACAAGACACTACATAAAGCACAGAAAAGGGTCCCCAGATTTTGACACTCATTCAATTCACATCAGTGGAGGTGAATCCAACCCTCTGCTCTATTCACCATCCATAAAGCACCCACTCTGTCTGGTTTGGGCCTTCAACTCTTAGGCCATTTAATTTTTAAGGATCTGGAATATTCATGGTCTTCCATTTCCTGTCACAACCTCAGATTTTTAACTGTTCAAACCACTGTAACCTGACAGGTATTAGCAATATAAATAATCTCCCTGAAAGTTAATACCAATTATTAAATTGGACAATAAAAGATTACACTGAAGATGGGGTATTCTCTTATATCATCTTACTATAAAAAAAGGTGAATTCAAAAAACAGGTTACTGGTGAGCCCACAGAGATTTTACCTCCTGGTAATCTGAGAGATAAATAGGGGTAAAAAAAAAATTCTTTGTGCTACCTGCACACAACTGATTGTTTTTTAAGGAGCAAGTAACTCCACAGAGTCATGAACAGTTTGAATTTGAAGAGACCTCAAACACCTCAATGATCCTATAATGCAAATTCTCAATTGACTGACTGCATTTCAGGCAATGGGCCGGACCTCTCCAGATTCACCTCCTTTCCAAAAATAAAGGAATGATACAGAAGCCATTTGTCATTTCCAGTAATTGCAAAGTGCCTCTTCCTATGGAGTGCTGGAAAAATACTAAAAGGGCAAATGGCAGCCCCACAGATGTTAGGCCGTGGGCTCTGCTGCCATAAATCCATTGGCACCACACAAAAGTCACAATAGTTTGTAACTTTTATTTTAGGCCCTTTTTTCCAGTCCAAGCATTATGTTATAAAAGGTGTTACGCAACTCCAGGCACTTGAAGGTTTTTCACTCCTGATTTGGCAATCAACAATCTTTCTTTTCATCCACGGCCGAGTTAAACCCATATTCCCCACGGATGAGCCCGTTTTGTTTGACAGACATTCCTCTGCTGCCAGTTGTGTGAGTCAAACCCAGATTTACTCCCCGGGGTAAGGGATCAGAACCCTTCCAGGAGGGTTTGGTTCCTCTCTCCAGGAAGGTGTGGCCGCGCTGTTCTCACCGTGTTTCCTGCCTCCAAACCCGCTCCAAAGCTCTGGAGATGATGCAAAGCGTGGCTGAAGGACAAGGCAGAGATCCCAGACAAAGGTGGAAGGAAATGTGCCAACGTAATTCACTCCTGGGCTGCTCCAGCCCCGCGCTCCTTTCCGCTCCTTCGTCTGGAGCGCCGCGCTCTGACTCAACTCCTGCTTCCTAGGAATGTCACTCCGGCCCAACGCATCCTCTTCCTCTCACAGTGGGAAAAATTGAGTTGATTCCTCAGGTATTGCTCACACTGAGAATCCTGGAATAATCTGGGGCTTTCTGGTTTTAAACGAGATCAAGTCCAAAACAACGCGGCCACAGGAGCTCAGGCCTCATTCCACAGAAGAAATTACCCAGGTTGTGAGGACTTTTAGGAACTGCTCACCAACACCTCCTAGGATCAAAATTTTGTTACCAGTTTACCAAGTATTATTATACCAGGTATTATTTTAGATGGAGCTATCTTGGAATAATCTGAGGGTTTCTGGCTGGTTTTAAATGAGATCAAGTCCAAAACAATGCGGCCACAGGAGCTCAGGCCTCATTCCACAGAAGAAGCTACCCAAGTGGTGAGGACTTTTAGGAACAGCTCAACACCTCCCAGTATCAAAATTTTGTTACCAGTTTACCAAGTATTATTATACCAGGTATTATTTTAGATGGAGCTATCTTGGAATAATCTGAGGGTTTCTGGCTGGTTTTAAATGAGATCAAGTTCAAAATGACGCAGCCGTGGGAGCTCAGGCCTTGTTCCACAGAACAGGCCATCCAGGTGGGGAGGATTTTAGGAACTGCTCAACACATCCCAGGATCAAAAACTTCATTATTTACCAAATTGCCAGGTATTATTTTAGACAGAACCACCCTGGAATAATCTGAGGGTTTCTGGCTGGTTTTAAACGAGATCAAGTCCAAAATGACACGGCCATGGGAGCTCAGGCCACGTTCCACAGAACAGGCTCTCAAGGTGGTGAAGACTTTTAGGAACTGCTCAATATCTCCCAGGACCAAAACTTGGTTGCTCACCAAATTGCCAGGTATTATTTAAGACAGAACCATCCTGGAATAATCTGGGGGTTTCTGGCTCCTTTTAAACGAGATCAAGTCCAAAATGACACGGCCATGGGAGCTCAGGCCACGTTCCACAGAACAGGCTCTCAAGGTGGTGAAGACTTTTAGGAACTGCTCAATATCTCCCAGGACCAAAACTTGGTTGCTCACCAAATTGCCAGGTATTATTTTACACAAAGCCATACCATCCCACACACTGATTTTGTAGGTAAGACTGAAATACTACAGCCCACCAGGCAAATACAGAATATTCCTAGAAAACCTACTTTTACAACAAAATGCCCAGTAGGAAAGACTGACGCAAACCAAAACTGGTGGGTAAATAATGTACATTACATAATTTTGCTGGAACTATTTCTCCTTTCAGTTGGAAATTCAATTTTATTTTAAAAAACAGCATTAAAACTGAAATGTTGCTTAGTGTTCCTTATGAAATGAAACACATATTAACTTTCAACAAGCATTGAATTTTCCTGTTTCACTGTGTCAAGAAATTACCATCAGTGCAGTCCAGAAACCTCCTGGGTTGCTTGTGCTCTCCTTTGTTGCTTACACTGACTGAGGGAACACCAAATCCTGCTCAGGACTTGCTCAGAAACTCAGGGCCAACGTTCTGTGCCAATCTCCTCATGCAGATCAGCACAGATTGGGGCTGGGGATGATGCAGGATGAAAAGATAGCAGAGGATCTTTGCACTTTTAGGTACTCAGCCTTCTGTAATTGACAGGTATTGGCTCAGTCCTCACATAGGAAATAAGCTTTTTTATTCCTGTTAATAACAGAGAGCATGAATATCAATCCTTTAAGGACCATAATGCTTTCAAAATATTATTTTGGAAGCGTTATGGTCCTTATAATGTTTATACAGTAACATTTTGAAAGGGTCAGATATCTAAAAGAATAAAAAACCAAAATAAACAACACTGAATGTATTTGTAAAGGACTTAAGGGAATTTTGTAAGATCTGTATTTTTTTCCTCTAAGGATTTTGTAATTCTATAAAGAAGTTTTCAGGGCT
>VZTZ01008563.1:533139-584437 GCA_013400955.1 Drymodes brunneopygia | reverse complement strand
AGGGAGAGGGAGAGGGAGAGCTGAGCTCGGAGCCGAGCTCGGAGCCGAGCCCCCGGACGCGCTGCTGGCAATGGGCTCCGGGATGGCCCTTCTGGAGCACCCACTGCAGCCCCTTCCAGTCTGAAACATTCTGTGACCACAAAGAGCATCTAATCCTGATGCCTTTCGGGACTACCGAGAACGAGAGGCCGGACAAAATAGAGGGAATGAAAAGCGGTTATATTTATTGAAGGGCCTTCAGGTACATCTGGGGCAAACGAAGCCCCCTCAGGGATTACACCGAAAAATGGACCACAGGTCACGGGTTTTCATACTTTTATAGGTTTGCTCCCTTTACACCTTGGGGGTTAATCTTCCAGTTACAGCTTCAGGGAATAAAGTTATTTACCCCAGGTTTGTTCCCCCCCAAATTACTTTTGTTTACATTTCTCGGGGCCTGAGACAGTAAGGTGTCCTTGGTTCCCAGGCCTAGAGAGGAATTGTTGTGTCTTACCAAAATGGGAAAACAGTGGCTAGCACTCTACGTGGAGTTTACAGTTATACACTAAAGAATTGCTGGATTACAAATATGTGAAAAATATAAAAGCTAAAATCATAAGGCATCAATTCCAAGGACATGTCCCAGTGTACCACATTGCTCAGAGCCCCATTCAGCCTGGCCTGGAACCTTTCCAGGGATTGGGCATCACGGCTTCTCTGGGCAGCCTGTGCCGGGGCCTCACCAGTGTGTCAGCAAAGAATTTCTCCCTCATATGCAACCTAACTCTGCCCCCTATTTCTGGGGATCTACTCGGACAGCTGAAGTACGGGGTTTTGGGACTACATGCCATCTCTGGGCAACTTTTCCCACTATGTGATTACACGGATAACGTTTTCTTGCATATAAATTATCTGAAAAAATATATATATTTCCTCACTCCTATGTGATTAGGATTTTACAGCCTGTTTTTCTGCAAGCCATGGAGATGTAAACTTTTACCTTTTTCCTTTTCTTTTCAGTGGTCTTTAAAATTGTCTGTAATAAAAATTATAAACTGAAGTACTAATTGGACAATTTCAGATTCTCTCAGAATAACTTCCTTCATATAGAAATAGTGATATTTAGCCTGGAAATGTTTAAATACCACATTTTTAGAGTTTTCTTCAGCACTGTTAGAGTCAGGACATTTGTTCCTTTCTTTAGCTGCTTCTCTTACTTCTTTTTTCATTTAAAAAAAAAGGAAATGCATATACTATGGCTTCCTTATTAAATATTTTCATGCTTTCTCTTTTGAACTACAGCATATCTTTTTAATGGCCTTTCCAGTGTTTTTATAACTTAGCAAATCATTTTTAAGAAAATGTATGATAAACTGTTGTTCATCCCTCTTTTCAATAATCTTCATGTATTCGGTGCCTTTAGTTTAAAAATGTGTATGGAGTGGCTTTGAACATCATTTGTGTTAATGTCTGTTGTCTTTTTTCTTGTCTCTAAGCATAGTGGAGAATTTGTATTACCAATAATCTATATTTTATGTGTTAAATTTTCACAGGATTCATTAATTTAAGCCACAAATGTCATGTAATGCTACAACAACTAGTTGTCTTAGATTTTGTTGTAATATTCCTTCCATTTTAAAAGCACTTTTCCTCAGAAAACCAGCTGGTTTTTTTCCTTAGTAACAGAAATCTTTAAGAGCTCAGCAGTTGCTTTGATAAATAAAATAGGCCAAAGCATGCAGAAAAATAAAAAGTAATTCAAATTAAATAGTCTATCATATATCAAAGGCAAAATTGGCAGCCTGGAGTTTCATGCTTATCTGTTTCATTTTCATCATTCCATTTCCTCTGCTGCTGTTGAAGTGAAACATAGTGACTTTTCCACATCTGTTTCAAGTCATCACCTGGTGGTTCTTCTTAAAACAAAGATGAAATTCAGTTTGTGTGTTCCTAATGTTTTTCCATGGGAAAGTGTGGGAGTCCAGTTTATAAATGTAGGTAATACTTGCAATAATCACATTGTTTCTAAGAGTAAGTTTTTTAGGTACCAGGGAATCAGCAGCTTAACTATCTGACATCTTACTCTTTTTTTTTGCGTCCTAATGACAGTCCAAATACACTACCAACAAATACACAACCTACAGAAGAGGCATTTCCTGTGTCTTTGGCACAAGAGAGATTCGGAGAAATTTAAAAATGAAAGATGGTATTTTGAAGCAATAGATGGTGTTACTACAATGGCAGGCGCAAAATAAGTTAATAGAAACACAAGCTATTTGGTGTTTCGGAATGCGAAAGAATGTTACCACCTGAGAGGCGCCACTGTGTCACAGTTACTAAATCACATGAACTGTTGGGACATAGATATTTAATATTTGATCCTTCTACCACACGCAGAAATTATATTTCCTATGTTGATCTCAAAATAAATACTGCAGCAATATTTAATTTGTGAGGTTGTGATTTCCTCTAATGTTTCTGAACCTTTTAAACTTTTGGATCTTTGCTTTTGTTTTCCATGCTCTGATTTGCCCTTTTAGTTTGCATGTAGCTGTCTCCCCATTTGCATCTTTGTCCACTAGTAACATCTTAATTTGTAAATAATACAGAATATTTGTTTAGTTTTGAGGTTGTACCTAGGTGATTATTAATCTCTTCATCAACATTGCATAACAGTTGCTTTTTATATTTCCTTGTTCCTTTTAATTGATATGTTTAAATAAACTTATGCATTTAAACCCCCAAATCATTAAGGGTTTAATTCAGCTTGACTTTCACCAAGTCTCATTTTAATCTTGGATTTTTTGGCCTCTCAGATGTTGCCCACACTTGTGATCAGTCCCTGTTATATTTCTTGTAAGGTATGAAATATTCCTTGTTTCTAATGTGAATTTATATGTGACAATTGCTTTCATGCAGTTGTATCTCAAGCTATTTTCAGTAATTTCTCTTCATGGATGATGTATAAATTTGTTTGGGTTTTTTTGCTCTGGCTGCAGAATATTTCAGGTTTGCTCTATGTACAAGTCTCTGAATTCTTTAAGAATTTTTAATCATGTGGAGACTTCATACAGTCCAAAAGCTCCATTTTGACCTTATTTTCTTCTTTAAAGATACGTTAAAATTCCTAAGAGATCAAGGTATATCAAGGTTAGTTAATATTTTCTGAGATATTAACTGAAAGCTCATTTTCCCCTATAACTTTGTTATGGTTTTTCATATTTTATTCCTGGAAGGCTGGCTTTTTGTTTAGTTTATGTTAATCTCTGAGATTTGTTGTATTTGTGTCATGTCTGGCCAAGGTGAACTAGCCAAAGTAGCTAAATCCTTTCAGGAATACAGAAACACCTAAATACTGCTGGAGTTTTATATATTGCAATGCAATGTTAACACTGATTTTAAAAGACGTGTCAATTATTAATTTAGTTATCTAAATCTACTGCCAATACATTCACTTTTAGCTTTCATTGATTTTGCAGTACTCAGAAGATCCATGTGATGTACTGGTGCTCTCAGTCTGGGTATCTGTATGTGTGAAATGAGTCTTTAGAATCTCAGGATCAGGTAGGAACTAAGGAATAAAACCAATTCTTGAAGGACATATCCTCCCTCCTCAAAGTGTTGTATCTTAGTCTTTTAATAGCATAGTCTTTAGCTTCCACCTTCTATTACAAGGACACAAATGTTTTGCCCAGACAGTAGCCTCCTTTGCTAGGTGTGTATAAATGATTAAATCCTGAATGAGTCACCTGCTATGAAGTACTATCATTACTATCATTATGCATTATCATGGAGATACACCAGAGGGCAGGATTTAAATAGCATAAATATCTTAATGGCTGTAATATTCAGTAGCTAAATGATCCTTTTGATGCTCTTATTGCATTCTGATTTTAAAAAGACGATCACAACTTTGCTTGCACAGTGTACGAATAACAATGGTGCTGAATCAAGATATATCTTGTACTAGGAACAGTGATTTTTAAAAACTAATTAAAATATTTATTTCAAATTGCACCTATTAATGATGTCTCCTACCCAGCGAACAAAAAATCTCTTTGTAGTAATTATTGTCATTCTTAATGAGTGAAGAGCAAACCAGGGCAAAAAATATCAATTTAAGGCAGTGAGTTTTGATTGATATCATCGAACAAACTGACTCATAGTGTAAAGTCCCCTGACATTTTACATTCATGTACTTTACAATACTCATCTCTTTCATATTTGTATCTGTATCACATTTGCATTCAGTTGTGGCTTTTCAAGCAACAGCATCATAATTTACTTTGTCTGTTTTCATACAGAAGCTCTCTCTTACCTTTGTCAACTCTCTTTTTTTATTTCTTCTTTACCATCTTTGAGTTTCAGTAATGAGAATAGCAGGAAGTATTCAAGTAGGGCAGGTATGTACCAGGAACAAAAGCTATACATTTTTTCCAGCAGAAGAGATGACTTAGCATATATGCGGAAACTGAGGGCTTTTTAACTTGAAATTCACTAGCAACATAAAATGACTTGTACAGACTAAACTTTGTATTGCAGACTAGAGCTTTAGTATGTCATGTAATATGTGCTTTTAGACAGATTCTGTAGTCCTGGCAGCTGAATATGCTGAGCATCTGGTTCCAGGCCATGTGTTCAGAGCAGCCATTGGAACACTGCTGTACTAAAAAGTTTTGCAAGAAGTATTAATGTTAAAAACAGTGCTGTAAATCTGGAGTCATTATTTCCATCATATTTGATTTCTAAGGTATAAAGCTATGAAAATATATACTAATAAGACTAGTGGAAAAAAAAGACTCTGAATTATAAAACAACAATCCTGTTGTGGAACTGTCAAGATTCTTACTGTACTTCCAAAACACAGTAAGAAGTGAAGAAGAGCTTAGGCTGTTCCCAGAGACCAGTTACAGACCAACATGGAACAGATTTACAGATGTTCTTGCCAGAGAAATACAACCAAACTTGACTCCATTACTATCCAAATACATCATGTGCATCAGATCTACCATGGTACATGTATATTTTACTAGTCTAATTGTTATGTCTAAAAATTATAAGTGTTAACATTTTCTGATCTCTGCCAGATGAGAGTCATGTTTGCAGGTCCCCCAAAAAAGTGAGAAATTTGTGGACACATCTGGAAATCCATTCATTCAATCCTGGTTTGGCACATAGTGCAGATAAACCTTGCCAATTGCTGGAAAAAGCAATTTTTTTTTCCCAAGCTGTTGATGCAATAGACTGTTTGCAGCCTTGATCTAAGCATGCAAAAGGGTAAGAATAAGTATGTAAACAGTATGAATGATCTGTGTGACTAATTTGATGCTAATGAAATGTTTAATCATCACCAATGTCTCTAATACAACAGATGCTGGGTGCTAACAATAATTATAATTTATAGCACTAACAGATATATAGTGTAAAATAGTGTATTCTATTGAACCTCTTTGTTTTCCATGTGTGTAATGAAGGCAACATTCACCTAATGAAGACAATTAGCTCAATAATGGTGACATGTATTTGACAGGAGACGATGTAGAGGTTTCTAGGAAGGAGGCCCTTTAGGATGAGGCTGCAGCTGCTGGGCCAGCAGATCCTTCCTCACTTCAACTGGGTAAAGAGGGCGAGCAGTGGTGGTGGGTAGGATTTTTTTCTGTCAGCAGCATGTTCCTTCAGTACATTTCATGTTAACAAAGCATGAACAGACTGACAATTCTGTGTAGGAATGGTACTATGTACAGTCATAGGGCAAAGGTACAGCTCTCACAAGCAACCTGTCATGGCTTAACCCCAGCCAGCAACTAAGCACTGCACCGCCTCTTGCTTACTCTCCATCCTCATCAGGATGGGAGGAACAGAATTGGAAGGGTGAAAATAAGAAAACACATGGGTTGAGAGAAGAACAGTTTGATAGGTTTTTTTTTAACCAATTAATTTTTTAACCAATAACAATAATAATATTGTAATGAAGAAAATATCAGAGAGAAATAAAACTCAAGAAAGATAAGTGTTGCATATGAAAACAATTGCTCACCACCAGCTGGTACTTGCCCAGCCAGTCCCTGAACAGTGGCCCCACAAACAAGTTTCCTCCAGCTTTATATCCTGATCATTACAGCATATGGTCTGGGATATCCCTCGGGTCAGTTGGGATCAGCTGTCCTGGCTGTGTCCCCTACCAACTCCTTGTGCATCCACAGCCCACTCCCTGCTGGGGTGAGATGAGGAGCAGAAAAGGCCTTGATCCTGTGTAAGCATTGCTCAGCAACAGCTGAAATATCCCTAAATTATCAACACTGTTTCCAGAATGAATCCAAAAAAGCCTCATACCAGCTACTGTGGAGAAAATCAACTCTACCCCAGGCAATTTCTAGCAATAGAAAGAGATTAGTGTTATCTCCATCTTTGCTAAGAGCTAAGGTCTCTTTGAGTTTTTTAGTATGAGTTGTCTCACCCTTTAATTTGGTTAAAGTTACATATGCTGTCCTACTCATGGTTCACAGCACACACAAATAGATGATGGTGTTTGCAAAGGTGGATTTCTAGCTGAATGTCTCTTTATAAAGGGATATACCCTTGAGGAAGCAGAAAGTGAGTGCTTAAGGAAGGATTTAGTCTATCAATACATGAGACCTTGCACACAGGCTACACGAAGGATGTTTCTACTGACCTTAATGAAGACAGATACATTATGTTCATTGGTCAGTAGTGCCTTATTCTTTTCCTCCTTTTTCTTTCACCAACATTTTAATGAAATCAGCAGGAAATGTCCTCTGCTTACTTAAAAGCTTAATGTACTCAGCTTGCTTACAAGTTCCTAGTCAACTCCTGAACTAGTGTGGGATTTGCTGCTGCAGCTGGATTCTGCTAAGTCTATAGGGCCTGGTGGGATTCATCCCAGGGCATTCCAAGGGATGATGTCATTGTGAGAACTCACTCAATGATTTTTCAATGGTCTTGGGAATCTGGAGATATTTCAGTTGTCTGGAAGCTGGCAAAAGTCCAAATTTTCAAGAAGGGCTAGACAGATGATTCTGCTAACTACAGGTCTGTCAGTCTCACATCAGTGCTTGGTAAAATCATGGATAAGATTATTCTGGGAAGTAGTGAAAAACTCCTGAAGGACAATACAGTCATCATCAGTCACAGCCAGCATGCCTTCATGAGGGAAAAATCCTGCTTGTCAAAGTTAATTTCCTTTTATGACAAGGTAACCCTCCTAGTTGATCAAAGGAAGCCGGTTGATACAATCCTTTTGGATTTCAGTAAAGTTTTTTATCCTCTCACAGGATCCTTCTGGTCAAAATGCCAGTCACACAGCAGAATAAACACATCATGTGTTGGGTGAGCAACTGACTCAGGGGTCAGGCATGGAGTTACAGTGAACAGGGTGACATCAGACTGGTGACCTGTCACTAGTGAGGTTCTGCAGGGCTCCATGCTCGGCCCTGTGCTCTTCAATATCTTCATGAATGACTGGAACACAGGTCTATAATAGACTTAGGTATACTAAGTAAATTTGCTGATGATAGTAAATTGCGAGGAGCTGTCGACTCCGTCGGAGAGGCCCTGCAGAGCGGCCTTGACAAATTAGAGGGCTCAGCAGTCAACATGTATAAACTTTAACATGGGCAAGTCCCAGATTCAGCACCTGGGACAGGACAACCTTGGATGTACACACCGACTGGGGAACAAGAGGCTGGAAAGGGCTCTAGAGGTTCTGGTTGATGGCAAGGTGAACATGAGTTGATGGTGTGTCCTGGCAGCCAGGAGCAGGCACTGGAACGGTCTCCCCAGGAAAGTGGTCATACCCCAAGCCTGTGAGAGTTCAAGACACATTTGGACAAGTCCTTCAGGCACATGGTGTGATTTTTGATGTTGGCCTATGCAGGGCTAGGAGTTGGACTACATTCCTGTGGGTCCCTAATAGCCAGGGTATTCTGTGATTCTGCCCCATGATCAAGTTGCTGAGGGATGTCTTGCCTGGTAGGCAGTGCCTGTCTAGAGGATGTCTGCGACCTTCTGCTGGGCATTTGCACTTAACTCCCTCAGCACTTGTTATGATTCCTTGAGACTTATTATTGACATGCTTTCTCTCACCCCCTTTTTTTTACTTAACACTGTGATGACATAATTTTCCTCTGAAGCCTACCAGTAGATAGAGCAAATATAATTTCCATGCTTTTGCATATCCTCTCTGTGTCTGATCCCTCAGAGGATTTAAAAAGCAGAAAGAATTTCTGAGGAAACCAGCTCAAGAAGAATTTTTTCTTTTTTTTTTTTTAAGTTTTTTTTTTATTATTGTAATTGCTAATATAGTTACCACCTTTGAGTCCTGCAGTCCTGGCAGACTCTCAAACCATCAGGTCAGACTTCAGTTCTAGCCTGCAAGTGATATTGTACTGCTCTCACATCTCAGATCTAGCCAGTGGTGCAACATTAACACAGACAAGCTGAACACATGTGACTGGCAGAGTGAAGGGTAAAGACGTAGGTTGTCTAAAATTGGGGTTTTTAGTGTAAAAGTACAGTTATTTAAAGTGGGAAAACACTTGTGCTCCCAGACTGACACTGTCCCTTTAATAAAATGTCTTGGTCTTTCTCAGCCCTGGCCAAGTGCCCGACTCTCTTAATTTAAACTTTGGCCAACTAAACGGCAGCAATAAAAGATAAAATATCTAGATGCAAGGTAGAGTCATTTACAAGTGGATAGGCTATTTGTTTGTAGATGGCTTTATTTTGCTAAACAAAACATATTTTCCAGTATGACCTACAGGACATATTTTCTACACTGAAAGCCTTTTTAATCCACAATGTGCTTTCTAGATGCCTTCAAAGGTAAGAGACTTTGTTATTTCCTCTCTCTGAGAAGAGAGTTTTAGAGGACTGCACTTATGGTTTCTGTATATGTAACTGCTTGATGGACTTGCAAAGAGGATTTAGAAAGGATTTTTGCATTTAACATATTGTTTTCGTTTTTAATGAAACTTAAAATTAATTTTTGTAAATCACAGGCTTTTTTGTGTAAAGCAGTTTCATTTCAATGCTTAATTTAGTTCAGTATTCTCTAAAAATATGTTGAATTGCTCATTTAAACATTCTAATTTTCATTTTATCAGTATATTGTCATTATAATGAAATGTCATTTTATGAAAAATACTGCACATATTCTGTAACATCTATGTAATATTAATAATACATTCATATATTGAATTTCATTACTAAGCCACTCTTCCTTAGAAGAATAAGTTGTTCATACTGATGCTCCAGACCTAAACAACATATCTGTATCCCAAAACACTTGTTTATTACAAATAATTAGAGTAGCAATTCATTTTACCCTTCTTTGTTGGATATTCAAATGACTTTTTGTTAAGGAAGAAAAGGCAGTCCTGTGTTATACCCACATTTCTTCTGTAATAAACAGGTTCTATTATACATGTGAGCTACAGTTGAGGTAGTGCTGGTTACTGTGGTTAAATTACCTACACAGTGACTTTTATATAATTGTTTTTATATATTTTCTCTATAACTATGCTTCCCTTAAATATGTATTTAAAGTATCTGTATTTATTTGCTTCTATTAATGAAGTATTCATAGGTGGCTTTTTACTTTTAACAGGAAGGAAAAGTTTTCTGTTTGGGATGAAAGTCACTATGAGGAAAAAATGTTTTTTCTTTTGCTTTATACTTCTGGCCATGATAACAAACCAGATAGTACATGGGCAAAACAGAAAGAAAATAAAGAATATTTACTCTCCCATGCCAAAAGATGAAGGTAAAACCATTTTCTTAAAATTTCTGATTGACAGTGTTTCATGTATCCATGCACTTTAGCATAATTATTTAGTAATTGATAACTTTCATGTAAATATGTAGAATGTGATTTATTTGTATTATCAGGGTTGGAAAATACTTTGTGGCTACTTGGACATGGATTCCAGTTGGATCAATGGTTTTCATGGACATGCATGTCTCTTAAGAGAAATTATAAGAAACCTGATTTATTGTTTGAAATTGCATGTGGAAAATTTTGTTTACAAAATCAACTAAAATGCAAAAACAATACCATCAAGATACTAACTTGGCTGTTTTCATTAGAATTTCTTGGATTTTACAGTGAAATTTATCCTTAGAATTTTTACTGGAAAGACAGAGGAATCTTTGGGAAAATGATTTTTACAGAGAACAATCTGAAATCTGCTGTGCAGGTGTTCCCATCATTCATAGATTTAACTTTCTTGTTCCCTTACAGGTGATACATGTCTCATTGACATAGTCTTTATCTTGGACAGTTCAGAAAGTGCCAAAAATCGGTTGTTTGATTTGCAGAAGAATTTTGTTCAAAACATAACTGACAGCATTTTCCAGATGAAGCTAGTTAAGTCTCACATGTATAGTGTCAAATTAGCAAGTATGCAGTTCAGCAGCACAGTCAGTATTGACCATCCCTTTACAGCCTGGAAAAATGTCCAGAATTTTAAGGAGAAAATCAATTCTCTGGGCTTTATTGGCCATGGCACTTATTCCTATTATGCAGTTTCAAATGCCACTCAGCTGTTTAAAACTGAAAGTCGTAAGAGAAGTGTGAAAGTGGCTTTTTTGATGACTGATGGTGTGGATCATCCAAACAGCCCTAATGTCCAGGGTATAGCTACAACAGCTAGAAGTCTTGGAATACATTTTATTACCATTGGCCTTTCTAAGAAAACTGTCCAAGAAGAAAAACTGCGCATGATATCTGGTGATTCATCCTCTAAACATGTCCTATGCCTGGATGATCAGACCCTGGTAGTTGATGTAGCACTGGAACTGGTAAGTTATCCTGATGTTAATCGTGTCAAGTGTCTATCCTTGGCAGATTTAATTTAACTTTCATTAGATAAGCCCTGAAGACAGTGCAGAGGTTTTTGTGGTGCGTTCTCTGCTGCAGCAAGAGTCAGGACAGAGGGAACTTCCTTATCCCAGCCACTCTCCAAGGAGTTGTGTGCTTGGACAATAGTAGCTCAGTTGTCCTGATCACATTTCCCAGCACACAGAGTGTGGCTCTGACCATATGAAAATGCTTTAGAAGGTAGCTTGATCTCATGCATAATCACTGAGTCCTTCCCCTATATATTCCATTTGTAAGGCCTTCCAAAGGGAGACCTCTAATTAGGAAGTGTTTTCACAGTCCCTGTTGTTAGAACTGTGCCTTAACACTGTCGGTTTATCTATCCCATTACTTCTCATATGTTGTCTGATCATTGTGTGTCACATGAAACAACCCTTTCTTCCTACCAAGAACTCTTTTCCATATGAGTAGTTCCACAGACTGGTTCTCACCCCTGTGAGGAAGGAATGAAGGATGAAGGTATTCACCATCTCTACCATTCATCTTGGGAATTCTATAAACTAGAGAGGAAAAATTAGTGTTCTTTTAAATTAAACCATATCTATCTGAAAGTAATATTTTTATTTTATTTTCTTTTCAGGAAACCTTGCTAGAGAAGCAGGTAGGGTTTTTGAGCTTTGTGTTTGATTACTCTTACTGACACCAGACTTCTTAAAGTCTGCGTCTTCTATAATGCAACAATACTTGAGGATTAATCAACCTTCCATCTCTGGTTAAATTTTCTGACAATGATTACTTTTATTTTAACTTTTCTGCATTTCTTCCATCCCTTGTCTTGAGAAATCTACGATGCTAGCTCATTAATGGGTAGTATCAACAGTAAGGCATAAAGAACTCTTCCTGCAAGAGTGGAATAGGTCTAATGCAAGATAGACAAGTTCATTTGTGGTCTTGTTAGAAAACAATAATAATGTCAAAATGGTTCAAAATTTATGTAAGGCTTCACGGTACTGTGTACCATGTATATGCTATCTTAAACATTTGTAATTGTTACAGTGACCACAGTCACTACAGTAAGAGATTTGTTTTTATTATAAATAAATCAAGTAAACGATTTTGGTTGCTCTACATGGAAGTTTAATGTTGATTATATGAGAAATAAATATACTAGAACATCATTTATTTCATATTATTCCTCCATTATGTTATTTAATCTGTGACTAGGCAAAACCAAACTTTTTTGCTTTAAAAATTTGAAATAATATATTTGAAAAACATTCTCCTTTATCTTTCTATATCCTTGCAGTGTGTGCGGATCTGCGAGTGTGAAAAGGGAGTCAAAGGAGACAAAGGTGATTCTGTAAGTATGCATTTATTTGAGTAGGCTCAAGAATTTGAATTTTAATCAAGATCAATACCACACAGTACTTTATTTTGTTACTATGTGAACTATGTATAAAACAATACATTAGCTGTGCAGGTACTGCAAAGTGATTTATTGTAACATATCATGTTGATAGTGAAAGGCCACTGTTAAAAGAGCTCAGAAAAAAAAAATCTATCCATAATCAGATGCTATCTTGAAAATGTATTTCTGTTATTGGGTAATAGAACACTGTGGATAAATAGGTAGGTGATTTTGGAGCACAAATAAAAAAGCTATTCTTGAATCTTGCAATGGGGAAGGAAAGATCCATTAGACAAAGATTTTCACCCACCAGCAGCTTCTAATTTTGCAAGGTAAGGGGAAACGTTTCGAAAAATTAAGGCTAATGGGCTATATGAAGAAAGGTCTAAAACTATGCCTCCAACACTCTTTTTCCTTGTGACAGTTCAGCACATGTATCTTGGCTCTGGTGAGGAACAGAAATGTGTGAGTTCAGACAGTGGGTGACCTCTCTGATCAATTTTTTGTCTTTAATAGTTCCCCCAGAGACAAGCAAGGTACATTCAGAGGTTCTTGTCTTTCTCCCTAGGTTCTAACAGATCAACCATACCTTTAGCAGGTTATGACACCAGGGCCTATTATTCAATCCTTGTGGATAATGTGCACCTGAACCTCTGTTTGCAATTTAAAATTTTAGATCCAAGTATTTTTAAGTTATTTTATCCAAAATTATTAGATGTAACCTATTATACAGATGTGTATACACCAAACTTTCTAGTCCCCACTGTCATGATCCTCCAAAGAGTAATAATGGTGCAGTAATTTGTTCTTCAGGGCTGCTGAATATTGACCCTAAACTGTTCTGTACAGTTTTTTCCTAAGTATAGAAGATGAAATAGTGGTGGTTAATTGAGAAATGGGAAGGAAGAACTGTGTTTGTTTTCTGAAATGTCTTCCTGATTAGATTTTTCAGATACTCTGTAGAAAATTTATTTATCATTGAATACTGTTTAAAAAAATTGTAGATACCTTATAATACCAGAGTGGGTTCAGCCAAATGAATATTGTGTCACATGTATATCAAAGCTTATTCCGGAATGATTTTGGGCTAAGATATAGTCTTGGACAAGCTGGAGAATTTTATCCTCACAATTATAATAACTTTTTTGTGCTTTGTTTCAGGGCAGTGCTGGTAGCAAAGGGGAGAAAGGTGACCCAGGACCAAAAGGAAACAAGGTAATGTGAATTTAAAAGAAACAAAGCGAATTTCTATGCAGTTATTCAAACCATAGATATGAATATAGCAAAGGAAAAGTATGTTAAAATAAGTTCTCAGTATTGACGTTTGCTAGTTCATATTAGCTGCTTTAGAAGTGTGAGAGAAAAATTAACACTGCCTATCATTCCAGTTTTTCTCTGACTGCAGAGGTTTCTGAATGTAGCTGAAGGGTCTTTAGGTTCCACAGAGCTTTCTAGCAGTACTCACATCCCTTGAGCTGAGTGCTTCACTCTAATAACTAAGATTTCAGTCATCTAGTGACAATAGTTGAGTTTTCTATGTTAATTTTCAGGAAATGTGTATCCTTGATTGTGGAAGGAGGAAGTGTGAACGTTACTAAATAGGAAAAAACAGTTCTGTGTTCTTGGTTTTAGTTCAATAGTGATAAATAAAAGGGCAATACATATTTCAGTTGTATTCCTTTGCTTCCAATAGGGTGAGGCTCAAAAAGGAGAGCATGGAGAGAAAGGTGAAGAGGTATGTGTCTACTACAATGTTAACTCATATTTTGTCTTTTCACATTTTCTGAACTAAAAATGTTATTTTTATTTTTTATGTGTCTACTTCATTCAATTATTTAAAGCACCTACACTAAGGCCTGGTTTACAGAAGCATTTATACTGAGAGAAAAAGTCTAACCATGTGCCTAAATACAAAGATGAGATGCTACTGGGAGAAGGAACTTCTGAGGCTGTGTGATTTTGAATTGACTTGCATTAGATTTATCACAAAGACAGACCTGATAAAAACACTACATAGTCCTTTGGTGGCTTCTAACTCCTGATAACTCTCTGAATTCTTGTTGATTCACTGGAGAAAGATTAACACTACTCCCTGTATAAGAGTAACTCAGTTTAAAAGTCCCATTTAAATGGCATCATGTATCTACTAGGAGGCTGGCAAACTGAGTGGCATATTTACAGCTAATATATGAGTAAAAATACACATCTACATTTGCAGAGATTTATATGTTAAACAATTTCAGAGATATTTTTTTTGTTATGAATTGTTAAAATTCTGAAACATAATTCTTTAGTGGGGGTGGAGTTGGGGCTTTTTCTGCTTAAATTAGCAGCATGTTAGGCCTTTGCTTTCTCTTTTATGATTTTTTCCTCTTTTCAATTTTTGAATAGGGAGCTCCTGGCTACAAGGGAGACAAGGTAAGTTTTTTGTAGAATAAAAGTAGTCTGAAAATAAATTGTCACTTGCTGACATTGTATGTGAAAGAATGGAAAAAAAGCTTGTCTTGTCTTTTTGTCATGAAAGCTCCTAATGCAATCCCTAGAAGTAAATTCAAAATTTATGTAAATGCTTATAGACTGGATTGCTGGAAATAAAAAAACCCCAAAAAACCACAAAATCAGAGAATGTAATCTAAATATAAAAGAAAAATGTTAATGACCAGAAATACAGCTTTTGGAAGGAAAAGAAGTTGGGAGTTGAATAAGGTTAAGTGGAATGAAAGTGAAAATGTTTACTACAAACACAATGTGGCAATCATTAGCTTTTGAAAAACATACCACAAGGAAGTTTACTTTTAACCTATTTATAACTTGCAAGGGCTAAGCTAATGCTTGATCAAGAAAATTTTCCACATAGCCTCTCCAAGAAGATAAAAAACTATGCATTTCAGTGACTTGCAGGATTCTAGAGATGAAATTGCAAAGTGGACCTTCATAGTCAGAAATGAAACAGAGATAATCCCAATTTGATTTTCTTGGTTTGAAACTTATCTCTCTACATTGTTAATGAAAGCAATGCTTCTATGAATCTTTGTATTCATTAGTTAAATGCTTCAGTCAAGTTTGTGGTAAGATTTCATGAAAATGGGAACAGTAGATTCATAGGTCAATTTTTATGTGTCTATCGATATGTTAAATCACCAGTGAAACACTTAATTCTTTCTTCATTCTATATGTGCAAATCTCACAATTGTTACTTAGGAAAATCTAAAACAATAGAGTAATGAAATCAGAGCATAGAAAGGATCTCTGGAGACAGGGCCATGAGGTGGAAAAATGCAGCAAAAGTTATTCAATATTAAATGTATCATCCTCTCATATAAGTTGGATGTTTTGCAGGCATTCTCAGAAATAATCTATCTTGAGTAGAGCAGATCATATCTTCTGCAGACCATATATAATGATGCCACTTCCAGGTCCTCAGAGTCAACTAAACCTCTTGTGCTACTGCTTGCAAAATCTTTAATGCATGTAGTGTAATCGAATCATCTTCTTTACTTGTGAACCCTTGGATTTCTTATAAAGGGTGAAAGAGGAGAATGTGGACCCCCAGGAACAAAAGGAGAAATAGTAAGTAAAATTTTTATTTGAACTGTTTCATGTTGATGAATTTACTAGAAAATTGTGTAACATATTCGTAAACAGAGCTTGGAAAGATTATTGTGAGTTTGGAACACCTTATAATTCCTTGGTGGTAGAGATACATTCATAGTAGAAGTAGGATTTGTAGAAACTGAACCCACAGTTCACCACATTCTTTTTTTCCATTCTGCATAAGAAATGCAGATCCTTACCTGAAACAAAAGCTGCTCTGACCAATGCCAAACCGTGCTTACACAGGCCTGAGCATCTTACAGAGATCACCCAATTTATTTCCTTAACAGTCTAATTTCAATTTGAATGTATTGTTATATTGTGATAAAAGCAGGTTCTTGCCCAACATGAACAACTTTCAGGTCTGTGAGCCCCTCTGTGCTGATACACATTCACACTTCTATCCAGTCCTCCTTTCCTTTTAATCTGGAGTGCAGTAGTATTGCAAGTGAATACAGATTTTTACCTGGTTTATTTGCATTCTGAAAGATGGAAGGATAATGTACTGCTAAGTGAGATAATCATGTATCTTGAGTTCTTACAAGCAGGTTTGTATGAGTAATGCAAACCACTGATTTAGAGTTGGAATTGCTAAGAGCTACCAACTAGATTGCACTTATCGTTCCAGGAAAGCACATTTCTTCAGTTTTACCATCCATATTATGCTTACCTTTATCAAAGAGTGTCTTGAAAAGTTTTTGTTTTCCTGGAAACTGCTATTTGATGATTGATTTAAGGAGGAATTAATAAATATCCATTCCAGAAGTATTAATTGCAAAGAAAAAAGGGCATTATACTATAATGAAAATCTAAAGGCTGAGAATATTTTGTGGGATACTGTGGTTCAAAATGGCAGCAAGTGAATCAGAAAAGTCTGAAATGTCAATGAAAAAGGAGAGAGCTGCATCTCTCAGAGGAATAAAGAAAGGTCATACCTCCTTTATCCAGGCAATATGTGAGAAATAGCATGACGTTATGTGAAATGTCTACTAAGCTAAAAGGAAGCTGTTCAGAAGCTGGCTAAGAGCATAACCAAAGCAGCCAAGAAATATGGATATAGAAAACATATGCCGGGGCTGCCAGAAATGTCCTTGCTTCATTTCCGTTGAGGACAGTGATGAAAAAACTTAGTCCTCTCCAGGGGATCAGTCGTTTCCAGAATTCTCACCTTCACATTCAGAAATCCTGAAGACAGAACAAAGTTATGGCTTTATTTTTAAAGAAAGCATTCTAGGCTAGACAAAACCAGACACAGGACGCATATAGCCAAATATATGAGAAGGAAATTCAATATTCTGAGGTCGTTCTTTAACTAGAGTGATGGATTTTGAAGCATCATTGGGAGTCCAATTTGAAAATGTTTCATTTATCCACTATCACTTTCTCATCTCACTAATCAGACTGAATCCAGTAGTTTTAGTGCAATATATCAAAACTTTTTCAAATGCTGTTCAGGCTTGAAATTCAGACAGTTTCTGTTTGGCTTTGAAATCAGAACTGACTCAAGTCATACGTTTGTATGCTACCAAAAGTAGCTATCATTGCATCAGCAGATCACTGTACCATCCACTGCTTGTGCAGTTGGGCTGGAAATGGGCTGGAATTGAGTGGGGTTATCCCTCTCTCTGATGGTTGATGCTTGGCGTGGGAGCAAATGCCAGGGAGCAGAGAATTGTTTAAAATTTCTGACTCTGAATCTCTCCGGGGGGCAATCAATGGAGTGTCTGCATAGGTATCACTGCTAAATTTGTCAAGGCTATTAAAAGTTCAAAACGTGACACATACCTTGAAAAATGCAGCAGTCTGCCAGTGCCTCTCCCTGTAGAGATGTTACTAATTAATGAGAAGTAAGAGAAATTTGCTCAAAACTATTTTTGCTTTAGAAATAAATTATAACTGAATATTGACTCAAGTGGAACTGAAATTCTGTAGAATATGCACTATGGTGACTAAACAGATAACAGTGAGGCAGAATGATTTTTGAATAACCTGCACAATGGTGTCTGGTAAGAACTCATTAAATGGAGAAATCACAGCTAATGGAATAAAAAAGCATGGCATTTTAAATTTTTTGGATGCATTTTTAATGGATTTTATGAACTATTAGTGTGGTTCTGCCAGGCAACTGATCAGCAGTTTGAGTTAGTGAGACAGTTACCTGAAGTTTTTCTGGTATAAACACTTCAGCATTTTTATTAAGAATTCTGTTTCTAATATGCTTCTAGGAACTAAATTTAAAAACCAATAGCAAATAAAAACTTGTTAATCAAATAGCTAAGATGTTAAGTAGACATTCACTATGCTTGTTGTATGTGAAAAGTATTTTAACCAAATATTGAGGGTGGACTGTAACAGGCAATTACTGAATACATTATGAGAGCAGCAGCAGACTAGTGAGAGAATAAAGTCTCTAGAAAATGCTTGACCAGAGATTTGAGCCATTACATATACATATCAAGTGCTTGACATTTGAAAGCAAATTATAATTTCCTTCTAATCTGATAATTTAATCTAATTTTTCCTCAGGGTTTTCAAGGCTCTGTGGGCCCTACGGGACCTCGGGGACCTCAGGTAAGGGAGCTAAAAGCTACCAAATAAAAAGGAAATATTATATTCTGTAAGTTTTGTCTGCATACAACCTGTCAGTTCTGTGAAGAACATGATACATGTGGCACCAAGACAGCAGTCTGCCAAATAATTGTCTTATCATGCAATTCACATGGAGAAATAAAATACCCTTTCTGCCAGCACTGTTTTTTGAGTATTGACAATATTCAATGTGTTGGACACTTCACAGGGTGTGATGCAGAAAACTCTTGACCTTTAGAGCTTAGAATTGTGCTATATTATAATGTACCCCATTCAGTGAAAATAAAACCCCAAAATTTATGTGTCTTCAAAGGCAGCTCATTCTTTGCTTTGACATTTTTGTAGGGTATCAGGGGAGATCCAGGTCAGCAAGGCCCGAAAGGCATTCAAGGCAACAAGGTAAGATGTAGTTGTATATGTGTAGTTGAATATGTTATTTATATAGGAAGAGAGGATGCAGAAACTCTGTAGAATTTTTATACTCTATTGTCCTTTTTTATCAGTAGTTTTTTTTATTAGTGGTGTTATTTGCACAGCAATAATGTCCCTACCTGTGTGGTGCACCTTCATGTGATGAAGGCTTGATATTGTTGGCACATACAGCCACTTGTCTATCTGGGTCTCCAAGATCATTTTGTAGGGCCACAATAGGATGCAACCAAGGACCTCCCTAGAGCCACAGCAATTATGTCAGAATTTCAATCACCTGAATATGTGTCCTGACTTTTGCCATCACTTGGGAAGTTATTTTTCTAGAATATTTTTGCCTATAATCCCTGTGTTTAAAGATTTTAATTATTTCTAGATGATGGTTAAAACCTTCAGAATGAGTATTTTTAATAATTTTTAATTGCTTGTGCACTGTAAAAACTCAGGATGACTTTGAAATTGGTCATAGTGTGAGATTTTATGACAATTAAATCCTTAGTGATATTTAATATAGATAATTAAGCGTTAATGGCTACACCTTGTCAAGCAAAATGAGTTGGACAAAGTATGTGATTAATTTAGGAAGTCTTCTGGTTTGCAAAAATTTGGGATATTGCTTTATGTGAATATGGTTGTCTTGCCCATGGGAGAGTTTTCAAATTCAAGTACAGAAAGATCTTTCATTTATCAGTTTGATACAAAGACTTTGTGCAACAGGATCATTGATGGCCTGGCTAATAATCTAAGTTACACAAGACAAATGAATTCATACAAAGCTGCTTTGTGAAAGATGCAATATATAAACACTCCTGTTTTGTTTCTTAGGCAACAATTTAATTAGGAAATTCACAGAAATAAATTTAGATATGGGAAATGTTTATTATAAAAAGTTTGGAATATTGCCATCCATCATGATTTTCCTCCTCCAGACAAATCCTTCTTCATGCTTCTCATTTCTTCATCTTCTCAACAAAATGCATGACTGGGAAAGCTGCTGCAGAGTATTTCAGAAGTGGAAAAAGAAGGAGGAATATGGGTTTGAAAGAAGCTATTCATACATGTGGTGGAAAAATCATGTCTCTCTTCAGCACAGCAAATGACAGTATTTTTTTTATCTGTCATTTCACACTGATGAGTCCAAGATAGTAGGACCAGCTGCTTTTATTATATACGAAACTGTGTTTGTTGAATGTTGTATGTCCTCCTGTCAGTCTCTTCACATACTTTCATTTTAGTAAAATGCATACATCTTTCTCTAGAATCCATCTATGTGGATACAATATTTATGGTCTGTTGTTAGGCTTTAGCTGCAGATTTTCAGTAAGAATAAGAAGCTTCCCTCTTTTATCAGCTTTCAACTCCCCAAACTTTACTGTTGTGTAAAGTCTATAGTCAAGATTATTCCATGTTCAAGCATCTATAATAATAAAAATATTGCAAGACAAGTTTAGCTAAGACACTTAATTATTTATACTTAAAGAGTATAAAAGAAACATGTATGTTTAAGGGGTATCTCTTGTACATACCTAATGTCAAAGCCAACCTTTGGCATTTTGGAGCTAATTTGAGATGAGTGAAAAATTCTTTAATAATCAATGCAGATAATCAGTTGTTGTTTTCAGATTAATAAACAACCATTCAGCTAGTAAAGGTCAAGGCCTTTTTTGGTTCAGACACATTGCAGTCTTTCCAATATCTTTTATCCTCACAGAAGGATTATTAAATTGCTCTTTTAGTATTAGTTTTCATGACACTCAATACAAAATCTCTGAAAAGTGGCAGTTATTTATATTTGCCTTGGATAAAATAAATAAGTCTATTCTTAGTGCAGTTCCTTGGCCTTTCCATGCTAATACTTTCTGCTTTTTGAATTGAACTAGTGACTTCATCTTGGTAACATTGGTACTGATGGGACATGACACAGGATACTACTGCTTTTTTCTTTGTTACTGGTCCATGTTGAGATTTGAAAGAGTAGATTCAGTTCCTCAAAATACAAACTCCAGATCAAGCTCAGCCTACAGATAGTTTGGGTCTCTGTTGTCAAGTGTACTGTCTGGCTGGCTCAGTGCATCCCACACCTCTGGGGGTTATGGGTACAGATGCATCCTCTCACTTTGCAGTGCCAGGTGGCAGATGCAGGTGGGGACAGCATCATCTTGGTGGTCTCTGGCTGCCACTGGCCACCAGCAGGAGAGGCTTGGTGGCATTGCACCTTTAAGAAATTCAATTTGACTTGTCTGAACCAAGGTAGCATGGAGTCCAGAAACATTGTCCAAGAAATTACTTAAAGGAACTTTTCATTATTTACTTCTATTATTCATATGCATTTCCTTATTCTCAAGCTGCTGGCTCATCTCTCAGTGTGAAGTTTCACTGACTGCACAATACTTTCTTTCCTTCTAATGATACTGCTTTATTGAGTTGTCAGTAGTGAGTTGAAGCACTCTTAAGTCCCACTGCCTGCACTGAACAACTTTCCACAGACATTTAAAATGAGAAATTTGAGCTCCGTTTCTATTTAAAAACTCTTAAAGTTGTTGTTATTATTATTATTATTATTAATATTATTATTATTTTACCTGACTAAATGTATTTCCATTTTACCAAATACTATACCGTTCACAGTTAACATGCTAACAGTAAACTTACAACACAGTATAAAATATAGTAACATTAAGAGAAAAACATTAGAGGGTAACAGGACACTTCACTCAAACACAGCTGGGAGTTGGGAACCGGCAATTTTCACTGTGTATCTCCTGTCTTCTGAACTAGTCATCTTGGCACTGTTTCCAGAGCAAATCCTGAGCAAAGGACCAGGATTCTTCTGCTTATTTCTTGGTTTACTGACTTTCTATTGCCTGTTGACAAATTTCATAAAAATATGTTAAATTTATCAAAGAAAAACTATTTTAAAAGCCAAATTCTATGCTGTTTTGTCAGTTTCACTAACTTGCAATACCAACAGAAATACTATTCACACCTGTGCTTTACATTTTCTTTGACATTTGCTTCACTTAAAGGTACTCTTCAGCTTCATCAGCCATCACATATTATCTATATTGTAACATAAAATAAAAACTTGGATCAAAGTGCACGTCATTCAGCTGTAAAACTTACAGAAAATTACAGAGAAAACCAATAGGAAAAAAATTGCCGTTATTTTATCACACAGAATTTATTAATTGAATTTGCAGAACACCAATTTATAACTGTAGGTCTGAGGTAGAGACACTCAACTCTTCTCATGCTGCAGCTTATAGGAGCAAGGGACTCAGATTTTGTGTTCCTTGTCTCACTAAGAACTCAAGGATGGCCCATGATACGATTTTACTGGATCATTCAACAACTTCCCAAACACAAAAGACACTGTCTCATTTAGTAAAAGACTAAAAGTACAAGAAACAGAAAGCTGGCGAAGAGAAAAGCCATGCCACTTTTGGTTCTGCTCTTCAAATATAATAGAGTCTATCATAAGCAGTGATGTCCATAATCATTATCCAGTGAGACTCCCATCTATTGTCTGACTTTCCCAGTGACCTGATTTCTGTCATTTTCCTACTTAGGTTCTACATATCTCTTAACTCAGTTGGTTAATACAATTAAACAGCATCTGAACTGTTTACTTCATGTCTTTTGTTGGATTTATCTCTTCCCACATATTGTTGTGTTCTCATTAGAAGACAGCTTTGCCCTTCAATAGCAATAAAACCCAGGAAAAATCCAACATTCTAACACAGAAGGATTTAATTCATCTTTGTTTCCTCTCCAGAAGGGAAACAATCACCATGATTCTTCTGGAAAACATAGTTCTAGGAATGAATACAGCATTTTTGCAAAGCTAAATTGGGGTCCCCTAGTATTCTTAGTGTTGGATAAAAAAAAAATTATTTTACACATGCATCTATCTATTGATTTACTCAGACTAGTTGGCATTATTTTTTCTGGGTTTTTAAATTTTTTTTTATTTTCAAATGTTTAACTAGTATTTATTTAAAAAACCCCAAACCAACAACAAGGTGTTTTATGCAATAGCTCTAGTAAGGTTCCATAAGAGTATATTTAAGAGAATTTTTGAAAATGTGTTTGTTAGTGAGGACAATAATAGTGACTGTTTACAAATTTCAGTGAATAATTTGCAAACAAAATTATATGGTTACAGATTATAAAACTGGAGAATGAAATCAGGGTATGACCTGTGTTCCACTCATAAAAAAGTGATGAGCAGGGAGTACTTATGGTTATCATTTCAGAATTGACATTGGGTTTATTTAAACTCTTGAACCAGCTACTAGATATAAAGTGCGTGTTTCTAGAAATCACAATATGTTCATGGAAAGGCTGAGAATGATGTTCTTGAAATCCACTGCTGTAGTAAGAAGCCTCTCTGGAAAATTTGATTTGCGTAGTAAGATTTTCAATTAAAGGCTAAAGTTTTATGAGCAGACATGTATTCAAACTTCTAAGGAAAAGGTTAAGTTTGAATGTGGATGTTCAAAACAGTTATTCCCATAAAATCATCCTGGGACAATTCTGTGCAAAATTAATCATTGCATATTTTCCTGAACACAAGTCCCAGAACAAACTGCTACAGGATCTGCTTCTTCTCTGATGACATATGAATTCTTTCCTCACTTATGTTGCAAGTTGCAACTTTCCCAGGAGACTGAAAAAATCCAGTTTTCCTATGAACAAGTGCTGTATTAATTTATTAGATTATAAAGATGTGCCAGAAAATCTTGCATTTTAAATAAGTTTTAAATTTCATAGCTATTTCCAGATTAATATACTGTTCTGTAGTGGAACAAATTTAAACCTGGGCATCAAGTTCCACATTATTCTAGATTTAAAGCTGTAGGAGTAGCAGTCCAAGTGCATAGTTATCGTAAATTAAGCTTCAAGAATAATCTGTTTATTTACTTCTGCTGCATCTTTCCATTTCTGCATCTTAGCTTCATTCTTTGGCTGATTAAAAACTGATTGATTTTGTGAGGTAATGTAATTTTTTACACTTCCATTGACTTCTCAAGTGCAAAATTCTCATTGAAAGGTTGCAGAACTCAGCATATAAAATTTCTCAGTAAATAAAAGTTCCAGTCCCCAAAAGATTAACACCTTCCGACAAATTAAACACATTTTGATAAAAAACATTTTTAGTAACTACGCGACTATGTTGGCTTTGTTAGAAACACGGTATACAGAAGAGAGGAAGAGAATTAAGAGTTGAGTCAAAGAGCAGCAGGAACAACAGTCATGCTATGTGTGCATTATGGCAAGAACTTTGATTGCAATGTTGGAAGCATAAGCACTGCTTCATTTCCAAATACCCATCTTTCTATCAAGAAAAGTGTGTGGAAGCACCAAAATCTTGGATGAAGCCAGGAACAAAGGACAAAGAATAAGTTTATTTTCTTGTCTTTCAAAATGCATACGAAAGAGTGGCTTTTTAACATTATTATCTCTCTCAGCATCTTGTATGACCAGGATATTGATCCTGCTTCTGATCTAGACATATTTCTTCAAGACAGGTTTAGATTATTTTGTTTTGTTTATTTGTTTTTTACTTTGAAATTGTACACCTCTCACCTAAAATGAGGCTTTGGAAAGACACTCTGTCAGATTTTGGTTAAACTTCTATTCACATTAATAGTTTCCTTCCATTTTTTCTCTTTAGGGAGAACAAGGCCCTCCAGGTCCCTATGGTCCTCCAGGACCCTCTGGCATTGGAGAGCCAGGACCCAAGGTAACTCTGAGCAATATGTTTGTTAATGTGATACATGTGGGCAGTCATTTTTTTTGAATGAAGTTTCTCACCATGCAGTTTTATCAAAGTCACACACTTATTATCTAAATGTAAAACTGATTGACAGGTTTTTGTATTCACATAGGATGGAGATAAAAGACCTGCTTTTCTGGCAGCTCTTGAATTCTAATGATGATCCTATTGATAAAAGGCAGAAATAATGCTGTTTAAATGGGGATTAACTGTGTGAAACAGTTTTTCAGCACTAGCTGATGCCTGCACTAATGAGTGAACCACACTTCAAGATATAGAAATACATCTCATCCACTGTGATATATGGTAAAGTGAGAGATTTGCCTTGTCATTCACTAGAGAACAGATATTCTTAAACAGATATTCTCTCATGCAGTATTTAATTCCTCCATGTCAATTTATTGCAAGAGACTAGAAGGTGGAATCCAGTCTTGAAAAACTCATGTCTGCCTTTGCTGGCCAGCCAGATCTCCTTTTAGAAAACTACAAAAGCATCTGCGTAGGAAACATGACTCCTTAGTTCATGAGAGTCAGAGACCTGCATCTCAGAGTCAGACAAGAAATGTAAATTGAGCAGAACTAGAACTCTAGTTCTTCTGGTGCTGAATCTCTGGTGTAGCCTTATGCCATCTTTTCCCTATGTTTTGGAGCCAAATGTGACTGTCTAATGTACTTACTTTTTTGCTTTTAGTGCTCTAATTTGTACACTCATTGAATTCCTGCATATTTCCTGTACAGTGGAGTAGGCTCCAGAGCACAAAGAGGGTTTATAAGCTCAGAAACTGGTATTTTGCCATGTAACAGGAACAACACTTGGTCATTCCAGTAGGGAAAGTAGTTTATGGAAAAGAAATGTCACCCTCTGTCTCTTTACTACTCTGTAGAAAGATAAAACTCCTCTGTGCCCTTATCCTTGAGGCACATAGTTCTCAGTAAACTGGAGAAATGGTGAAGATTATGACATCTTGCAAGTAGAAGATGCAGAAACTGTACAGTTCCTGGAGTTCCCCTGCAATCCCATATTCCACTGAAGCAGACTTCAGTTCGAGTACCTAGATAGAGGCTACAGTGAGCATCCCTCCTACCTGAGCATTCCTGCCTTGGTACTGCAGCCAAATTTAGTCTGAGTTAGCTCCCTAATCCCTGTCATCTCTTAGGCTTTGCAATTTTACACAGTTACCCCTATGTCGTGAGGGTTGGAATGCAATCTAGTGTTTCAAGCATTGATTGAAAGGTACTTTCAAATGCTTCTAAAACGTCATGTATGGGGTTTTGCTCCTTTAGGAGAAGTTGCACATTGAATCTCAAGCCTTTGTGGTGACACCATTAAATCATCTATATCTAAATGTTATGCTCTTTGAAAGTACCAAGGTGAATTAGGACTGCATTTTCTAATTTTCTTTTTCACAAGGGTGCTGAAGGTCGAGAAGGTAAAATTGGATTGCCAGGACCTCCTGGAATTGGTGAGCCAGGACTACCTGTAAGTCAGTGATACGTGCATTGGGAATTGAAATGCAACAAAATAAGTCTTAGTGAGTGTAATTGATTGTCAGTAGCTCTATTGGCTACTGATTCCATAAACCACCTTGTACCTAGTCTGGAGCAGTACAAGCTATTCCAGCCCTGTATTGCATCAGTAGTTGCATGTGGCTTGTCCAAGTGGGAGAATAAAACCACATCCAAGTCAGTTTTGGGAAAATAAAAAAATTGTATATATACATATATATATGTACTCCTACTTGTTTAAGTTGAGGGTAATCTTTAAAAAATTGTCTACAATAAAGTTTTAAGAAGATGAAAATTAAAGAGCTGAAACATTCCTCAACTCCTGTGTGTAATTTGGATTGTATCAAGAACAAGGACTCAAATTACATGCTTTTAATTATATCTTTATGCTCTGAATTACAGAACATTGGCAAGCTCTTGTTTTAATGTTCACTGGCTGCTTTGTCTTCCTGAAATGTATAAAATGTGTGGTTTTCTTGTGCATATGAAGCCACAAATGTAGATGGGTGTTTGAAAATTAGTTTTTGATTGTGAAAGATAATTTTTCTCACAATATATGGAAACTTTTTGTTTAATCAAGATCATCCTTTAAAAGTGCTTATTAGCTTTAAATAATGAAAGTTAGCTGAATTTTGCAAGACGACAGAGAGTATTATAAAAATACTTAATTCTGTACTTGTTTAAATCAAAATTAACAGTCTCTAGTGTTGCATATTTAACCTGTCATTATGTAAAAAAATACATTCAAATTGATGATTTTTATTATGTAAATCATGAAACTATATGAAATTATAGCAAATACATTTCACTGTAACATTAATTTTTTTATAAATAAATCTGCAGGTTCATTTGTGCTTTAAGAGTACAATCTTTAGACATGAATTACATGATTCACATCAATTTAGTATTGGTTTATTCTATTCTAAACGACCCAAGTAGTGGTTGCTACACTTCATTTTAATTGCCTGATCTCAACCAGATATTGTGAAAGCATTTTTACTTACCAGTGTCATAAGTGTTGCAAAATTCTGTACTAGCAAATTAGACAAAGTGTCTATAAAAAATTGAATTGCTGATACAGTTTGAATATATTTTTTCTTTTCTTTCAGGGACCACCTGGCCCTGCTGGTTCACCAGGTGAGAGAGGTCTGCCAGGAGAGGGCATTCAAGGCCAAAAGGTAGTTCTATGGAAATTACTTTCTTTAACATTGTGGACCAAATTTGCAGTGGCATCTAAGTTATTTAGGGCCACTGATAATTCCATTGGTATAAAATGCTGGATGGAGGATCTTGGTTTTATGAATCACTGTGCTTTCTCAATATCCCACTGGTTTCAGAAAGTCTATCCAGGTGCTTACCAAAATAAACTGTACAGCTCCTCTATCAGTAGTAAGTTAATGAATCTCTTATTTATGTGTTTAATAAGATAACTTCTTTTAATAGCATTAGTGAGATAAATTGTCTTCCAAAAAACTACTGAGCTATTTATGTTCTGTATTGGAAGAAAATATTCAGCAACTGTTTTCATTTTGCCTTACCATTTTGGGAAACTGAAAGATGGGTTGGATGAGTCCCTGTGGACAGTTATCTCATTCAGGGCATTTGCTAGGTTAGTATATGTCAACTTTCCTTTTTTAAAGATAAATGCTAACAATCAAAGATTTATGAATAAGTCATAACTGTGTTTCCCATCAAAATATATCTCTCTGCTTTAGTGGCTTCAAGATTCTCTAGGGCCTTGAACTACAAGGAAAGATTTTCCTTCCTTTTATGGAAAAGGCATCAGTCATGTCCTTGCACTCAGTTCTGATCTCTCCGACTAGTGAACATGTTGTCACATTTTCAAAATGAAACCTCCTTCCTCCTAGTGTTTAATTTCCTCCTTTTGAAGTTCTGTGTTCAAAAACACGACTGCAGATGAAGTATGTTATGAATTGTAACCAATTTCTTTTATTTTCTCTAATACTGGCAATTCCATTGATTATTTTTCTAGTTTTTTTGTAAAGGTATACTTTTTTCCTCACTATCCATGTTTTGATGACCAGTTTGTCTAAGATGGTGTTCTTTATAAGTTCCCAAATATAAGTTTCAAAACTGTAATATATTTCTAGGGTGAAAAAGGCTCTGAAGGTGCAGCTGGTCCTCCTGGACCAAAAGGTGAACAAGTCAAAGGTGACAAGGTGAGGCACGGAGTATTTTTCTAATTATATCTATACTTAATTATATTTCTAGTTAAATTAAGATTAATATTTTATACTATATCACAACAGTACAAAGATATGTTTTACCTGGATCTGAGGAGCTATGTTACACTGTTCCATGCAGCTCCATGGGTTGCATTCATCAATACAAGAAGCTGAGCCTGTTAATGTTAACCTAGAGCACCAAGGACCGTATTCCATGCATCTGGGAGTATGAGGGAAGACATGTACTTTTTTTTCCTCCTAAAATAACTTCAGAAATATTCTATTTTAAATATTTTAATTTTAAAATAAATATTAAAATGTAAAAATTCCTGAGTCATCTAATCTAATGGATCTGGAACAGGCAAAGAAACACTCAGATATTTTTAGGTTTTTGGTATACTTCGTAGCTGCTGTGTTTACACTTGTGAGTTTTTCTTCTGAGTGTTGTGCAAGAAACTGTGTATATTTCTGTACAAGAAAATCTTTAAAATTATTCTCAGTATGTGAAGATGAGCTATGGATCCTTCTAATAATAAAATTACAGGTGTGATCATTTAATGTTATAAATGAGATAGAGTTTGTAGGGAAGAAGGGGTATTATTTTTATTAGATCATCTGTCGTAGGCAGACTTCCAGATACTCCAAACACATTTAATTCAAACAGAAGCAGCAGACTTCAAGATAATACAGCTTGAGGACTGCTACTCTGTGTTTAGTTTAAAGATGTTAATCAGATAGCATGGACTATTGCAATTTAGTTCTTGGGAATACTTTTTCTATAGGGTGAACAAGGCCAAGTAGGACTACAGGGCCCACCAGGACCACCAGGAATAGGCAATCCAGGAAGCCGGGTAAGTCTACATTTTGGACATGTAACGAGCATTTGGGTACAGTTTTCACTTTCTATATTATCAGAGCTGTAATGCTGATGTAAAGACACTAAAAATCTCATAGTGATTTTTTTTTTTAAAGTATCAAACTAATTTTTAAGGAAAGCTTGTAAATACAACTAATTTTGACCAATTTGAATGGTCTTAGAATCAAGAAAATGTAAATTTGGTCTAATCTGCATAATAATTTGCATAGGCGATAAATCAGAGGGCATTGCTTTGATGGTGATATATTATACATAAGAGTTTCACAAGGTAAAGAACCCACCACTTCTAAAAGTCAAGCCCTTTGAAACTTGAACACACCCTTTAGCAGCTGGATAAAGAAAAACTGAAACATCCCAAAAGATCTTCTGGGTTCTGTTCATTTTGGAAAGAAGATTTCATGCTTCCATCATAGTGTCCCATGGAGTCAAGGCTTAGGTGCAGATACTGAGAGATTTCTTGTTTGTTTTTCCCTAAGAGGTAATTCTCATTACACTTGATACATACGTGAAATCCACAGGCTAGTGACAAAGGAAAAATACAATGAAGATCTCAGAACTAACTCTGAGGACAGACAAGCTAATTGGTTTCTTATAAAGATAAGACAAAATCATTATAAACTGAAAGATGGACATGTGGTGATTTTCAGATGTGGAAGGGTGTAACGAACTAACTCATGTATTTTGCTTTGTAGGGTATACAGGGTCCACAAGGAAACCCTGGGGCAAAAGGCTCTCAAGGTTTTGGTCGGCCAGGACCGAAGGTAATGGTTCAGACACTGTTTTTTAAAAGCAGCGCTGTCACAAAACATTAAGTGTCTTTGCCAGGCTTTTCAAAAGTGTTTGATGAGACGAAATGTAACTCTTCATTGGAGGTAACAATTCCTTTTGAATCTTAGAGGGAAAGCCATGCACGTTATCAGGGTCTTTCCAAAGGGATCATATGGCTTCTGCTTGCTTAGCATCAGCCCTTAACCTTTGTGAATGTGAACTTCTGGTTCTAAAGTATAGCTACACTAAAGGAACACATTTTTATAAATAGAGGATCTTTCAGATGTCTTTGTGTCCAATGAGTTTGGTGCTACATACACACTGTGTTCAAGTAAATAATTTTACCAAACATTTTAGCTTTAGTTCAGTGATGGTTTTGAGACTGCAGGCTAATCCCACCAAACCTTCAGCCTGGCCTTCAGCCTTCAGTGGTCATCATGAGAAAGAACCAAAACCAAAGACAGAAAGACTAGGAGAGGAAAAAGAGCTGAAATGTGCTTAGCTGACCCTGCACCGCAGAAGGAGGGAAAGTATGAAGAGAACACAAAAGTGAGGAAAAAAAATTACTGCTATCAAAGCCCAGGCCTCTAGTGGTACAGTGTCAGGTGAGCACTGGCAGAGGAGGAAAGAGGTATTTCTGAAATATAACAAGATCAAGTGGAATGAACTGATGAACTGTAAATCAGAAGTGTGCTTAGTAATCACCTTGATTTATGAAAGGAAGATATTAGTTACTATATCAAAACCAGGGAGAAAACCAGTAATTTTCGTCTGTGTATAGCTTTGGCATGTAAGAAGCAGTTATCACAGCAGTATTTAATATTAAGGTAGAGAAAAATAGGTACCTGTGAAATAGGTTATGTGGTAGGCCAATTCTCTTAAGGTGATAAAGCAAAATTGAAAAATGGAATTCCTATCTCTTTAACTGTTTTAGAACTACAGGAAGAAAGAATTATGAGGCTAAAACTTCCTCTTAAGCAGGACTTCTGATTTTTCTCTATTTGGACTAACTTTTTATTTGGAGACCAAAGAGATTTCGATATAGTCCTGTAAAGTTAAAAATAAAATGCATTAAAACATAAGGAAGAAAGTGTGATTCACTTCACTGTCTGCCCACTGCAGGATTAAATAAAATAGATGCAGTCCTACAAGTTACAGGGGCTTTTAAAGAACAGAATTTTCCAGTTGAAAACTGCTTGTCTTAAACTTGACCAGTTACGATCATAGAATTTAGAATATCCTCACATCCATCTCTATGTGTAAGCAGCTTATTAAATTGTGCAAGTAGTGAATGAAGCTAAATCATGTTTCTCTATTAAACGAAAGACTTTTTGTTGCTAGGGTGAACCAGGTAAACCTGGACAAAAAGGAGAAGCAGGACTTCCAGGAACTCACTCAACAGGACTTAAAGTGAGCCTGCTTTTATTTTTGACTATTCTTTACATGGTCTTTTAATTCTTCCACTTATTGCTGATAAACCAAGTAGAAGATTTTTTTGTATAAATTAACTGTGGTTTAAAAAAGAAAGAATTTCAGTGACTCTTATAAAAGCATTACTACAACCATAACTGGAATAAAGTTTTCCCCAAATCTTTTCTAGTGAGGTCTTTCCAGGATCTATAAGAAAGGTTGCTAACTCTGTCCCTCTGCAATGATATGGGAAAAAAAGCCAGTCTGTGTGACAATGGTGGTCATACTGCCTACATGTTGGAAAAGATGTTAAACACTTAAAGCTTTGACTTCAGATGCCGTTTTGAAGACTGTAAACCATATCTTTAATGACTTAAGTAGGGCTTCCAAAATCAGGTACGGTGGCATAGACATCTTTTTTTTAATGATTTTCTTCTTGGATCATTAAAGAAGTGCTTGTCAGGATTGCTTCCTATGAATTCTTTCAACTCTTTCTGGTAAATGTTAAAAATAATGCCTTGGTCAGTTTGTGCAAATGGTGAGGGGTTGGTGTCCAGTCAATAACACCATTTGGACATTTTTGGCTGACCATTCTTTAAGCCCCAGATGTTTGACTTAGCAAGTAAATTACATTAACAAAATATTGTTCTTGTGCACAGAATAAAGAACAGCATTCAATCATGGTTTTATTCACTGAATAAATACACATTTATTTCATACAAGTCCAAGATTTGAGGTGTAGGTGGGGAACTTGGAGAGAAATTTCAAATACTTATTTTATGGGTAGTAAACATTACTGTCTCTATAGAACATTTAACTCACTGGAAAAAACAACCTTGATTTGAGCAAAAATATTGTTTATCTTTAATTAATATTTTCACAAACTATTTGATCCATTTTACAAAATAAAGAACTTACTGAAGTATGCAGACATAATGATTTTTTTCATCTTTAAGGGAGATACAGGTCTACCAGGACCCTCAGGAGAGAGAGGGCTGATGGGAGAGAAGGGGTCGCCAGGCAAAAAGGTAAGGAAACATATTTTACCACATGTCAAAGGTGTCCAAAAATGGTGACAGAGGAAGAACAGACTATATGCAGGTTTGCAATGGTGAGGAGTTCATCCTTGAGGAAAGCATCTGCCAATACTTTTGCCAGGGATAAGGGACTGGGTGAGATGTTTCCAACAAACTCTACTAACAGTGGTTACCATCTGAACGGGCAACTGAGTTGCAGGCAAGCAGTCCTGGCTTTTGTGGGCAATTGACTGTTAAATTTCACAATCTTCTTGGAGAGCAGATAGCTCATGTCTTTAGCCTGATCCTCATGGCCTGTTCAGGTTTTTCCTGGCACCAAGAAGTAATGCTCCATCAGTGTGATTTAGAGCATCTCTCATGGTGGTGAGCTGTGGCTGAAACCGGTCAGCTGTGGTACAGGAACCGGCACAAACAGCTGAACTCAGGGCTGTTTGTTTCCAAGGGAAACTCTGAGGATCTAGGAGAAATTCTACCACATTTGGAAAAAGAAGCATAAATTCAAAATGATGGACAGTAATTTAGAGGGATGCAAAGCAGGGTCCCCAAAATAGCAAAGTTGGAGCAAATAAAATGAAAGCTTTTAATGGCATTCTTTTCAAAATGAAAGAAGTGCTCAGTAAGCAAAAGTCAGTGCTTTGTCTGATTTTTAACTGGTGCTGAGAATGCAGGTGTCTCCAGAGTGCTACTGTGCAGCTGAGGGTAGCAGCTGGCTGACATGTAGAATTGATAAACTAAAAATAATTTCAAGTAAGCAAATCAGCATTTTTGACTGTGAGCTTTAAATCAGAAAATATTTGTATAGCTGTAATAAATATCTATTAAGAATGCAGCTTCACATTTTTGCCGCCTAGAATTGCAAATACCAGTTGGACAAGCTACAGCCTGAAGCAGTAAGCCTTTTACTGTGAGAAAATATGTAGCATTTCTGTTGCTACTTAATTATATTTTTAAAATTTGTATCATCCACTGCTCAAAAAGTAAGATCCCAGTGTATCAGGATTGCATCAGAAGTAAGAGTAAGTGTTGGGTTAAAATTACAGCTGGCCATGCTGGGTTTTTGTTTTTTTCTCTTGCATATTGCCTTCATTCTGATGATTAACTTTATGCTGTCACCTTCCCTGTTGTAACCCATTGAGGATAAAAATAGTAGTACAGAGCAGCTACCCTGAGTATTCAGGGCAGTGCAAAGAACAGCTGGATGCCTGCAGTGAGTAGCACAGTGATATTACAGCAGATATTTGTGAAAATGTCTTCTCAAACTGGGATCCAGACTGATGCCTATGAACAGCAGGCTCTGTAATATCTCTTTCATCAACAGTTCAAATCAGAAATGGATTTTGACCTCATTTTAATCAACATTTCACACTCCAAATTACCTAAAGGTATCCTGATATCTTAATCTGACTTGTATTATTCATAAATGATTTGTAGGTAATGTTCCTTAAAAGAATGTTTTATGTGCATTATTTGTGAATTATTTGGTGTAATGTTCCTGGCATATATTTTCAGCCTGGATTGGCAATTGGCTACAGACTTGTCTAAAATTACTTCTCAGAATTGGTCCATCAAGACATTTTCTGATAACTTTAGAAGCATTTCTCTTCCTCTTATAAGTATGTGCATGAAATCCTTCCTACAAAAGACTGATGCAGTTGCACATGGCACTGTTCCAAATGTCTGTGAAAATAAGAAATATGAATGTTGGAGATTGCAAGCGCTTTAAGAGACAGAATACTTTATTTTTGTAGGAAAAAAATTAACTAGATATTTACTGACATTTTTGGGGAAAGTATTTATGCAAGCATTGTTTCTCATAAGTCTAGCAATAAAATTAACTATGTGAAAAGTAATTAACCATTTAATATCTGTTAGGGGGAAAAGGGAGATCAAGGTCCAAGAGGCCCAGAAGGACCCCCTGGCAAAGGAGAAGTAGGTCAAAAGGTATGACTTGACATGCACTCTGGGGAAATACTACAGACTTTAATAAGAGTTTGGATTCTGCCCTACTTTTTCATTCATCATTTCTTAAGTAGCAAATCTATTTTTTAACTGATGATTTAAAAGGATTTAAGAGAGAGAAAAATGTGTTCTGTAGCCTGAACAAGTGCAGCAAAATCAGACTCTGAACATGGAGCCTAAAGTTAATCGGGCAGTAGAGATTTCCTAAAAATTCAGTACAGAATTTTCATTAAAGTTCAGAGGTGACAAATTAGCTCAGTATGTTGATAGAGAGAGAGAAGCTAGGAGAAATTGGGAGAATAGTTAGACATCAAAATATGAAATTAAAAGCTTGGAAAGATGTATTAGTAGACAGACAACTTTTATCTCCGGATTCTTATAATTTAGGACATTTGGGGCACATTCTAGAAATGAGCAGGATTTCAGCTGGAACATCTAAGCATCTTTTTAATTATGGGTGCCATTATTGTTGTGGTTTTGGCTATTTGTGTATCTGCAGCTGTGAATGGATCTTTGCTGTGTCTGAAAAAGTTTGTTTTCTTCAGGGTGACCCTGGAGAAAAAGGATCTGAAGGAGTGATTGGTCTTACTGGACCAAAAGGCCCAGCTGGACCAAAAGTAAGCTTGTTCTTCCATGGTAACCCTTCTCTGTGTATTTTATTTTAAAATCTATGGAGTTTATGCAAGGTAAAAATTTCTCAAGCGTTTGATGCTTAGCGACATTATGGAACAAAGGGAAAGAAAAGATATTTCCATCATCTGTCCTAAATGACACAGAAGTCTCAAGGAGAAAAAGAGTAGTTAAAGATATAATTACAAATGTTATAGTTATGCATGAGCACTGATAAACTAAACTAAAGTTGTCCAAGTGATTCTAACCATGAGTTTTTGCAAATTTTTACTTTGAATCATTAACTTTCTGTTATAATATTTTTTAAGTGTTGCTCTGAATGATATGGAAGTTGGAATAATACAAGTGTTCTTGTTATTCCACTGGATTTGTAAACTGGACACAAAAAAATAACTAAAGCTAAAAAAGTCAAATACAGTTCAACCAATAGTTATTTAAAACATGAAACTTAGACTAGCTTTCATGAGAACAATATGTTGATTTAAGTATTTTTCACAGTATTGCTTGTTTTGCAGGTAGATCTATATTGTAGATATTTTTAGTTCAGAAAGTCAAACTGTCTGTTAAATTCTACATTACATCATTTTGTAACAGGGTGATCGTGGAGAGAGAGGACTCCCTGGTGTAGCTGGATCATCTGTTTCAGGACCTCCGGGACCAAAGGTGACTATCTGATACATATTTCCTAGAGACCAGAGATTGGAAATTTCTAGCATACATTTCTGTCAAAATTAAAAGAATCTGATTTAAGGAACTTAAAATTCCTTGTTTGTTGGAACAAAAATACTGAATTTCAGAAATAAGGACTAAAAAATATTAAAAATTAACAGTGTCAGAGGCCAGGCCCTTTAGTAGCATGCTGAACTTGGTACATAGTTATTTCCTCCTGAAGCCATTTGTTAAAAAAAACAAATCTTATTAGATTTCTGTTTTGGTTTGGTCCCTCCTGTGGAATTAATCACTTTGAAGTTGTTTCTTTTCCAAAGTTGCTATGCTTTTTGTCTCTTAAAATATGGCATTAAACCCCTGCAAGAATATGTTTATGTTTAATTCTAGGGTATTATATGCTGATTTTTTTTGGAGATGAGTGTATGTCATTTCCAAGTGAACAGCTGGCCTGTGGGTACTACTTGAAATGACATGTCATACACAAGATAGCCAGAGCTTCATCCATCTCGTTTTCTCTACAGGAAAAATGTACCTGAAATAAGTGGGACTTGTCCTGCTGAGTAAAATAGGTGGATTCAACAAAAATAAAGCTAGCTTTGAAGGTTTTAAAAATATTTGAAAATTTACTGCTATTTAAATAATAAAGTATTCTTGTTACTTAAATTATTCTTGTTATATGTCAGGTAACTTCAACTTTAATTGACATTTTTCACCTTTGGTGTTAGTTTTTAGAGTGAGGGAATCACTAATGCGTATCGTATCGTTCTGAAGCAATTTCATCCCCATTTTTCTTCCTCCTTAAAAATATATGTGCCCCCACACACAAGTAGAGGAGAGTATTACACATACAATGTACTCATCAGTCTGGCAATAGGACATCACAGAGGGGTATGATGTGCTTTTGACTTGCTTGTGCGTGGAGGAGAAAGAGACGAAAATGTAAAACACTCAGGGTACACCTGAAGTAAAAATCTAACCACACAGAAGAAGAAAAGAAGATTGTGAGGTGCTGATATCCCTTTTATTGGTTTCAAACCATAATAACATGACAAACTTTATGTGAGGAGAATACAGGTGGCATGTTATAAGGCACAACTTGTATGAAGATAGATTTCATTAAATCAGCTTCCCTTCTTCACGTTTTTCTAGTTACTGTGACATTTTTAAATAGACAAGTAAGGGAGTCAAGATTAATAAAATCATGATGAAAAACAACAACTTTATAGACTTCCCAGCCTTTTTCACTAAAATTTTATTTTGTTCATTACAGTTTATACAACTTCCATAGCAGATGGGCCATTATCCAAAATCCAATGAAGTCTGTAGGATTCTTTTGAAATTCTTTTCTAAATTTTAGAGCAGGGCTTATATGGGCAGTAAGTGGTGAAAAATACCAAGTATTTGGGGTAATTATAAAATGCAAGTTGATTTTTAGAAAATAAACAAAACTTTGTCTCTTTAGGTCCATCATAACTTCTTTGTTTAAATAAATATCTACTATGTTTTGAACAGTTGATGAATAATGTTGCAGGCTACATAATTCTATTTTCTCTCTTGGCTGTGGAAAGTACAATGATAACTACTAATTTTGTTCCTAAAATATCCTGGTGTCTTCAGTTGAGAAGACAGACATTATAAATTTCTAATGCAGAGAATGTTTCTCAAAGCTTGGCATTATGTCTAGGAGTCTGAGGTCTTTTTGGGACATCTCTAAGTATCTGAGATGGTGACGGGTGATTGCTAGACTCCAGGGCAGCCATGGTTGTGTCCATTGGGAGTTTATTTATTTTAAGCTACACCCACATTTGGGGACTGGAGTTTTATTTCCCTTAACAATCATTATGCTACTTTTTCTAATATTTCTTTGTCATGGTTACAGCTGCTCAGTGGATAGAGCATTTAATTGCATTCCTTAGTGAATGTTTCCTGAAATACTGCATGTCCTTCTCACTGAGAAATTGCAAGTGTTTCATTGAAAATTTAGATTTTCTTTGTAAGTTCCTTAATGTAAAGTGAAACATCTGCTGCCAAAGTTTAAACACTAGAAGGAGCCAAGTTTTGCTCCATGAAGGGTTAACGTTAGGAACATGAATTCTAAGTCTGATTGCTTTCCAGGAAAGCCACTGACAGAGCTATTACCAGAAAGCTGTGGAAAACTCAGGTTTCTCCATGAGACTTCAGATTATGGAGCTTGCAATTTTTAAGTTCTGCACCATTACATCTATAGGCTTTCTGAACACACTCTGGGTCAGTACTTGTCTTTGAATTTCTCTATGTACCCTAGCAGAAACAAGGTTATGCAGCCTGCCTGGGGGCAAATATAGGAAGGAGCCACAGGTGCATCTGGCCCCTCAAAGTGAATTATGGTATTCAACCTTCATTTGAAAACTAAAGCCATCAAGTTATTTGTCAAGGTAGAACAAACTCTTTTACACAGCTGGGGAGAAACAGAAATGTAAGAGAGGTCAGAATCAAGGAGCAAAATCTTCTTCTAGAAATACTGATTCAGCTGTTACCTAGCTCAAAAATTGTCACTGTAAGAAAGAACCGAATACTCGTTCCTTTCTGCAAAACTTTGGAAGTTAAAACTGAAGATAGTTAATATAATTTTGATTTTGTTTCTTTTTGGATAGGGAGATCCAGGAGACAAGGGACCACCAGGAGATGATGGACTTCCTGGAAATTCAATAATGGGACCAACGGTAGGAGTTTTTAGATAGCAGATAGAAAGTAAATAAGTATGAGACATGCAAAACTCCTGTGAAAATAGAGACACCATGTGAACCTTTTCCTTGGAAAGGAACTCACCAATTCTTCAACTTTTCCATCATTCCAGGTTATGTCTATTTTTAAAATAAACTTATTTTATTTACAAAGAAGAAACACAAAATAGTATAACTAGTCTAGTGTATCTCACCCTGCAAACTTCCCATAGGAAGTCTTCATTAGGAAGGCGGTTCTTCAAATTCATCTCCACCTGTCATTATCTCATGTGGTCTTTCAAAACTCTACATGGGCAATATGCTCTTTACTGAGTATAAACTGAGAGGCATTAGTTACCTTAACAGTGGCATTTCAGTATTACCGAGCTTGCACATTCAAGAACATAAGGAAGATCCAAAATAAAGAATTTTAAAAATAGATCTTTGAAATTTCTTATTTGCATATATAGGTTACAGAATAGGGTTTACTTGGTTGTGTCCTTTAAAATTTTAACATCAACACCAGGAATGAAGTACAGTATTCTGTAGCAGGCTTGCTGTGTTCACTTTTCTAGTCTTTAGTGGTTAAATAACAGAATCAACATGCAAATGAAAGACCAGAGATAAAACTGAGGGTTCAGTGGTAACAAAGAGACTGCAGACTTTACAAAAGTGAGACAATGAAAATTTCTCTTCTGTAGTACATGAGTTGACATTATGTTGCTTGAAGAATAAGGTAAGACCAAGGACCATCCTCTTGCCAGTGGGAGATAACTTAGAGGATAAGAATAGAGATTAATTTACAAAGAATGGAATTTATGGGATTTTATCACCATTGAACAGTGAATTGAACTTTTCAAGGGATGGTTCTCTCTGTTCTGTTTCTTAAGAGGCAATTGTAGTTCAGGATGACTGTTAGGTACTTAAAGTTATATACTGCTTTTTCTTCTTGCATAATGCATCACAGTTATCAGCGTGCAATTTGGCAGGTATTTCATCACCAAACTCCTGAAACCCTTTAGTAAGGTTTTTCCTTGACTCCTTGGAATTGCCTTTCATTTAACTAATCAGAATAATAAGGCAACATTAGAAAATGTGGCACTCATCTTTCTACATTGTTTAAGAGCAAGCTGAAAAGCCCAGTCCCTAGAACTGATCCCATGTCCACCACGGCAAAAACTGAATACATTTTCTTTGCAGCTTTCACCTCTTCCCCTCTAACACACTTTATATCATATTTTACTTCTGTCACTTGTGATCTGGATTGCAACTTTCTTTAAGACTTCTGCCACTTCTGATAAGGGAATATTTCAGGGAAAGGTATTCTTGTGATCTTCCTTCCAGACTGAAATTTGGAACCTTCTTCAGAAACCTCTTTTTTTTTCTTTCCTCTTTACCATGTCTGCACATTAAATATTCCACTCAATTCCATCGCTTCACTTTGTGGAAATATAGACAATAGATCCAAATTCAGAAACCAATTATTTTATGTCTACCTAACACAATGTAGCTCAAAATATAGCCACTTAATGCAGTAGCTTTTGCATGATAACATTTTAGGAATACCAATAATGCTTTACTCTTGGCTTGACACAGTTCTACCAGTACACCTACCAGAGGGTGCTGAATAGCACATTGAGCCACACACATTCAGGAGCTCTTATTTCTGATTTTCAAAAACTCTAAATTTCCTTCGTCTGTAATCTAAAATATTACTTCACTCTATTTTTCTTACAAAAAGAAGTGATGAACATGACTTAATTGCCCAGTCATTTACTTAATTAATTAGCTTTTGATTATGACATCTGTTTTACTTTCTTTATAATGACCATGGATGCAAGATTTATGTTTATATAATTTTTTTTGGTGTTGTTTTGAAAGAGTGTAGAAGCAACTATCTCTATATTACTGCTTTGGAAAACTACTTTAGAACCTTCCCTGAAAAGGCTGGAAAAGCAGATTAATTCCTTTAGCAGACTATCTGTGGCATCAGTAGCATTTTCCTTCTTGCCCATGCACTGACTTAGAGTGAATCACTGTGATTTTCTCTTCCAGACACTACAAAACTGTGGGAAGCAGTAATCACAGAATTGCTCCTAGGCCATCTCTTGTGTGACTGTTAAAAAAATCCCAACAATATAATCTGGACTAGAGAATTGTTTCTTACATAAGATTTGGCTGTAGATTTGACCTAAGTAGATTTATAACATTTATAGTTATGCTAATAGCAAACCCAGACACTTGACAAAATCCCAGTTCTCACAGAAGAGAATGTGTGAACATGTATTTGGTATTTACAGTGGCCTGCTAAGATAAAATGAAAACATCTGGCTGTTTTTTACTGTACTGAGATTAGAAGTAAAAACAGATATGAACACATGACCCATGTTTTCCCTTCTTGTTAAATAGAAATGTTATTAAACACTTCTAAAACATTTATCCACAGTTTAAGAACTATAGATACTAAGAATCAGGAAGAAGTGAAATTTTTTTTCCATTATAAAGCTATTTATGATCTAGAAGCACCCTCATTGTTTAATTTTTTTACAGAGGTGGATCAGAATTCTATCATTTGAAATTAGGAGACATGAAGAGACATCTTCCAGAGCTGACACAATTTGAATCTGGTGGTCAGGGTCTGTTTAAAGTCTTTCAGTGAAACTCTTCTGTTGGAGTCAAGAATGGATACAATTCATACAGGAATGACCTACTATATAAAATTTACTTAAGCATAAGGCATGCTTGCACCCCTATCCACATTTCATCTAAAGTAATTTCAGCGTTTCATCTTAACCAGAACATTGAGTCTATCTTGTCTTTCTCCATTTATCTACCTGTTAGCCTAAACCTATGGTGTATATCTCTAGGAGACCAAAGCATCTCTTCCATTTTTCTGATAGGACTAAATTGGTTAATAAGAACTGATTATTTGTGTCTGTGGTAGAGACATTCATGGGACAGGAGATTTTGACCCAAAGTCTGTTTTTGTTGTATATCCAACTAAAGTACAAGATGGTTTGTTTTCCAGACTTGGACATTGTATTCAGACAGACCAGCTGCTGAGGTCTGAGCTGCAAACTGGACTTTCTTCTTGGTTTCTTCAAGCATTATATTATTGTAGAAATTTACAGGCACAATGAAACAGCAGTTTTCTGTCCCTTGTAGTTTTGTTTTCCTTGTTATTTCCTTTTACTGAAGTAGATAGGTAAATATTTGTATATTTGCATGTAATTATTCTTGAGGATATTTTATACCTATGCACAGTAACAACACTCTAGGAATTGCTGACAGCACTGTACAACACTCTTTTGTAGAGTGTATTAACATTCCTTGGTTCTGTGGGGCTGAGTGAAGGGCGTGCAGTTCTCTCTGTACAGCCACAATATCCATACCATGCTTAGGAGGGAGGTGGATGTGTGACCTACACCTATCAACAAGGATTTCTGATTGCCAGTGCTGTCATGTCAGCATCTGCAGTACAGATCAACAGTGTACCCTGAGAGATGCCTCAAAGCAATGTGTTTGCTTTCTGGGTTCTGTGAACAATCTATCACAAGCTCAGTTAATTTTCACATAAAATGTCAGGAAAACTCTCACTGAGATGAGGAGAGAGGAAAAATTTGCTTCTCGTCTTGCCATGAAAGGAAGCATTGAGGTTTTGCAGATGCACGAATCTTTAGTGGAAGTCAGTGGAAGAGTCAACAGAAGGAGTGATTGTCTCTTGATAAGGGAGCGTTTTAGGCTGATCTTTTTCTTATAACTGGTTGTATTTCTTTCTTTTCCTACTTTCCCTAGTAGAATGAAGTTTTGCTCTACTGTCTGAGAGAACCAATGTGATTACCTGGAAGCACAAAAATGTGCAACGTATAACTTAAGGCTGGCATATTACGTTTCAGTATTCTGAATTCAGTACTCATTGCTCAACCTTACCCCCAAATTGATAAAAGTTTGTGTTTGAAAATAAATGTAACTTTGTATGAGCTGAATATAAAGTCTATGTTCTGAAGATTTCTCTCTGCAACTACAAGTCTAGAAATTAACAATTTCTTAATAAGAATTCTTGTTCTTCTAGAATCTTAATTAATTCAACTGAAACCACAATAAAAAGGCACAAAAATTCCTGAACTTTGTGAAAAAATTGCAAGAGCTGGTAACTGCAATTCTATATATTCAAAAGGATAATAAATAACTTCCTCACAGATTTGTTAATATTCTTTACACTTTGATAGTCCAGGTAGTGGCATGATTTCTGACATCCTATTTTGTGTTTAGGGGGACCGAGGACCACCTGGACCACCTGGATCCCATGGAGCAAAAGGTGACAAAGGCAACAAAGGTGAAGCTGTAAGTACAATTTAATTCTGTACTTTGTGTTCAACAAAAAAAACCCCACAAAAATTACTATGTGATAACTCAGTATTTAGTTGCTTAAATTTCATTACCAAAGTGCAGGTAATCATCCTTTAACAAATTTAAATGTTTCATAAATACAGCAGCAATTGTAAAAGTAGTTGGAACTGGATCTAAAAGATTCTCCTTTCATTGTCATGAAAGGGATACCATGAAATTCCATAAAAATCTTTATGACTGCTCATATGTGTTTAAATATAATCACTGTTTTGAATTATTTTTCCTCTCTTTTCTTTCTTTTCCCCGATCAAGATTTCTAATACCATCTGCTTGACCAAATTTTGCAGTTTCAATTCCTTGGATCATCAGCTGTTTTCCATACTGGGCAGTTAAATCCTCTTATTTGAACATTTCCCACCTGTTTCTTTTCTGATGGTTGGCTTCAGAGGGAATTAATGCCTGAGTGTTCCAGCTGGCACATTCCATTACAAGGATATATCATCCTAAATTTCAGTCACCCAAAGCCACGCAGACATGTTTGACCAGCCTCTCCCTCTTCCACTAGAAAGTGGAAATACTGTTGCTCTCCTTCAACCACCACAAGTCAAACTTCAACTAGCACTGTTTTCTTTGTGTGTCTAATCCAGCTTTATTTCAAACTGCCACCTTGCAAGCACTTCCAAATTCCTACTCAACTCCAATTTCCTATCATTCAAACTGATGCTGAGAAGATCCTTTGGGATCAGAATTAGTACATAAGGCATTCACTCAGAATTCCTGGTGTAATGCCATGTACCTTATGCATTTCACATCATGTAATGTGCAAAGGTTCAGTTGTGCTGTCTCATGGTAACATCTTTCCTCTGCCATTCCATTCCCTGTGAGCTGGAAAGACCAACTTAATAAAGCACTGTCAGATATGGACAAGATTTGTATGGTTAAGTAGGTAACAAGATGGGCCAAAGCCGTCTGCCCTGTGAATGCTGAAAGGGAACCTGGCAATGCCTCCAATGGTGTGAAAGGCAGCTGAACAGGCAGATGAATTGAGCAGGGAGTTCAGGAGAACAGACTACCAAACACAAATACACACATGTATGTTAGGGTTACCTAACCCTCAAATTTAGATGGGTTAGCTCTGGTATTTCAGTTGTCTAATGCTTGCAGTGTATGAATCATGGAGCAATGTCTGCTTGCTCACTGTTTTCTCTGAGCTGAAAACAATGTTTCTAAGTCAAGAGTTGTACTTTTTTCCACCAATCTGAGTCTTTTTAGGTTTCCACTTGGGACTGAGAATGGCTGTTGCTCAGTACACATCAGAAATGTGAAGAAATTCTCTTCTTTGTTGAAGAACACAAGTACCTTAAGACAGCTACTGACATCCTTTATTCCTCTGCTGTACCAGGGACCTCCAGGACCAGCAGGCCCTGAAGGACCAGCGGGACCAAAAGGCGTGGGGGACGCTGGACCAAAGGTACTTGTCCAATGGTAGACCAATGCACCTGACTTGTAAACAAGGTAGACATCTCCCAAAAAATGCATTAGATAAGAATGAGAAATATATGACAAAATGCTGCATTCTCATCTCCTACTTTTCAAGAAGAAAAGCTTGTTATAGACTTTCCTGATGTGATAGAAACTAGTTCTCACTTTATCCTCAGACTGGATGCAAATCTGCAGGTTTTCCATACATCCAAAGCCCCAGGATGTTTCTAGATGCTGGTGTTTCCACGTGAAAGTCAGAATCCAACACAAGCACAGTATTGCCTAATAATTATGCCCTTCCTTTCTCTAGCAGAAGTGTGAGGGATGAGGCCAAAAAATGACCTAGAGGTTACATGGAACTACTGAGATACCTTTGAAGTTGGATTCCTAAGAGAAGATTTTAAACCTTTATCTAAAATTAATACCTGTTTAGAGGCAAAATTCACAAAAACACCCAAACAAACAAAAAGTTGATAAAAGGATCAGAAGTAGAACACTGAAACACTTCCAAGGTTTTTCATAAAACACAGAATAGCTAAAGTCTTATGAAACTATAAACAGTATGTAACTCACCTAAAAAGTCACATTGTAGTTGTTATGTTATAAAAAGTCAGAAAAAGAGAATTTGGACTAAAATCATACAAAAAATTGCTTTAAAAGATCCCAGAGTGGTTTTGTTAATGATTTCCTTATTGCATATGTGAAATAAGAAACAGGCAGCCTGTTGCAGGAGGAAGCAAAAGAAATATTGCCCAAACAAGTTTTTTCCCAAACAGAAGGAACTTTCAATTTCAGTTCTCTGAACAGGAGAATTTTCATCTAAAATAAACTGCAATAACCTCTCAAAAACATCCACAATAAAGGAAAATTTGGAGAGCATTCGTTCTTAGAATGTTCTTAGACTTGACTTCAGAATTACCACAGAATGGTTCCAATGGCATTGGGATCTGGGAAAGCAGGCTTTGTGCTTCTCTTCTGAACTACTGCCTATCAATACAGCATTTCCTGACAATTCCAGGTCAGATCAGGGTTGTCATGTAAATTAAAAGTATCTTATTTCCATCAAGTCATCTCCATTGTCACAAAAAATTGTCAGAATTAGGTAGCTTGAATCTAAGATCCAAGTTGTTGAAAAACACAGATTGGAAAGAAGCTGTGTTTTCAGGTTCATAGAGCAGGGCCTCCTGTGGCCATGGGAGCTGGGTGTGATCCAGCCCAAAGGGCAAACCCCCAGTGTGAGTCAGCCAAGTCTGGGCAGCACACATGCAAACTCAGAGGATTCTTGGCTGATCCACATGGGAGTTTTAGGCTGGACTGGAAGTGTGCTGTTGACGTGAATCTCCTAGTGGATCCACTAATTGTGCTTAGGTTTCCAGACCAGAGAGGGTTTGAGTGATCCCACAAGCCAGGAAATGGATTGCTTTCAGAGGAAGCTAAACTAGGTGATGTGATCTGCAGGTGCTCTTACTGTGCTTCCACCCCGAGTGGGGGTCAGTCCGTGGGAGCAGACTGAGCAGGTCCCCTCACATGGTGAAGGTGTAGCCATCAGGCTGCAAATCCACTGCTGCTGCACCTGCAGCTCTGCATGTGGATGGACACTTAGCATTAGAAGCTGCCTATCCTGCTCCTAATAACTGTGGATAGATTCGTGGCACTGATTTTGAATGCACCATATTCAGTGGCTGCAAAATGGCACCTTGTTCTAGGAGGAGTTGTATTACACAGAACTCTGCAGAGTAGCTGTCTTTGCAAGTAACACAATACAGGGCAATGCTTACACCAAAATCTGTATGAAAAGTTTTCATGGATCTACATGTTTTATTTGTGTGACGGTGTGATATCGCCCACCAAACCTGCCTGCTCCAAGTAATGCTTATCTAACACGCTGTCAGGATAATAAAAAATTCAAGAGTGAAAAACATCTGGTAAAAAATTTAATTTGTACTTCTTACTTTAAAATAAATAGGCTTCTTTCTGATGATGCCCCTAGATTGGTGTGCTAGTCATGTGGAGTGAAATGTGTGTTGTTCTATGCAGAGTGAGCAGCTGTAGAGTTTGCAGTGTATAAGTGGAGCATCAAAGCAAACATTATCTAGCAAAATATAACACCTCTGATTTGCTTCTGTTTATCCATAGTATAGAGTGCACTGGAAAAAAAGAACTTAAATATCTCTTCTCAGTCCCTGATTTTTTGCTTCTGTTTGCCCATATTACATTCTGATTTTTTAATCTTTACATAGTGTCTTGGTAGCAAAGGTGCCACAAAGAAGAAGAATTCACTTGAATTGCAAGAATTCCCCCAGAACTTGGTTCATAAAATGGAAAATATTCTGGTTTTCTCAAATGAAATGTAAATGCATTGGCTACCTGTTATACCTCCCACAAAAAAAAAAAAAAAGAATGCAAGAACAGCGACAATCTCTGCATATAAAAAAAGAACATTTATTTGATAAAAGAGGCTCATAAATTTACACACTAGTTAATTTGAAATTCCTTTGAGGATCATTATATAGGAATGTTCCACTCATCTGAATCAAAGCTCTGTTCTCTCTGCTTTCAGAAATGGCTCACATATGTGCACACTGCTAGACAGGAATTTTATGTATCAGAGGTCAAATTCACATGAAAACAAAATTGGAACATGTGGGATGCATTCAGTCCTGGCAGAACCCAATTTTCTGTAGCATTAAAACAGAAGCACATAATGTCAGAATATAATAAAAATTTGATTTAAAAGCACTGTTGCCAACTAGGAGGTGAGTTACAGACATTCAAGAGCAAAAGCCCAGCATTAGAAATAAAGCAAGTAACTGGATAGCAGAAAGATTATTAAAATCCTTAGCACTGTCCCTAGTGCACGAACATTTGGGCTGGATCCAATTGCAGTATAAACAACTTTTGCAGCTTGGGGCTTGCCTATTTGAACTAAAATGTGGAAAGTGGAGATGTAATGTCTTTTTTTAATATTATGTTGTTCTTATAAATACTGTTATATCCATTAGCTCTCATTAAAGAGAGTATTGCAGTGCCTGCTGTATGTTTCAGTATCAAATACATCAAATGCTTCATGGTAAATGAGGTATATACATTGGGAAAGCCAAGATTTACTTTTCAGTTGACCATTAGGTCATTTAATGTTTTTTTTTCTTGAATAAAAGTTACAGAATAGACCTTGGAATCCCACACTGGGTCTTGACTCAGCTCTTTATTTCTTGCTTCAGTGCTGTTTTTCTAGTTCACTGTTTTGCTGATGGTGACAAGCTTGTCTACAAGCACAATACAGGAAATAAATTAGACCTCATCAAAGAATAGTATTAATAGTTTTTGAAATGAATTCCCTGAAGGACAGTTTAGTATGACACCTTAGAGAAAAGAACTGCTCCACTTCACAACTCATAAAGCAAAAGTCTTTTTCTTTAAACCAAGAAATACAGAAACTGTGAGGATTACTATAAAGCTCTACAAAAGAGCTTTTCAATGAGACATCTGGTATTAACTAAGCATGTGAGGCTAAAATTCAATCCTTCACCTGCAACGACCCTGTGGAAGACTGTGTTACCCATGGGAGGAAGAGGCAGATGACTTTAGGTCACTCTTAGGCTCTTTTTGGTCAGGGCTGGTCTAAGAGCAGGTTTGGGTGTACTGGGCCATAAGGAATCATTTATGTTTGGAAACCTCCCATTCAGTTTCCATCACAGCAGCTCACAGGCTGTTTCACAGGCCACAGCATGCCAGGATCTCCTAAAAAAGCACCCTTTAATGCCAATATCTCTGTCTCTTAGCTCTGGCATCTCTGGCAGATTTCAGAGGGAGGCTTGGGCAGGGAAAGCTTTGGGTCCTCTGAACTTCTACTCATGGAGAGTTGTCCTACAAACAGCTTAAGATTGTATTGAGGCTGTGGGGACACTGAGGACAAATAAATATTCCTTTGATAATAGATGGTACTAGATAGGAAGATGGATACATTGCCAATGTCTTGGCTCTTTGCATTGGCAAGGAAGGTCTGATAAAAAGCCTTAGGTCATCTGAGGGAAAAAATTCCTTCTGGCTGAACATGGCACCCAATCACGTTGACACAGCAATTTAAAGCTATGAGCATCCATGTTCCATGCCTGTGTCTTCACTCAGACTGGTCAGTCTCCAGTGCTTTGGATGAAACAGGAAATGAAATTCAAAAGCTAATGTTACATCAGGAAGGAGAGCTTTAGTCTAAGCCTTAGCCTTTGTAATCAGAGTTCCCACCTCTCCAAATCCCTCAAACCTGAGCATAGTTTGGGCCCTAGCATGTTTGCATAACTAGCACATGTGTTGGGACTTGGCATGAGAGTATCATCGCTATAGATTGAAATGCACAGATTGGAGTGATGTCTTGCTAGAGACTGAACCTTGGGAATTTCCCCTAAAAGCAGTCACTACAACTGCACACATTCCTCCCAGAATGTAAAGAAAATCAGTAGAAGATTCTGTTTGTTTTTATCTTTTTCATCTGTTTGATATGTTGTTTCATTTCATCTACCACAACTCAAGTGACATCTGTGATTTGTGATTTATACTTGAACCTCTCTCCTAGATCGAATGCTCCCTCTGCAGGCATAGCCCTTTCTACACCTTTTCCAAGTGCAAAAATAAGTACAATTAAGAGTTTTTATAATGATTTCTTTTTAATTTTGTCAAGAAATATGATTTCTTCTGATCTGTTTTTAATATACTGGATGATCAATAGCTTCTCAGTGCATTTCTTTGTTTGCACTTACCTGCACAAGAATAGGTTTAGGAATATCAAGCTAAACCAATTCAGAATATTCTGCATCTTTAACTTATGAGTTACAGAATTCTTTTTTCTTTTCAAGGAATGGATGAGAGTTTTCTAGTAATCATGTGTTGAATGTGTGCCTATTCCCTCATTTGTACAGTCGTGGTCTGAGGAAAACAAAACTGCCTCATCTGTCCCTGTACATTCCCCCTGTCACTAATGTCCCCTGACTCCCCACCTCCTCTGCTGGGTTTGTCTGCAGCGCAAGGGGCAGCACCAGGCTCTCTGTCACACTCATTTTCCCCTGACCAGACAGCTGCTGCCTTTTCTCTGCCTGATGGGTAAGGAAAACCCTCTCTGGGTTTTCTTTGTTCTTCAGTAAAAGTATAAATCTCGTGTCTCTCCATTACCCAACCTCCAAATATCACCAAAACTGTTGAAAATTAATATGGTCAAGGCCTGTAGATTTCTGATCAATTTGGCTGAAATCAACTGATGAGTCCAAAATATACTGGAAGAAAGAAGAGAATCAACACAGACAAGCAGAAGCAGAGGCAGAGTATATCACTTAAGCCTCTTTGCCTTCAGAAATCAAGATAAATGTATGTACATTAAGGCTTTTTAAAAAAACAGGGTTCTGTTCTTTTTATTCTTCTATATTCATGCTATTAAAATTCCTTTCGTTTTCACAAATGCCTGAATTTGACAGTTTTAGAAATTAAATGTCTGTAGTGTCAGAACAAGCACAGTGTCAGTACAGGTTGTGGTCATGGTTACCCTAGTAAGCTCCCTGTCCATCCTGGTAAGCTCCTGCAAAATGTGGTAGGAAAATGGTGGTGTTTCCAAATGGGTTTTCTTTTTTTTTTCTTTTTTTTTTCTTTGGTAGCTGATAAGCCTGCAAAGTAGAGTCCTAACTCTGTTGGTGGTTTTGATCACATGGACATTTGCTTGGGATATAATGTTGTCACATGCAGCTTAAATTATGTGCGTGTCTGTATTTCGGGATTTTTTTTTTTTTTAAATATACACCTATCTATAAAGCAGCTGTTTATTTATGTAGCATTTGTTTGGCTTGTTTTTTATACTCAGTAGTTTGACTGCTTTGTAAGTGGAGGAAAGATGTAACGTTTACTAGGGGATGACTGACATTTCTGTGCCTATTTTCAGGGAGACCGTGGAATCAGAGGCCACCCTGGGCCCCCGGGGCCTCCAGGATGGGGAAGCATAGGTCCCAAGGTTGGTGTGATGCCACGCTGAAGTTTTTGGGCTCTTTTGTGATGCTGGCTGCCAGACTCTGATCTCTCAGGCACCAAAAGATCTTTATCAGTTATTGATTTACATTGGTGCAACTTCAGGAGAAACCAAGCATATAAACATGGTCATGAACCATACACTTCTACCAACTGGATTAGGAAGAATACTAATGGGATGAAAATTGCATTTGCAGCTAAACTTTATGAGATTATATCTGGAGATTGAACAGAGCTATCAGGCTGGTAAATTTGTTAAATGATGCATTTCTTCTGCTTGTATCTGTCCTGTTTCCAAGATATTCTTTTGTGCTGGAAAATGCATTAAATGTGAATCTTATGTTTGTAATTTTTGCTCAATCAAATTAAATCAAATTAATTTTGTTAGTAAAACCATTGGGAAAGAAATATGAAAACAAAAAGTTAATTCTATAAGCAACCAGCATGCAAAATCTGGGCAATTTTTTCTCCCTCCACTAAAGTGATTTATAATTTAAAAAAGACATACTGATAAGAAAAGAAATTCAGTACTTGCCGGGATTTCTTCATCGCAGGTTTATCCATCAATTATTTTTACAGAGGCAATGAGGAGAAACATTGTGTATATTTCTCCACTTTCTGTTAGTTTAAAGATAGATATTCCTTTGTAACTTTTTGCATAACAGCAGAAAGTAACAGAATGCTCCAGTGCCATTTTGTATAAGCTAGTATCTGAATGAAGAAACATTGCTATTACCAGCTCCAGTCATGCAATAAGAGACTGGGCGTGAATACTGTTTCAGGATGTGTCTGATTTTATCTGGCTTTCTGAAAACTGCGACAATTTCAGTACTTTGGTAAATCTTACTGACTCAGCGTGTTTGAAAAGAGCAAGTTTGGACTGAGTGTCAAAATCCTACAAATGTGTGACACTGTGTGCTCTTTCCAGAAAGCCTTTGAGAATGAAAAATGTGTTTTCTGTTGGGAAACCGTATTTTGTTTTCAAGGGTGAGGACGTGTATGTAGTCCCTCTCCTACGAGGAAAGGAGCTGAGAGAACTGGGATTTTTCAGCCTCGCAAAGAGAACATTTTGTGGTTAAGATGACCCACCCTTTATATATATAT